>VYZM01022212.1:4687-51393 GCA_013398915.1 Dromas ardeola | reverse complement strand
GGAGCAGATCTATGATCGTAGCCTCGGCGCGAAGGGGGGTCTGTGGGTCCGCATCCCCTGCGCGCAAAGTTGGGTGAAATATTTGCGTGGGATCTGGGGGGAAGGGAAAAAGAAAAAAAGAAAAAATAAAATAAAATAAAATTGCTTTTTCTTCCATTTCAGAAGGATAAGAACGGAGGACTTTTCCCCGAGAGCTAGTTAAATACAGTTCCACGCAGAAAACAGTTTTTTCCTCTGGCAAAGCTCTGTTCCTGAAGCTGTTCTGGAATAGGCATCGCTTCCCAGAAAACGAAATTTTGCAGATGTCACATTCCCCCCCGAATGTTTCCCATTGTTTCCCAGCCCTGCTTCAGGAAATGGTCCCGCACTGTCACCAGGCCCAACAGAGCGGCCACCACTCCGCACCTGCTGCGATACCAGCAGTGGATGAGATAAAAGGGATTTTTAGTGTTGTTACAATAAATAATAATAATAATAAAAGCATTCTGGCACATATCAATTAGGCTTTTACCTGGTGATCAGGCTCTGATCCTGCAAGGGCTTGCCTGTGCGATAGAAGCAGCCCCATTGCAACAGGGCTCAACAGGGTCATATAATTTAGAATTTAGGATATAAATCATTTTTTTCCCAGTCTTCTCATAACGTGGGGAATGGTTCATTTCCTAACACATTATCCTGTGGTGCGCCGACTAACGATCTCATGGAGCTCCAGAGGATGCTCTGCCTGCTCAGCACCCAAGCATCTAACTCCATCCTCGGGCTCACGGAGGGTCTCGCTGTGCTGTGGTCCTCAGCAGGAGGTGGCTGCAAAGTCCTTGGTTATAGAGGCATGTCTCCGCCAACAGCAATATCCCCCCACAACATGCCCCCAGGCTGTTAGGACTGAGGAGTGTTGTTATTAACTCAAATTTGGCACAGCTTGGGACATTTGGGCTTTGATGGGTGCTTTCTAGCAAGACCTGGTGGTCAGGCACCCCAAGCCAACAGTGGTGGCTCCCCATGGTGGTTCCTTTTGGTGACTTCGTAGAATCATAGAATAGAATCATAGAACAGTTTAGCTTGGAAGGTTGGTTGTCTGGTCCAGTCCCCCCTGCTATGAGTAGGGACATTCTTCAACTAGATCAGGTTGCTCAGAGCCCCGTCCAGCCTGACCTTGAAGCTGTTTCTCAGCAGCGTTCAGACTTCCATGGCAAGGGGGACCTTCTCAGCTTGTAGCAACACCCCGAGGGGTGCTGTGGGGCGCTCACTGCTCTATGGTGGGCATGTGGTGACAGTGGCCAGCACGCTTGCACGCAGAACAAAGTCTCCTTGTGCATGGGGCACAAGCTGAGCTGAACCCAGCTGCTCAGAAGGTCCTCATTTTCGCTCATAAAATGCTCCGACGGGGAAGAAAGAGCCAGCCACAGCAGGGCAGGCGGTTTCCTTTGAAAGACAGCACTGTGTGTAAGAAATGAAGCTGCTTGAGGTTAGCGGTCGGGTCTCTTTTTGTGTGCGCGCATGTTTGTTTTGATACACAGCGGTGAAACATGGTCCTTGCGGGGTCGTATTTTCCTGCTGGAGCAAGCTGTCAGCTAGAGATGAGACAGCAGAGGAGGAATAGCTGAAATCCTGGGTTTGTTTGCTTTAAAAAGCCACTTAAAATTAGCTCAGTGAATATAGTCCTGCACAGATTGCTCCAAAAATTAATAAATCAGGCTATGTGCAAGGAAACTCGATAATGCAAACCAGGTCCCTTCACTGCGCGTCAGACCCCGGTCTCATTTACATGGGGGGTCGCTGGCTCTCCGAGGGTGTCTCTGGTTTTGCACTGCTGGATGGAGAGAAGAAACCTGGACTGGCCCGTGCTGATGGCTCAGAACTCAAAATTAAAGAGCGGGTTGTCTTGAACACTTGTGATTTCAGTGGAGTCTGGAAAGGGTTGATGCAGCTTTTGTAGAAGGAATGGCCACCAGATCGGTCCACAAAGCTCTGCCATGGGGTGGTGACCAGGGAGAGGACCTCAAATGCACCTAGCATGATCATAGAATCATAGAATAGTCTATGTTGGAAGGGATCTTTCAGATCATTGAGTCCAACCATCAACCTGACACTGCCAAAACCACCACCAAACCATGTCGCTAAGCATGACGTCTACCCACGTGGTCTAGGTACTGCCCAGCACCATGGTTGCATCTTCAGCACCTGGATGTCACATTAGCTGGTGGCACAGCAGGCATCAGTGCTGCTGTGATGGCCCAAGGAGAACCATGTTGCCAACATCCCCAACTGCCTGGACAAAGCAGATCCTTCCAAAGAGGGTGATGTAAACCTGCAGGCAGCTGGGGCTGGCAGGGGATGCAGATGAAGAAGCAAATCCTGGTTGGGGCTGGAGGTCAAGGCATGCAAGGAGAGGCTGAGAGCTGGGTGGGTGCAGTGGGAGAGAAGGCAAAGAAGGGTTTTGTTACTCGCTGCAGCTCCCTGATGGGATGGTGCAGAGGAGACAGAGATGGACTCTCCTCGGAGGTGCCCAGTGATGAGACAAGAGGCATTGGCCCAAAATGTAACATGGGAAATTGTAATTAGTTAACCCTGACTCCTGAGTAATGAAGTTTTCTGAGGTTCCCCTGTCCCATTTGTTTCTAATGACAGTGTAGTTTCCCCAAGCCTTCAGTGAGGTTGGAGATTGGCAGTCTTTATTCACTGACACAGAGGAGCATCCAACCTAAACAAGGTACCTGCGCTGGGGGTCCACCCTAATCCATGGAAAAAGACAGACATCTGCAGTGAAGTCTGAATCGCTTGCTGAAGGTTTCTCCAGCAACCACAGAGAGATCCTGGAGCAGCCACAGTCCTAACAAAGAAAGTCTCATCCCGTTCAGAGGTGATGAATCCAGGCCTGGGGTTCTGGTGCTGTGACTGCTAAATAAGAGGGTCAGGTCTCCCTTGTCGGCCCCAAGGCTCCTACACACTGATCTGACTTTGTATGATTGAAAGTCATTTTTAAGTTTAGTGTCTTGGCCTTCCCAGATGCTGCTGGAAAGAAAAAAGGAAAGTGTCAACTCCTGAAAACCTACGGTTCGAACTTGGACTGAGAGCATTTCATAGATGCCTCTTGCGCTGGCATTGAAATCTGACCTTGCCCTTCAGAAATTATCAGAGCTTGAGGGCAGCTTCTTCTGTGGCAAAACTCCACTTCTCCACCCAAGAGGGAAACCTTTCCACAGGTGAAAAGGCATTTCTTATGACTGGAAACTGGATGAGGTTTGGTGTATGCTCATCCTTTACCAACCAGGCTCTCTGCTACAATGGCAAAAACCAGCATTGGACAACCCCCCTTCATGAATCGCATGGCCAACTACTACTTTTAACCTGATCTACTGCTCTGTCTGTTTTACTTGGTATCTGTTGTTTCACTGGTAATCTATCATTTTACTGCACTGGGGATAATCTCATATTCTATTGCTTGCTGAGGTAGTTTACTGATTCCGTGAGCAAGATATTCCTCTTCCTGTTTTTTAATGATGACCTACCACTTTTATAAATGGTCTGCTGGATTTCCAGACATTCAGCAGCCCACCTAAAGCCTTGGTTTCCGGAGGACTGCTGGCCATCAGATAGCCAGATATGCATGTGCTGTCAATCTGATATATCCAGGATGAGTTAGGCCGATGCTCAGTGATGTAAATATTTCTTATATGAAAACCCTGGCTAAGTTAAGACACTGTTTGTGGAAGTTCTGTCTGGCCCATCACGGTGTGGGAGTTGAAGAATGAGAGATTAAGTGTTTCCCATGGTCTTGTGGGACCACACTCCCTACTTGACCCACATCATCCAAAGTTTGGGTCTCCAAACCTTTGACTCCATGATGACCAACAGAGACCCAAGGAGCAGCCAGCCCAGACAGCAGCCTGGCTGACTGAGGACATGTGGAGGCCAACCATATGCTATGTCAGTGGGTGCAGGTCTGATTAATGTCAGAGTCCAAGTCCTGAAGGATGAGGAAAATACGTTCATACAACTCTCTGTAAATCTTACTTAATTTCTCATCCGTAGACAGGGAGGCTATGGGGAGGGGGACTGGGAAACACAGAGGTTAAGTGACTTATCCCAAGCTGCAGAGCTGCACAGGATAGAGATCGCCAAACTTGCAGACCAGCCGCTTGGTCACTGGGCCTCAATTTAATTAGCTAGTGTGGTTTTATTTAAGAATGACAGCGCATTACATTTCCTTGTAATTCATGGACCCCACCTCACTGTGTGTGCAGATACAGATCAAAGAGATGGCTCCTGCTCACAGCCTTGCTGCTAGAAATGGTTTCTTTTCATGCCTTAAATTTGAGAACATCAACAGTATCTAAAACATTCAGCAAATGATTTCTTTTCTACTTAAAAGCAGACTGCCTTCAAATAATTTCCTCTTTCTTTGGTGTAGGTTTCCGCACTGTGAAAGCTCCACGCAGAGCCCTCAGAAATAAATCAGATCCCGAGTGTTCAGCCCCGTTGCTCATTTTGCAGATCCATGTTTTGCAAGCAGAGCGCTTTCATGTGCAAACAGTGGCCTGCTGGCAAACGCTGGCAAAATAAAAGTCATTTCTGAAAGCACGGGCCACCAAATCCCTGCCTAAGCTTGGAGTGATTAAGCCTGGGTTATGATAACAATGTCAAAGTGCATGATGCACTGTATAATATCTTTATTGGTTCTGCCACGACAGTGTCAGATCTGAGGGTAACCGTTGCCCAGGCTTGTTTTGATCACTGTCCCCTCTCTACTGACGTGGGAACCCAACAACTGTTGGGTTCTTCTTCCTGACTTAATCAGATTCAATGAAATGATGCTGAGAGGAAAATCAGATCCATGACTAATAGCAATTCTCACTGAGGTCACACAGTACTTGGGCCACACTTACACAAGAGAGGACACCAGATTAGCTGGTGGATGAGCTATTTATATCGCGAATATTCAACCTGATGGTTCCCTTCCAGCATTTCTCTCTTTGACTTTCTCTTTCCTGCTGAAAGCAAGGGTTCTTCTGCAACTAAGCCCTTTCCTTGTAGAGAGTTTGGAGGGAGCTACTCCATTTTAGAACTCTTTAGTCATATGTCTTATTACATTGACCCTTATAGATTGTAGCCATCAGGGCCAAAAGCAAAAGGCCAGTTATTCATTACCAACTGGAGTTTTGCAGGTGGGTTGCTTCTGTAGATTCATAGAATCATAGAATCACAGAATGGTTTGGATTGGAAGGGATCTTTAAAGGTCATCTAATTCACCCCCACTGCCATAAGCAGGGACATCTTCAACTAGACCAGGTTTCTCAGAGCCCCGTCCAACCTGGCCTTGAATGTTTCCAGGGATGGGGCGTTTCCCACCTCTCTGGGCAACCTGGGACAGTGTTTCATGACCTTCATTGTAAAAAATCTCTACCTTACATCTAGTCTAATTCTTCCCTCTTTTAGTTTAAAGCCATTACCCTTTGTCTTATCACAACAGGTCCTTTCTGCCTGTCCTCTCCTGCCTGCTGTGATGGTTAGAAGACACTGAGTAGTGATGGGGCTGGGAGGCACAGGGCAAGCCAACAGCTGAGTGGCTTTGCAAGTGGTCTCCACTTCTGCAGCTCTGACTCTTGTGTTCCCAAAAGAGCGGGTCTGTGGAGGAAAAACCCCAAGCGCTAGGGTGAGATGGCTGGTTTGGGTCTCACTGCCTGATCAGAATAGATGGGAGGGAGGTGACAGCCCTGGGACATCATCTACATCCCAGCTGCCACTTGATGTTCATTCGGTTGGGTGGGAGCATTCTCCAAACGGCTCTTGCTGTACCATTAGCACATCTAGGCTGAGGAGCAAGCCAGCTGGGCACCCCAAAAGTCTGTGTTACCCCCAAAATTCATGCAGTTATCCAAGGCTACGGCTCCACGCTGATGTTGGTTGGGGGCCTGCAGAAGGGTTGTGATGGATTCGGCAAGGGCGCGAGCCAGTCTGTCGGACGGCATGACGCACACCCTCCCGTACCATGGCGAACATGAGCCAGCTCCACCCTCGCTAATTAAGGGGCATGATTTCACCTCCCATTACCTCATGCTTACCACAGGGTAAGAGCACGGATGTGGGCAGTATGACACATTGCAACTTCACGCCCTTGCCTTGGTGACTTGCTCCTGTGTCTATACCCTTTTTTTATTTATATTCCCCAAAAGGAGCAGGCTAAACCCCAGCCGTGTCCGTACACACACACACATATGCACATACACATGCAAAGTTTTATAGGTTTGGCAGAAATTGTCCTACACGGCATATTGCACAACCTTTATGAAAGGCAAGATCAGAGATTTCCAACCTGACTTAAAGTATCCTGGATGTATCACGGAGGAAGGAAAGACCGATTTGTATTTCAAAATGCAAGTGCTATGCTTCAGGGAAAAGTGAATTGATGCCTCAGATAAGGAGCATGGCATTAGTGGTGGTTTTTTTTCGCTGGTGAGGCGCCTTTATCCTGATATGAGTCCCAGATATTAGCACAAAGAATTACAAGAGGGAAAATACGATGCTAATCCTGTGTATCAGCAGTGTCTAACCTGCCAAGCATAAATATTCATGTAATCACTTTGCAGTTACCTGGTAACCACAACAAAGCACACATAGAAAATGTAATTACAGGGGCTCCGTAAACTCATCTTAAATTATCACCTATAGCCAGGCACATATTATTAGATATTAGATTCTCCCTTAGATCAGAATCTCATGTTCCTTGCGTCTAATTTGAAATAACTATCTCCTTATTGGCAAGCGACGAAACCTAAATGGAGTCACGTAAATCCTACTTCACAGCTCAATTAAGGAAATGTGATTACGGATCTGGAAGCAGATGCAGATATTACTGGGGAAGGGATGATGGCAGGAGCCCACAGGAAGCAGACGATGCTTTCCAGGGGTCATTTGTAGGGGAACCCGTAGGAACAGAGTTTCTATTGTTATAAGCTTCGGAGTATGTGGGGCGGAGAGGGGGCGAGAGACCGGATTCCCATTTTTAAGTGCTTTGGAGGTTTTCAGAAGGAGTCAGGTTCCATTGTTGCGTTTTAAATATTCTCTAAGCTCGCTGGGAACAATATACATTTTCACCGCTTTTCCCTCAGCGTCCTTCCCTCTCGTGATGAGGTTCACACTCTTTGGTTGTCGAACAACTGCCTTTGATCTTTATTCCATGCTGGGGGGTTGAGAAGAGATGAGGGGGAGATGTCGTTATGTCATTTTATGCACTTATCCCAACAAAAGCCAGAAGAGATGTAGAGAGATGTCCTAGGAGCTCTCCGAATGCAACAGGCAGGAGAAGCAGGTGCCTTTGGAGCTCTCTCAGCTGCGCGCACCTGGGTCATTTTAGGGAGAACCATCTGTCAGATGCATCATGAAATATCCTGGGTGAAGGGATGACAGGGGGGATGACAACACATGCAGCACCCCTGGGGTGGCTTGGTGTCCTCAGCACGGTGGTGGAAGAGCACTGAGAGCTAACATATGGATGCACCAACCTTCTCCAGAGGGCTTTTTGGTCCTGGAAATGATCAGGTCTCCTCACCAAGCTGGATGAGCCTGGGGACAAAGGTGTCCTTCTCCAAACCCCAAAGAGAAGGCGTTAAAGTCACAGGCAGCAGCTGTAAGGGAGGAGGGTGGAACTGGGGGCTCAGAAGACGGCAGATGCAAGAATACATCCTGCCGTATGCACCCAGGAGCACGTAATTATTCCTGCGGGAAAGACACATTATGGCAGAAGCTAGCACGAAATAAATATGGAAACATAGGGATGCATTTGCAAACACTCTTAGCAAAGAGAGAACGAAATTAGGGATGCTGATCCCAGTTCCTTGGAATGATCAAGGGAGTGTTGACTTAACAAAACAGTGGCTCTGTTGAGTGATGGATCGGCTTCATCTGTCTGCCCATTTTCTGCCCTTGGTTTTGTTGCTCCACCCCAAATTGCTTGGTCCTAAACGAAGAAGGCAGCCAGAAAGTAGGATCTCTCTCTGTAATGCAAACGCACACAGAAATGCACCAGAAAAAAATAAATCTAACCCACCAAAAAAAGACTGAGTTCAAGAAAACCACCCATTTTTCATTTGAAATCCAACTCTTTAAGAGTCCTTAATGTCTTCCTGTATGAAAACAGTGCTTGCCCCATGAAAAAATGTACAAAAAAAAGGTCAAAGTGTTCCATTCCGCAAAGGTGCAGGCACACGGACCCTGGACATCGTCTGAATGTGCCTGCTCAGTTTTTACGTGGGATTGTGCTGAAGTCAGGACTCTGAAAGAAGTTTTCATTTCAGTAAAAACTGCACTTCTTTTGGTTGGGAAAATAAAAGTTTTGACCAAAACTTTATGATTACTCTATTTATGATGCTGGGAGCAAATTATAAATGCAATTTGTGTATCGGAAATCCCCTTGAACTTTCAATTAAATTTGATATATGTGCTTTCAGCATCCTTTCCTAAAAGTGTTTATTTCTGGCCCAAATTATTCCATCTTTATTCATACATTAGTAAGCGGAGTCTTTCTTACTGCACGCTTCAGAATCTGATCCTTTTCTTTCAAACTACTGCAAGAAAAAAAAGAAGACAAAACATGTTCTACCAGCAGTAGCTCTTTTTCCATCGCTCTCCATCTGGTACGTGATCTGTGATCATACCTCCAGGTCATTATGCTTGTAATGTTTATTGGAAAAATCAATCTTTAACTTTAAGACTTTACACAGGAAATATTAACGTAAATTAGGACCCTATACATCCATTTTCAAATTTCCTTTCGACCTCACAGTACCTACTTCTTTCATGAAAAGAAATCAAGGTTATTATTTTTTTTCCAAACTGTTCCATTTTTGCATAACTGACAAAATTTCCTGGAAATACAATTTGCCCGGCTACCTTAGTTATTATCTCCAGCCCATATTAGCAGCTAAGCGGTTGTTGACATTCCCTTTCAATATTGCTACTAAAACTCCACGAAGCTTACACAGAATTTATATACGAATGTCAACTCATTTTTAAAATATGTAATAGGAAAAGATCAGCCAATGCCTTTCTGGCCACCTACATTTCAGAAGGTATTGGCTGGTATTAAAGTAGTGTATACATATATATTTTAAGAAACCACACATTTTCTGGGCCAGGATCCAAGGGCATATAAAGTAATTTAGTCGGTTATGACTGGATGAGGAGCTAGATGGAAAACAGAGCATTCTCAGAGGGTTTGGGTGCACATGAATTTCTTTCCAAAATTAATGAGAGTGGGGGTCATTAATTTTAGTTTTATTTTGGTGGATGAAATGTCGCTCTTCTGGATATTCTCAGGGTGCGACGTGAAGCCACATCTAGCGAAGGCAGGACCCTCCGGCCCTCGTCCATTCCTTCCAGTGTTAAGGTTGAACACACCCCTCTATTCATGGTGCTGGGACAGAAATACTGCGACAAGCAAAAGTAATTAAAAATATATTTATATTGCGGTGACAGCTTGGGGTCTGAGGACAGACAGCCTCGCGGCATGAGATGAAAGCCACTGAGACAGACCAGAGCAGTGAAAGGAGAAAGCGCACAGGACCGATGCTCCTGGACTCTCTCCGGGTCTGATCCTGCACTGCTCAAGTCCACGTAGCCTTTGCCACTTGCAGCTATAGAAGCAAGAAGAAATTTAAAAAATTCAAACAAAAGCTGACTTTGTTTTTGCACTTTTAAAAGGGGAATGAGGTTACTTTGCAAATTCAGCCGGGGCGTTGGATCTGTTTGTAACGGGGCTGTCTCCAGGTGGAAGGCGCTAGTGAAGAGCAGGATATTCTTGCTCTTTACCGTTGGTATTTGCCCCCTTTAATATCATCAGAGCTGACGTGTCCTTGAAGGTTTCTCATGGAACCAGCTCATCTTTGCTATCCCAAGAAAATGTTGTGTTTAAAACACAGCTAAAAGATGTTTGAGGCTGTGTCTTTAACGATGTCAATGGGAAGATTGCATAACATCAAAAATGAAGTTTAAAAGTAATCAGACCTCTCTTAAAAAATAAAAAAAATAAAAAATAAAAAGCAACATTTCTCTTGCATTGTGGGACCACAGCCATCAGCTGTAGACCCAGCTCCTTTTCATAACAGAACACATGAGACACCATAATAAACAGTGGAAAACAAAACCACATGCTGCAGTGAAAAGAGACTGAATATCAAAACCTATGAGGGAGAGGCCAGATTCAGCGGTGCCTCTTGGTGATAAAGTGGCTCAGTCACCCGCAGGGGACAAGGGACCACCTTGACTCTCAAAGCCCCACGGATGCGGGGACCCATGCTGGATGCGGGGACCGATGCTGTGGGGACCGTAGCAGCTGGCGTGGGAACAGCACGAGACCTCATTCCAGGCCACCCCAGACCAGTGATGGGATCTTGGGAGGTGAAACCACCAGAACTCCCAGTTTTGCAAGGATGGCAACTTTTTTCTCCCTGGGAACACTTCGAGCATCCAGCATGAGATGTTAATTTTCAGTTGTGAGATCTCTCTCTCAGATTGACTCTATCATTTATTTCCAAGCCCCTGGGCTATTGTAGGCTGGACTTAATTTGTTTTAAACTCCTCTGCCTGGGACATATTGTTCTGTGCTGCTGGTTCACAGCTCTGTAAGTCATTACCAACTCCATCCCTTCCCCCAGAAGGAGCTGTTGTGTCCTTTTTTTTTTCTTTTTTTGTTTTTTAACATAGAAAATTAATTTTGTGGCTGCAAGAGAGAAAAGCCCTGGAATCTCTTACTTCTTCCCCACCTAAAAAAAGAGAAGAAAGGGAGGGTGATTATGTTACAATGCAGTACACAAGAAAGTTTACTAATGACCTGCCTGCAATCAAATGACAAAGCCACCAAGCAGGAGTGGAATTTTCGGTGTGACTCGAGCCCGGACCAGGATGCTCAGATCCAGCTCAGGATTCCCCCAGCACACCAGGCTATTCAGAGCGAAACTGTAGGTATGGGCAATTACGGAGGCAGCTGACAGATGCAAAGAAGCCTGATCCAAACTGTCCCAAGGCTCCATGACGTCTGGATCACAAGTCTGCAGGTGACAAGTGGCACGTCTTTTATCCCACCCTACTTCTGCAGGTGTGGGTCATGCGTGTGTTCCATTGCTCAAACACATCCAGAGCTATAACTTTAGAGGCACAGCGCTCCCAGGAACAGAGCCCGTATCCTGGAACAACAACTGGAAATCACTGGTGGGGACAGGAAAACACTTTGTGAAAGCCTGAAGCAGTAGGTTTTACCTGGAGAATACCCATAGGCTGTGTAAGACCTGACTGAAAAAGGAAGAGAAAGAGGAAAAACAAGCCAACAGCTTTTTCCTTTGGGGCATGACCTACTTATTTAACATCTCTTCTTCTGCCCAGACATGGGCAGTTGTATCCTTACCGCCTTTTGGGCTCATCCGTGCAAAGGGCTCTCTGTTGTCTACCCATTTAGACAGTGGGGGACATGAAGGTGGAACAGACTTGGCAGATGTGACCATCAGATGATTTAAACCACCCCCCTGGGCAAAAACGTCATTTCACCCTGTCATTTGCGTATTAAACTCCTCTCAGTGCAGTTTTGGCAATTCCACTTCTCTTCAGGGGAAGGAGAAAATCCTGGGAGGCCGGGAAGCTTTCTTTCTGGTGGGGCAATATTTGGGTGGATCTGGGACCCATTTAACCTTAATCCACCCTTGGCTTAATGTCTCGAATTCCTTCTCCACGTAGGGGCTGCTGCTCCATTCTGATTTCATTACGCTCCTAGCAAAGCTGCGAGGGCTCAGGGATGATATCGCCATCAAAGGCTGGAGAGTTTTAATGCCACGGCTTCCATGGAAACTTCTCGTGAGCTCACCCGCTCGCCTGCATTATTTCCAGCTGTGCTCACATCTTCATATAGAGAGGGTGCAGGAGAGGCAGAAAAGTTTATGCCCCTTCTACATCTCCCAAAGAGAATGGCGAGCCCTGAGCATTGGGAAAAAAGGGAGATCCACTTCAGATCACCTGGAGATGGTGTCAACAGGGAACTAGGGTGCAGACAGAGGGATTGCCTTGGCATCAAGAAATTTCTGAGGAGGAAAATCACCTTGGTCCGTTTCTCTTAGAGCATGAGAAAAGCATAATCCCCATTTCTCAAGCGGATACCAGGAGAAGAGTGATGGGCTGTGGCTCTTTCAACACAGGCCAAAGCCAACAGGCTCTTATGGACCTCCCTGATGCTTGAGAAGCCCCTTGCCAGGGTGAGTCATGTTAAATGAGGTGGGCAACCCCAGTCTGCTGCCGTGTAAAGTCAGTTTGCTTGGATCCTGGTGGTTGCACGCAGTCTGGCTGAGTGCACAGGAGGAATCAGAGCATCCGTGGCTAACACATCTCATCCCTGGTGTGCTTTTGGCAGAGAGGCATAGAGAGAGAAGCTGGCCAGGGGAGGAGAAGGGAGAGGCAGCAATGTTCAGCACTCCAACTGTTTGAAGACCAGGTGTAGGCTCGTCCATCGAATTCCCAGTGCTTTATCCCTCATCAAAAAATCTTTAAAGGCTTCAGACTCTCAAGAGATCAGCAACAGGATAAGAAAGACTATATATCTATATATAGATATATAGATATATAGTAGCTGGCAGGTGGGAGTGTACAAAAAAGTGTCAAAGTCATGAAGTAGAAGCAATATCCTACTAAAAACAATGTTTGAAACGAGGTGGAGATTTATGCATTTCAGGAGCTGCCACCTCCATGGGTTGTACTGTCCTGCTTATTTTTTTGGGCTTGAGAGCAAACAAGATGAAAACTTGACTTACGGTTTGCTTGTACTTTTAAGAGGAGGAACTCAGCAGGCAATAATATATCTGGGACTTCTCAGGGTGTTGCCCAAGTTACTGCTTCATCAAGGCCAAAATGCAAGTCCCGGATCCCTAGGGGCACAGAAATCCCATCACGCTGCAAAGCAGTCGGTCTCTGAGATATGCAGCATAAATATTTAGGAAGTTGCAATTACAGACATGTACACACACCCCTACCAGATCCTGCTGACCTTGTCTGAGTGGGAAAAATGTGGGACCAAGATGGTGAAGGAATGAAGCTCCCCTTCTCAAAGCTATGGGGAGGTTTGGGATGACAGTCCAGGCTAAATATCTGACCTGGGTTTTTTCTGGTATTGCCACCCAAGCTAGCTGGAGTCAAAGAATCATAGAATCATAGAATCATAGAATCACAGAATGTGCTGGGTTGGAAGGGACCTTTAAAGGTCATCCAGTCCAACCCCCCTGCACTAAGCAGGGACATCTTCAACTAGATCAGGTTGCTCAGAGCCTCATCAAACCTGGCCTTGAATATCTCCAGGGATGGGGCCTCCACCACCTCTCTGGGCAACCTGGGCCAGCGCCTCACCAGCCTCAGTGTAAAGAACTTCTGCCTAATGTCTAATCTAAACCTGCCCTGCTCTAGTTTAAAACCATTGCCCCTCGTCCTATCGTTCCATGCCCTTGCAAACAGCCCCTCCCCAGCTTTCCTGTAGGCCCCCTTCAGGTACTGGAAGGCCGCTATGAGGTCTCCCCGGAGCCTTCTCTTCTCCAGGCTGAACAATCCCAGCTGTCTCAGCCTGTCTTCATAGGAGAGGTGCTGCAGCCCTCTGATCATCTTATTCATCATCTGAGTCAACCTTACTTAAGCTGACATATGGCATGTGCTTTGGCTTGGACTCCTACAGCCTTGTGAAAACATCTCTTGATGTGGAAATGGACCCGGAGGGGACACCACCTGCTATCACTTTCCTGCTTTCTCTCTGGTCTCACATGCCAAGTGTGAGCTTGACAACTTGGACTCTCTGTCCTCCACTTTGCCCGTCTCCTAAAGCTTCATGGACATTCTCCTGTCTGAATCAGCCAGCATTTGGACTATGGGTTGAATGAGGAACCCCAAGAAACATGATTGCTGCCAGAGCTGTAAATCCAGTAAAGTCTGCATCATATAGTGTTTCTTCTCATGTAACATTTGGGGAGACCTTCTCACTCTCTGCAACTCCCTGAAAGGAGGTTGTAGAAAGATAGGGGCTGGTCTCTTCTCCCAAGTAACAGGTGACAGGACAAAAGGAAACTGCCTCAAGTTGTGCCGGGGGAGGTTTAGACTGGATATTCAGAAAAAATTTTACACTGAAAGGGTTATTAAGCATTTGAACAGGCTGCCCAGGGAAGTGGTGGAGTCACTATCCCTAGAGGGATTTAAAAGACAGGTAGACATAGTGCTTAGAGATACGGTTTAGTGATGGTTTTTGTGAAGAGTTAGGTTGATGGTTGGACTAGATAATCTGAAAGGTCCCTTCCAACCTAGGCAATTCTATGATTCTATGATTCTCCATCCTCCTCTGCAGGAGCTGGTAGCAGCCAACACCCCAGAGAGGTGGGTAGAGAGTAGTGTCATCATCATCCTCTGGCCTTCACTCTCCTGAAGACAAAAGAAGGAAAAAAAACCTCTCTATATTTTCTACAAATTTCCTGATACCTGGTGTCTTCTCAAACCCTCTTTTCCAGGTGACAAGAGGCTTTGTGCATTTTTCAGTTTTGTTGCCTTACAAATTTCAGAGGAGTTTATAAGCAAAGGAAGCAAGGGCAGCCAGGAACCACAGGAACCTGAAAGCAAAGAAAACTGTCTTCAGATTTCATCTTTTTCTGCTTTACTCTGTTCTCTCCAACAGAGCAGGTTGGACATCTCTTCCAGGCATTTCAGCTTTTTCTGTCTACCATGTGGGACAACTCAAGATCAGGACTCAAAGCTTCTCCACAAGTCTGGACCATATGCTACTACTAAATTGGTGAGGGAGAAGAAAGTTTCTTGACATCACACTCAAAAGCACATGTTTGTTTGCTCTCTATTGGAGACAGTAAATTACAGCTCCCATCATTTCTACCGAATCTGCTTTGCTGAATGACACACCAAGGGACAAGTGAGAGTTAGTCCCTTTATTTAGCCCTGGGAATTTATTTTTGGGTTCATCCTGTGCACTTTCTCTATCATCCAGAGCAGCCAATGCAGCTCAAACAACCAGACGTTTCAAGGATTTTGGCACGGTGCAGAAAGTAAAGACTAACTGGTCACAAGCTTCAGTTCTCTGTGAGAGAAGTACCAGCAAGGGGCTTAAGTTGCCATCAAGGCCTGCAAGTGCATTTCCTTCTCCCAGGCAGTGGTGTGCACCAATATCTTTTGGGGAAAGGAGCGTCACACAGCTGGGAGATGCTTGTGGTTTCCCTCTGGTCAATCAGTTGATAGAGCTGCAGGTCCACCATCTGTTCCATCAGCTCCCAAGGGCTCCATCCAAACTGCAAAAGAGGAGAGGACACAGGACAGACAACAGTCCCCGTGGGAATTCAATGGTATTTTTTCATATTAATGTTTTTCCCTATGCATAAGTAGTTTTGATTGTTTCACCACAGTTGACAGCTGTAAACATCACTGTTGCAAGCGAAAAACGAGTCACTGTTCTCAGAGGCTACGATGAAAGAATAACTTGCATTAAAATAAAAGAGGTGAAAATGCTGAGAATAGAGTCTGGCTAGCCTGAAAGAAATACTGTTTGTGGGACCAAAGGAGCACTGCATGAGAATAAGTTCAGTGTCTGTGGTCAAATTTGCACAATTTGCTTTTATTTTGTCATACCTTCATTTTAGAAGGGACTCAACTTGTGACAAACCATAGGTACATGATGGGTGGGTTGAGCTCAGTATTGTCCCGAGGCCCTACTGGAATCCCTCCTTGGACAAACCTCAAAAAATGGAGGCACCCAAAATGCCAAATTCCTCTTGAAAATGTTTGTGTGGACGCTGAGGAGTCAAAACCAAGCCTGTATTTCAAAGCTGAAGTCCACTTGGAGGTCTAAATTTTGATCCATTAGCTGAGGGTAGGGTGAGGAGGTGGACCCCCATTCCGAAAAGGCTGTTAGAGCTCGGACTTTGCTTGTGCCTAATATTTGGAGGGGGGAGGAGCTGACAACCTGGGAATGGTCCTGCTTAGATCTCTATCTGGTACCTACGTGTCTTGAACACTAGCAATGCCCACCTGCATTTTCTCTGCTGACCACTTATTACTCCAAGATTTTGAGCCCACTGGGAGGGGAACCCAGGGAGGAAAATTTCCAGCTGGGGTTTTCAACAACCCCTTTGCCTCCCTGCACCTTTCCCACATGGCAGCAAGCTGGCAGTGGATAGGGATATAATCCTTCATTTCAGATGCCCATGGCAGGATGAAAACAAACCACCACCGTGCAGTGTCCTGCTGTCTCTCAGGAGACATCCCAGGCATGGGAGCGGTCGCTGCTGTATGCAAGGCAGGACGGCTACCCATCATCCTCCCAATTTTTATTTCCTCAGCTCTCCCGATGATACAGTTTGAAGCACAGAAGTGTTCTGTGAGGAATGTGTTTCGGGATGAAGATGAATACCTCGGAGCCTGACAGCGTAAACACTGAAAGCCTGTTTGGCTTCTTCCAGTGCCAGCTCCCTGGATGGACGCAGAAAGCCCCTTCACCGCCCGTGGAGGCTCTTTGGTTCCCTCTGATGAGTTGGAGCTGTTCTGACCCGAAGCAGATGGAGTCAGTTATTTACACCACGTTCTCCTGGGGTGCACTCTTGACCCACTGCTTGCTGGTCTCGATAGACATATGCACTGGTGCCGACTGATTGTTTCGGTATGACACAGAGAACATTAGTGGAGCAGAGCCAGGCAGAGGCCCACGGAGAACGAGCAGCCGATGGGGATGTAGTGCTGGGAGAAGCCTTGCTGGTCCCACACCGAGCTGCCATGCCTTGCATTCAGGTGGCAGGAAGGGAAGAAAAACCTCCTTGCTGGACCCTTGAAGGCTGAGCTGGGTGGTGGGCCGTGGTAGGGTGATCAGGGGATGCCAACCCTGATGGGATGTCACTAAGGGCTGGGCATTGAGCATGATGTGGAAGGCAGGGGAAAAGGAGGGCAGCTCTGAGATGCGTTGGTCTGGGAAACTCCACGGAAGACCATTTCAGGGGTGAAAGACAACTCAGTGCGCCCATTCTCTGTTTGGTGCTCTGAGGAGCAAGGCAGAAGGTCATGTTGTGGTCATTTCTGCTCCAGCTCCCTAGCGATCGTTTGGTTATGTTCATTTGGGGAACCCATCTTTCCCTTGCCTTTACCTCTCCTGTCCTGTAACCCTTGTCTCAAAGTTTGAGGTCCCTTGAAATGTGTCCAGATCTGAGAGGGGAAGTGCCATGAAACTCGAAATGACTATCGTCTCCTGCAGCCGCGTAGCCCAGAGTAAACATGGTCATACCTGTGAGACAGCTGAGCACAGCAGGCAGCTGCTGTCCTGGCTGCTGCAAGAGGAGATGAGAAGGAATTTCAGAGATAGCACGTGGGGAAAGGTGTTAAAGAGTTGCAGGGACTTCAGCACTTGATGCCTATGATCCCTTGATACAAAGCCAACAGACACTTACTTGCTCCTGCTCTGTTTTAACCCTTCTTCCCATTCTTTTCCTCCACTGAAAGAAAGCTTCAAGCTCAGAAGGTGCAAAGAAAGATTAAGCAGAAGGAGTTACATTTTCCTGGCTGCTATCAAAAACTTTTTTCCAACTTTTCTCCCTTTTTTTTTTTTTTCTCTTCACACTGACATACCTTTGACGTTTTATGAGCTGAACTGTATTTCATTGCACGAGGCACTGGCAGACAATCTGAGAGCCTTTTATTCTGAGGTGCTTTTCAGCTTCCAGGCTGTGATCTACATCGCCTCACGCCGAAGCCAGGCTGCAGCCATGGGCCTGGCTGATATTTTACAGGGAAAGGGGAGTGAGGCACCATCTTATAAAAGCATTTGAAGACCCAAGTGTTGCATATTAAGATACACCAAGTTTGAACTCCTGAAGCGAGCAGTTAACCCATGGAACTCCTCGACAAATGATGTGATGGATGCAAAACATGACTATGGGCTTGAGAGAAGGAGTCCTTGGAAGAGAGATCCATTGGAGATTACTAACTAGACATACTTCAGCCAAGAAATGCCCTATACAGAAAGTGATCAGAGGCTGAGAGAGTACTCAAGGCTGGTATCAAATGTGTTCATCCTGTTTGCGTGCCCATTGAAGACATTGGGTTTTATGGACCCTTGTTATAAACTAGTGTCCACCCTGGCTCTTCCTGAGTTAAGTGGTAAAGCTCTTTTCCTGTGAGCAACCAAGAAGAACTGGGAGCTTCCCAGGATTGATTTACATGTATTTTGCTTTGAAAAGTATATTTGGTGCAGCAGCATTCCGGTATCCCATGGTGGCTGATGTTACCCTGTTCCCACAAGGACAAGCTAGATCCTTCTTCACTCCAAAGAGACAAGAGTTAAGAGGAGACACAGAGGCCAGAAACCTACTAAGGCGGCAAGTGGCAGAACAATAATTGAATCCAGCTCCTTTGGACCAGTTTATTCAGTCTTTGCAGGCATTGAATTGCTTATAGTGAATCAGGCAGAAGGGCCTGATTCAGTGGAAAGTCCCTGGCTGGCCTCAGTGGATTTTGACAGGCTGCCTCATGCTAGGGCTTGAGCAGGGCTCCTTTTCATTTTGTGGGATCTGCAGGTGGTGCAGCCTACAGAATAGAGATGGAGGGATCACCACAGCTGAGTTTCTGGAGGTTTCATCAGTGCACTCTGACCACAAATGTCAATCTGACCTGACGCCAAGCAGGTTTCACAGCCAAATGCTGGGCTGTATTTCTTTTCGACATTCAGAAAGAGACGAGCCAGTTGCTGCAGCTGCTGTCTGTCTGAAGTGATCCTCATTGTGAAGAGCACAGACTGGGACAAGCCAGGGTACAACTTGAACCTACAAGATGGTCTCTGAGATGCCTTGGACTTGGTGTAAATCAGCAGCGCCCAGTCTGATGTTAAAAGAACATTAGGATCTGAACAATCCCAACTTCCAGCTGGGGTGAAACCTGATAAAAAGCATTCAGGGGAAGACTTGGGCTCAAGTCTTACTCAGAAGAGGAGGGTGAGATGGTACCCAGAGATGTGGAGCTTTTGGGGCTGACAGCAACTTGAGAAGGACTTCTCCAGAAAGGCACAAAGGCTGGTGGGTATCTGCTGAAGAATGAATTAGGCAAGACAGAGGGTTTCAATGAGCAAACCAGCATCTGAATGAAATCCCTTTTTGGATTTAACCCTAGATGAAACTCAGGATGGAAGAGGGAATAGATGTTACTTGGGGAGCTAGTGTTGTTTGTGTGTGGCCTTTTTGATATGCCAGCAAACTTCATCAACACTTGCCAACGCCAAAACATTCTCTGATGTTAATGGCCCATGACCAAAGTTCAGTTCATGCTTTGAAGAGCTCAACAGAAGAGGATAACTCCCATCGGTACAAACTACCCAAGGAGGGCATGAATGTGCCACCAACTGGCATCTTAAAGGTTAGCCCAATGCTTTCTGGAAACATACCTGGATGACATACCTGGGTGAAAATCACTAGCCTACATCATGAGGAAGGCAGACTAGGGCTTCCTAATGTCTACATCTGATTTCAGAAGTGGTGAATCCAGAACTTATGACATCCAATTTCCTTTCTTTTATCTTTTACTACAATGATCACAGAGCAGAAAAAACATTAGTTGTGTCACACGTGAGCAGTGCATTATTGATTTTGGGTACGCAATAAAATATACTAGCAATAATGAACGACTGCAATGCAGAGATACACTGACTATTTTACATCCTTTTAAATTGCGTGTTGGGTGTCTGAACAGTGCTTCCACAATTTGTCTTGGGTGAGAAAAACATGCTTTAGCTATAAAACTGGTTTAAATCACTATTATTTCCGTATGTTGACTTTCTTGCCTTCTACAAGCGTGCTTTAGGTTAGCAAGTTTGAGATGAGTCCTCTGCCAATGTAAACTGATGCCTCCCTTTTCAAATCTGTAGTGTAAGGCAATTTTACATCTCTAAGGAATTTCGCCCAGTGGGGGGTGGTCAAGGTCTGTCTGACTCCATCTGAAAGTATGCAAAGCTCGAATCTGAAGCGTGGTTTCACCAGAAAGTCAAGGATGTTATAGCAAGTTGTGGGACAGAGCAGGCACCTGCCTAATTCTCTGGATCACACAGTGGCTGCATTTGAGCCTGACCATTATCTCCAAGAACCAATGCTGAGGAGGTTCCCCAGTCTGAGGACTCACCCCAACTGTTTCCTTCTTGCTTGAAGACGCAATGAGGCTCTTCCTATAGCCTGGATTTTTGTGCACAAGCAATTGTTGGTACAAACCTCACAGCCTTAAAAAAAAAAAACAATCTTTTTTTTACTGAACACGTAATCCCATGGCCAAACCCCACGCTACTTTCTTCTCTCCAGAGAGCAGAGAGAGCACATGGGGCTTGGCTCCGTCCAATGGTGTTGTGGCTAGATATGGCCAATTTTCTTTGAAACTCTTCTATCTCAGTGGCCACCTTGATAAGAAGATACTGTATAGTTGGGATGGGTGCTGGTGGAGAACTGTGCTCAGCTCTTCTCTTTCTTTTTCCTGTTGTAAAATAAATCTGCTCCTCATACCAAGGTCCTTTCCCAGGTTTGAGATATTTAGGTACAAATGACTCCCTGCTGCACCAGCTTTCAGATACAAAGGAAAATCAGAGCCTACACCTGGGAGTAAGACCCCCTTGGAAATGGCATGTCATGCATTTCAGGGCCAAGTTCTCCCTGGGTCATAGGTTGCTTCAGTTAGGGAGATGTTGGGACATGCACTCTTAGCAGATTGTGAAGCCAAGCTCTTAACTCAGAGGCACAATCCACCAGCCATGCTGGCCCCAGTTCCAACCAGTTCATCTAGTTCCAACCCCCTGCCCTGGGCAGGGACACCTCCCACCAGCCCAGGTTGCTCCAAGCCCCGTCCAACCTGGCCTTGAACACCTCCAGGGATGGGGCAGCCACAGCTTCTCTGGGCAACCTGGGACAGGGGCTCACCACCCTCGTAGTTACAATTTCTTCCTGAGATCTAATCTAAATCTACCCTCTTTCAGTTTGAAGGCATTACCCCTTGTCCCATGGCTCCCCTCCCTGATCCAGAGTCCCTCCCCAGCTTTCCTGTAGCCCCTTTAGGGACTGGAAGGGGCTCCAAGGTCTCCCCGGAGCCTTCTCTTCTCCAGGCTGAACACCTCCAACTCTCTCAGCCTGTCCTCATAGGAGAGGCACTGCAGCCCTCTGATCATCCTCATTGCAAGATGTATGTACATTGCAATTCAGCTGTGGGAGTATTTTCCTTAACAGCAACGGTGCAGCTAATGGGAAGGAGAGCAGCGAAGACAAATGTGATGCTGCATTAAACAGCTGAGCACACCACAAAGATGCCACAGTCTGTTACCGCAGGGCTTAGGTATTTCAGCATCTGGGGAAAGGCTGAGGACAGTCAAAAAATGAGCCGGAGAGCAAAGGACCAGAAGGGGGAATATCTGCTAACGGAAAGGTGTGGCTGCCTGGGAAAGAGATTGTATGAGTTATTGCAGGAAAGCACCTAAAGCTGTTAGCCATGACGTGCAGGTGCAGCGTTAAAAGGAGAAGGTTGCAGGGCTGGCCTGCTCCCATAAATCGCAGAAGGGAGGGCATGGGGATTAGATCTGGGACTGCACAGTGCAGAACTGGAGTGAAATCTTTCTATCCATGACTGGCCAACAGATAGATGTAATAGAGCAATACACAAGCGCAGGGTTTGAAAGCATCTGGCAGGAGAGAGAAAATGTGTTTTTTCTAATCAAGTCTCACAGAGGTAGGCTAGACTCGGAACAGCTCTTTTGAAGCTGTCATTTTAGAAGATTAGAAGAAAATATTAATTTTCGTCTTTAAAATTCTTTAAATTCTTTAAATTCTTTAAAATGCTTTGAGAGTCTGTGATGGAAAGGACTACATCAACAGCTACATGAGTTATTCTAGCTGGATGCCGAGACCTGAGCTTTGTCCAGATCCTTTTCACAGCTGTTTATACTTGCACATAGATGCACTCTTGTGCATGGGTGTATACAAAAAACACACAGGGCTAACAAAACAGGCAGCCCATCAAGCATCCCTGGGAGCAAAGAGCTCTTTAAGAAGACCATCTAAGAGGTTCAGATCTGCAGCACTGGATCAGGCCACAGTCCCTATTGCCTACAGGCCTTCTTCTGCAAATAGTTAATAGAGAACATCTAGAACAGCAACTATAAACAAGGAAATATTGAAATATTTACCCCACTATGCAGTCTTGCAGCAGTTGCCTGGTTTGTCAGCCTGTTGTCTTTAACATTCACCATCGCATCGACCCGCCAGGAACTGTATTCATCAGCCCAGCTCCCACCATCGCCAAGGAACTACAAGTTCCCCACCACTCTTCTTAGGTGTATTGGTACAAAGACAGGACAGCGGGAGAGCAAAACGTAACCCAATTGGAATACTTGCTTTGCGGATGTGATAATGATGGAACAAACCTCACAGCCTTAAAGGCATTAAGGTGTTCATTTCCATTTTCTATCTATCCCTACTTATGTCAGAGTAATTTGCAGCACCTCCAGGACACCCTAGTATAGCCAGAGCCTATTATACAAAATACTTATTTCCACAGAACTGGAGAGACCTTTCATAGAAGGCGTCAAAATCGGCTGGGGGGGATGAACGTGAGGGTTAAATCACAGAATGGTGGTTCTCAAACTCGGGCTTACAAGGCCATAATACCTGGTCTGTGGAATTGCGTTGAAGAACTATTTCAGTTCAGAGTTTGGTGATTCATGCTACCTCGTAGTCCGTAAGAGATGTTTTGGCCCAAGTATCCAAGAAGTTTAAGAAGCATCCTGTTCAAGAGCTGCAGCTCCCAGGACTCACTTTGCTATGGACCAACATCACAGGCAAAGCAACAGGCTTCTCAGATTGGGATCTGTGCTGGTCCTGCTGGATTTGGCAGCACAGTGATGAGGAGGTGGTAGGTGTGGCCCAAAGGATGGTGAAGGACCCAGCAGCAGAGAAAAAAGGGATGACTGGTATAAAATGCTCAATGGAATGAAATGGCCATAGAGGGAGAAAGACAGAAGAAGGCAGCAGCTGTGAAGGGCATTTGCAGAAGGTTGGGAATCCCTGCAAGAGGTGATTGTGTTGGTGCACTGTTGTTCCTAAGAAATAAAATAAGGATAAAAATCGGGGATGGCTTTTCCCTCTATTTCATAGTAGATTGAGCTTTGCAAATGAATATTCCTCTCTCCCCCACACAGACCAGCCAAACAACCATGCCCACAATGTTCTTTATAACCTTACTTGCAGCTACTTCTGGCAACTGTGCAGTCTGTCCCAGCAAGGAAAACATTTTGCCGGTGATATCTTGAACCTCTCCCTCAAATGCCCTAAGGTCTTCTCTTACTCTGCTGAAATCAGAGCCTGGAGAAGAGAAGGCTCCAAGGAGACCTTATAGCAGCTTTTCAGTACTTAAAGGGAGCCTATAGGAGAGATGGGGAGGGACTCTTGATCCAGGAGGGGAGCCATAGGACGAGGGGGAACAGCTTTAAACTGAAAGAGGGTAGATTTAGATTAGATATTAGAAAGAAATTCTTGACTGTGTGGGTGGTGAGGCACTGGAACAGGTTGCCCAGAGAAGCTGTGGTTGCCCCATCCCTGGAGGTGTTCAAGGCCAGGCTGGACGGGGCCTTGAGCAACCTGGTCTGGTGCGAGGTGTCCCTGCCCAGGGCAGAGGGTTGGAAGTGGATGATCTTTAAGGTGCCTTCCAACTCTAACTATTCTATGATTATATGAAATGATGGTTGCTCTGCTGGTAGATCCACCCCAGCAGCTCTCCTTCTCGCAGAGGAGGCTTTGTGGTCACATCTTGGTTTGAAAACTAGTGGGGACACAACAAGGACTGGTGAGAGGTAGATGGGTGTTTTGTGGTGGCAGCCCGAAGCTTTGCAGCACCGTGGTCTTCACAGAAGCGCAAGGAGTGTGAAGGGTCTCTTTGCCTCCCACACGCAGAGCGATGTGGAGAGCCATGGGTTCAGGGACCTCTTTCATGCCAAAGTTGGGCCTCTCCCCTCATCTCCCACACAGCCTCTCCCGTTTCGCTCCCCTCTTTCTCCCTTTTGACTGCGCTCTTTGTTTGCTTGGCTTGCTCACCATGTTGAACGCTCTTTCATGAAACACTCCCCCACGCAACATTCATCAAGCCTCTTCCTGCTCTCTTTCAAAGCTCTGCCAGATGGTAAGAAATCTCACTAGCCCAAGGAAGAGCTCCAACTGTAATAACTACATGTCACTCTCTGTTTGTTAGACAGCTCCTGGCTGTATTGTCTTGCTCTGTGAATCTCTCTTGTTTCTTACTAATCTGCTCTGTTCTCTGCTGCTGTAATATACCACGAGTATACATTCATGATGCCAGTCCCTGATTTGCTACATGATTTTGGCTGGATTGGTCAATCAAAAGTGTGTAGATGTTGGGCCACAGGGCAGTGCGTTCAGAAATGACAGCTGAGTTGATGTGCCTCGCTTTTGGGACATATGGTGCCTGATTTTCAGAGGTGTCAGAGACAGTTGACAGGAGCTCTCTATGCTTCACGTTACTAAATTATGCGTCTTCTGCGATAGTTCATTTCAGTACATATTTGGCAATGGTTTTTTTTGTCTTGTTTAGATCATGGAAAGTGGCATTAACATTAGTGGCAGGCTTTTGCATTGCTCAGGGCTCATTCAGTAGGTGATTTCAACTGGGAGGCAAACCACAAAACAACCTCACTTAGACCCCAACAAGATCCTCGAGAGGTGGACGGGTGCCCATCTCCGCAGCTGAGGAGTCTAAGAGGTGGATATTTGAATCATCCTCGAGCCGCTCCCTAGTTAATGAAACAGACTTTCAGAAAATATGATTCATCCCATCCTAAAGCATGTAAGGTATATCAGAAACATCTCCTATTTCTCTCTCCAACTAACCTGCACCAGTGTTTCTTGTTTGAACCCGGATCAGTCTCCCACACTGATTCACTGCTCAAAATGTCCTTACTGGTCCAAGGAGGGAGTGGAGGGTGGGAACTTACAGCCAGGCTTGGAAAAGATTTAGACATTTTTCATGGTAGAGTTGGCTTCAGACAACTTAAAGTGCTAGTGGAACTGTGGTGTTAATCTCTTCCCCAAATCCCACTGCATTTCACGTTTCCTGCAGGAGCCCATTTTTGGTTATTTCTGGGGTTTTGGCATGTAGGGGTTTCATCAAGATGTGAGGTGCCTGTGCCTGGCAGGAAAGGCCAGGCAATGAATTTGGAGCGAGATCCAATTTGCCTTAAAATTCAAGACTATTCAGATGTGGAGGTTTTGGTCAGATATTCATTCAATAATAACAATGGAACACCATTAATCTGATTTAATTTTATGTTACATTGAATTTCTTGCTCTGCTGATTTTATTTTAGGCACCTTGTGAAAGAAGAGTGTGAGAAATTTGGCTTCCACAGGTCTTTAAAAAAGAAAATTAGTGGAGTAAGCAGCAGGCAAGGAGAAGCACTATTTAAGCTAGAAGAGACCTTGGTACAAGCACAGATGGCCATAACCTGTTGACAAATGAAGTGAGATTAGAAAGTAGAATATTTCTCATGTTCAGAAGTGGGAGGATCCAGAACAACTTTCCAAAAAATAAGTGCTGTGTGAGAAATGAATATTTTTTCAGATGGAGCTGATCGTTTTCTGAATGGATTTGAATAATATGATTAAGTATGATAGCAGGGAACTGGACTCTTTAACCTGAGAGATCCCATCTCATCTTATGTCTCATGGGCTGGTCTCAACCATTAGTTTGTGATCACCAATACTCCACAAACACTTCAGGGCAGGGTATTAAGAATTTCACATCCTGTCAGAACAAAAAAGATGCTTGTTTTCAAAGCAATTCTGTGTCCATGTTATATTTTCTGCTGCTCTTTCTTCTTATTCCTGTTGAAACTGGGTCTTTTATGGCACACAAAAAAAATCAAATGGTTGCTTTGGGATTTTGTCTGCTATTGTTAATTCTCCTTCTGAAGTCATAGTCCACTGCGCTATTGCAGGTGGTTGCTATGGAAATAATGATGATGTCCACAAGAACAGAGTTAGGGATGTAGCATCAGGAGCACAGGGGTTCTTGCAGAATCTGAGATCTTGTTTTCAGTCATCCTTGATTAACAAAGATTGAAGAAAGAGAATAATTGAGAGACAGTTACATTTACTCTGGAAACATCTGTGCATTAAATGAAGATTTTTCAGAGGTATATTTTGGCTCCTCCTTAAATTCAGTTCAAGCTAAGGGTACTGCGAATCTGTCCAGTTCATTCCTTGTTCACTTAGTAATGAGATATTTTACATCTCAGCCTCAACAAGACCTACCTATAATGAACGGCGCACTGAATGAACCACCACTGGTAGAGCTGATGGCACCACTGTCATTGTGTGGTGCAGTTGTGCACCCACTGTTTCAAGCCCAGAGAAGCCCAAGTCCAGATAAAACCTCAGCTGAACCCACATTATCTCTCTTTCACCATCCAGCTCCAGAAACAGTTGCGCTGCCAGCGGAACCCACGTAGATATAGAAGAGAGCAGGGAGCTGCCCTGGCTGCTGGGAGGAATATCTCTGTGACCATTGTCCCAATTGCGTGTTGAAGACGCACAAAACTCATTGTCTGGCACCTCAAACTACATCAAACTAATTGTCTGGCATGGTTCCTACCTCATCCATCAGCCTACATTCCCCAAAAGCTGGCCCTGAGTTCTTGCAGATCTTCGGCTAAGACTCAGCTACACTCAAAGCTTGGTTCACCCTTGCCTGTCCCTGTTATTTCTCCAGAATCATTTGAAAATCAGCCCTCAGTTTGCCTGAAATGTTTCTGCCTCTCTTAGGACTCACATTTGTCTCACAGGACGATTTGAGTGCTTGGCTTGTTTAATGTCTGGGTTTGCTTCTTATTTTTGTCCTGATCACAAAGATTTGATTTCTTACACCTCAATAATGAGTTCCAGATCTTTCAAAATACTCCTTAATTTGTTTCTCCTACCAGGCAGCCCCACAGAATGTCTTATTGTGAAGTAAATTGCCTGTAGATGAAGAAGCTTGGGAGAAAGCTTTTAATTTTTAAGGTATTTTTTTTTCCCTGCAGCATTTTTAGTTTTTAGGAAGGTCTATGTAGTGGCCCTGAATTTTTCTAGGACAGACCCATCTCAGCATGTGTTTCCTTGTGAACTGATGGTTTCTGCCACACCCTGGTGATGGGCAGATGATATGATTAAAGGAGACACTGAGGAGGCAGCTTCTGGTTTGGATCGTTGACTAGGGGAGGGGAAACCTATGTGTTTTTGGTAGTGAGATTGTGTGTCCAGCAAGGAAAGTCCAAGATGACATCTAGATCACATACAGCATTCATTATTCCTCCTTTACCCGGGTTCATCTCATCTTCTCTCTCACCCCTTCCAACCCTAAAGTTTCATGAGGGTCCACAACACCCCAGCAGCGAATATGTGTATGTGCAATGGACAGAGGAAACTCTCACGCAGTGTAGAGAGAGCTGAAACGCAGCAGCAGATGCGGGTCTGGTTAGAAATTGCTGAAATCAAAGCATTTTGTGGTTGGACATTGAACTTGGCTGGAATTCTCCTGGGAACAAGGCCTGAGCCTGGTTTTCTGCTAACTTTCCTACTTGCTGGATCAAGGGGCCTTCTGGGGAGTGCGCACCTCATAGAAACACAGAATCATAGAATCATTTAGATCATTTAGAAAAGACCTTTAAGATCATCAAGTCCAACCATAAACCTAACGCTGCCAAGTCCACCACTAAACCATGTCCCTAAGTGCCACATCTACATGTCTTTTAAATACCTCCAGGAAAGGCTTTGGATCTGGTCTGAAGACTCCCTGGCTTTGGGGATTGCCCACCACTTCCCAAGCTGCCTGCTCTGAAAAGGTCTTGAAGAACTTGCTGGCTCCAGGGCTCAGCTGGGCAGGGCACCATGTGGTTCCCAACATGGGTCTTGGAGCCAAGTTCTAAAATTTTGGTTTCCATTCAAAATCAGGAGTAATACCAAATTTTGGAATAAAAAAAAAAAATCCTCCCCAACAGTGAAGTAATCATCCTTTGCCCAGCTCTCATGACCTGCAGGCTCTGCACAGCTCGTACAATCTCAGGGAGAGAGAGAGATGAGAACATCTGATGGAGAAAGGAAACAAGCAAGCCAGCCACACCATCAAAACTAACTTGATTTTCTCCAGTCTGAATTGTTCTCCACCAATGTATTTCCTTAGAGATTTTGGCCAGGGCCTGATTATCCAACTAGAGCAAGAGTGTGATGCAGGACCCAGTCTGACAAGGAGCAGACATTGCTGTCTTTTACCAAAACATGGTGAGAAGCCAAGTGACTTCACACCCCTTCGAAGAGCCTCTTGTTGCCCTACCCATAAAATCGCATTCCACCACAGCTGTGTTGAAAACACCAGTGAGATATAAACTCATCCCTACTTTCCAAAGCCTGTTTCCTCTGAATCACACCTGCCCTCCTCTTTTTTTCATCCTGGGACTCGGTTTGCAGACCCCCTTCCTCCTCTTCACAGCGACTGCCAGCATTCAAACCCCAGTGCCTACTGCAGGCTGCCCAAGAGGTTGCATTTCAGTCTGATCTGAAGACGCATCACGGCCGGAGAAGAGCACAGCAGTCATTTCTGAATGCGTGCTCCAACACTGAGTCGTGAGAGGGGAGAGGAACAGGGCTGTCCTGAAAATTCCCCTTCTGTATCATAATATTTCCTGTTTCCATCCAAGCAGGATCCAGGCTGCCTTTTGTTATCTTCAAGCTTCTCCATGCCAGCACAATTAGTTAATGAGTATGTTGAGTCTCAAGTAAAACATGCGGTTGATCCTGAAGCTTTAGCATGTGTCATTTCAAGGGAAATGAAAACAAAGCAATAAAAAAAAATCTGTGCAAACAGCCTCTCTGGCAAATATGAGAAGCAGCAAAAATGTTTTCCATGGACTGGACTGCACAGTTTCAGAGCAAAAAGAAAACACATAGGGAAATGCATTGGCACTCATTTATTTCAGGGTAAAATATCCTTTTGCATTCTGAATAGATCCAATCTCCTTTCTCAACACCCAGCTCGACTAGTGACTGTGATTTCTCCTGAGGAACAGGATGGCTAGACATCTTCAAGATGCACCATAGTGCAGAATCGGTTGCTCAGAAGACAAGAAAAAGTGTTGGGGTAGATTTGTCTTGTCTTCAGAGGGGAGGCGAGATGAGAAAATCCCTATGGTGACACCCTTTATCACTCAGGATGATGTGCAACAGCAAAGGGTTGTTTAGTGCCTACAATTGTGAAGTGTTTATGGAAGAAACCCTCTAATAAACTGTGTTTCCTCTTTCTCAATGAAAATTCAGCTTGAGGCTGAGTGAAGGGATGTGATTAATACCTTTCAGGTCTTTGGCTGGTTAATTCATTCTGCAGCAGAGGGTGTTTTCATGATACCAGAGAAGAACCAGGGGAAAACAGCACCCTAGAAACAGCTTATCCCTCATCTGACTTGACAATCAACATGCCCTAGTATGACTGGGACTCATGAAGAAGAAACACAAACCTGGGAGAAACAAACATCTCGCCCGATCTAGAATTGGCATTATTTTACCATCAAAAAAGTGGGTATCAGGCCATTAAAAACCTCCTGTACTGCTTCATGCTTCCCCTGTGGAAGGGGAAAATTATTCAGTCTTGATGAGAACCAGTGTTGGTCACTGGTGGAACTAGACCTGACCTCAGTGACACATAACTCGGTGACTTTCAGGCCCAGATAACACAGCGTCTGCCTACAAAATAGCTTTTCTTTTCCTTGAACTGCCTGAACAGAGCCAAAAATGGTGCCCATGCATGGACCCATCTAGCAGACAGGTTGCTCCAGATTGAATCTCCATCCTTGGAGGTCTTCAAGATTTAACTGGTCAAGTCCCTGAGAAACCAAGTCTAATTAGATCTGCTTTGAGGAGGAGGCTGGACTGCATGATCTCTGGAGGTCTTTATGAGGAGGAGGCTGGACTGGATGACCTCCAGAGGTCTCTTCCAACACAAATTATCCTGTGATTCTATGATTTTGCAGAAAGACGAAGCTGAAACTGGGAGGTAAAGCAGCGCAGCATTTCCCAGTGCTGTCTGCAGACTGTTGGCACTGAAACGATGCAGAGGGCAGACACATTTCTGCAGTCAAGAGGTCTGGCTGGGCACTGCTCCCATCGGCTCGGGGAGACATCTCTGCTTTCCTGGCTTTTGACTCCCTGGAATCCAAATTGCAAGTTTACTGTGCTGCCACTTAAGAGGACTACTAACGGAAAAAAAAAATATCCCTCTGTTTGTTTATGTGGTTAAGCCTTGCTGTTTACACGATTTCTGTGAGCAGGAACTGACAAATTCTTTGAGGGGTTTCTTAACAGGAACCAAATCTATTTTGGGAAGCCTCTCTGGCACAGCCCAGAAGTTGTGGCACACAGGAATGTCTGCTCCTGGGGCACTACAGATTTGCACGCCGGACCTCGTGCTCCCAACAGCCCAGGCGGGAGTACGTCCATCACTTCAGGCTTAGGTGCCAATCAGAAAAATGTTTCCGAATTCGGGGATTGGCACCATTAGTGCTCTGCATCAGCTTTGCATGGTGCAGGGATGGAGGTAGCCCTTGTCAAAGCTGGTTTGACAGCAGCAGTGCCTGCTACTCCCAGGACATCCACTCCAGCCGAAGGGTCAGCCCCTCTGGGCATGTACGAACCCATTAACTGGGTTAGCAGAGGTATTTTTGACAGGATAATCTCTGCATTCATCAGCTCCTTCTCCACACGGTGATGATAACACCTCGCACCCTACTTCACATGGGTGATCCGTTGAGACCTGTAATGCTGAAGGAGTTTTTAGATGCCAACATAAGGCATAAGAACACACTCAGATGGATAGATCCTTCCTAACACTGGTGGAGATGCTAAATATTTCACCTACTATCTCTTACATATAAACATTTGAGGCCAGCTCATGAGCTGTTCCTGCACTTTCCCAGGCAGTTGATCCATTTTAGGAAAGGATATAATTTACAGGCATTTCCTGCAGCAGCAGGATTAATACTCAATAAGGAATAACTCTGCCCCATGTGAAAATCTCGGAAAATATTTCTCGCTGAGGATAGGGGTGTTCATCAGGAGGTCAGAGGTGGAAGGAGTTGGCCAGGTGTCTGGCAGAACGTGAGATGTTGCTTCATTGCTGGGGTGGTGATGGAGAGCGTATCTTGTTACAGAGGGAACCCTTTGCCGTGTTACCAGAGGGACAGAGGTGCCTCGGAGGATGGGATGATGTTCTTGGTCTCCTCCACACATGTAAAACTGTGATTTATTTTTCAGTTGCCTGCTGGATTCCTTATTATATTTTCCTTTTAAGAACCAAGGATGCTGTTCTTGAACCAACTGGCAGAAGGGCTGGTGTGCTCAGGGGACATGGATGCAAACCCTGCCACCTGATCATGTATTTAGTAATTTCTCTAGTTGTTTGAGCTGCATCAGCTGAGAACCATTAGTGCCTGGAGTTGTTTTTCCTTTGTCTTCTGCTGTATATAAAAAGATGAGAGTTGCAATTTTGATGCTGTTTGAAACAAACTGCCTTCTCAGGGTTCTACCTCAGCTCCCGTAGTGGTAGTCCTCATGTGATTAGAGGGTAGAAAAGTCACATTGACAGGACACATTGGCATCTTCCTTTCTGTCACCTTCTCTGAGCTGCATTGCCAGCTCAAGAGAGCATCGCCCAGGCTGGTTTCAAGTTATTTGAGTTTTCCATCCTTGTCACGGGGAAGTTTTATTTCATAGGCTACAGGATTTCACCAACCTCACATTGCCAAAATTCTTCGAGTGGATAAAGAAGTGAAATATGACGATCCCTCAGATCCTAAACACCGGTTTCTGGAGGTCCCTGGTAGGCACATCTCCAGATTTGGTATGTCACTTTTACATTAGCTTCACAAAAGCAGGCAAAAGCTGCGCAAATGCAAACACCTTAAGCCAGACTAGATAAAATCCACTCAAGGACGGCGCTGAGCTAAGAGGAGGATGGATTGTGGGTCTGATCCAACTCCCACGCAGCAAATGGAAAGGTTCCCACTGATGTAATCAAAGCTGGATCAGGCCCAAAATGACCGGCGATTAATCATTACTATTTATTTGTTAGCACCAGCAATGGATTTGAAAATTTACAGGATATAAATACAAGACAGATCCTGCCCCAAAGAGTTCAGCAGCCAAGTTCTCTGGTTTTACAAGAAGAGGCACTCGGGGAAGCCCACATCAGGTATTCATTTAGCATGATTTTAATCTATCCTTCCACACTTACGTGTTGCTGGGACAGAGAGGGCATTTAACTGATGAGGGGTTATTATTGCTGAGCCTTCTGCAGGAAACTTAATGTGCAGAAGGGAGTTGAATTAGGTGGGAGGACCTGGAACATGGGGAGAGGGAGATCATTGCGTGAACAGCAGAAAATATGGGGGAAATTTCTCTCCCAGGGCTCCAGTCCAACAAGACTCAGAGACAGGGAGGACAGTGGGGGTAGTCTTGGACACAGTGATGGTGGAGAAGTCCGTGCAAGGCTGGACCCAAAATGTGGTGCAACAACTATAAGAGAAGAGCAGGGAGGTGAAGCTGTGAGAAAGGAGGAGGTCGTTTAAGGACGGTGGCTATAGACGAGTGGTTGGAGATGGTTTTCAGAGCAAAATCAAGAAAGCGCACACGTTGTGTGCATGCACATGAAATGACAAGCATACACCTCAATCATTTTCTTGAGTGCTTCTCTCCTACTCTGACTTGTCTCCTCTGCCCAAGACAGCAGCGCTCCCCTCCAGCAATATCGTAATGGTAATGGTGAAAGTTAATGAAGGTGCAGATGTAGACAACAGCAAATGCTGGGTCACAGGACACTTTCAGTGCTTGTCCTGGACCGAGCACAATGAGATTCAGATCTGAGTCTCTGGGAATGGTGACAACACTTAATCACCCAGAGACAAACAGGTTCAGCTGCCATCAGTCAGATCCAGAGCTGCTGAAAGTCGACGTGACTCCTCTGACCTGCTGATTGACATGGGACCATCACCTGTTTCCACCAGCTGGAGGCTCCTTGGGGGTCTCCATAATAGCATTTGCTGCTGCTCTTTGTAGTAGGTACATCTTTGGGTAGATGGATCATGTATCCTTTGATACCCAGAGAACCATCAGCTGATCTGCACACCTACTTCAAGGGTATGTTTCACTAGAGCAGTGGTAGGAAAATGGTCTGTGTGTCCCTAGTTAAAAGGAGCTGGTGATTCAGGGTCTGACTTTCACTGCAGTCTATGATAAAGCTCCTATTGACCACAGTGAGAGCTTAATTAGGGCTTTAAATCCACACCTGGAAAATATCATGAGTGGCTGGATCTTTTAAAAAAAAAAAAAGCTCCCCTTTTGCTCGTTTCACAGATTTGCAGTCCCAGGCACTCAGGAGGAACAGCAGCCGATGCCCACGTGCTCTCGAGACTGTCTTCTCTTTCATACACTCACTAAACTATGTAACATTTATACAATCCAGCAGGCTCCATCTCATAACTCCAGGCAATTCTGAAAGAAAAGGAGATAGCATCAGTGTCATAAACCCAACCTCACATCGTCTGCTTTCATGCTTCGGCTACCCTAATGTTTATAGATCACATATCCCAACCACTTCAGTTCAGCTTGCGACTGGTTTTCAAGTCTGCGGGCTCCAGGAAAAGACATAATGGGCTGTTCAACTGGAATTAAGGAAAATAAAACCCCTTTATGTTCACTCACATGTATTCATTTTACTGCCCTGGTCATTCTATATTTGTTAAATATCTTTTGAGGTTTATCTGAGCTATTTTTACATACAAGTTTTCTTGGAAGTTTACCTTTAATTCTTAAAAACTGTCCTAAAAACCCACACTGGAAATGTCAAGGTGACGTCGAATGTTGTTTGAGGATTTGTGAGGGATGTGTTTTAAGGCAGTTTTATGTGATGTACTAATTCTTAAAAAAAAAAAGAAAAAAAAAAGATGTTTATGTGAAGAGCCCCGCAGTAATTAAAAACAAACCTAAAACCATCTTCCAGTGCATTGGGCACTTTTTAATCCATGCATTTCAGGAAGCAGACATAAATGCACACACTGTGTCACTCTCTGAGGCCGATGTTATATCTCCCTTGGGCCTGGCAGCAATGAACAGGGTCACTGTGTTACTCCAGGGTGTGGGAGCAGGGGAGGACCTGGAGGTGACCCTGACAGCTACAGGCTGCTCCCCGTCACCCTTCTCCTCCCTGATGCACCAAGACAGGACATTTGCTGCTGGAGCAGACACACATCCTGGGTGCATTTGGAGGGCAGAGCTGCTGCTCCCTTCCCAGTCCTTTCATAGAATCCTAGAATGGTTTAGGTTGGAAGGGACCTTAAAGATCACCCAGTTCCAGCCCCCTGCCCTGGGCAGGGACCCCTCCCACCAGCCCAGGTTGCTCCAAGCCCCGTCCAACCTGGCCTTGAACCCCTCCAGGGATGGGGCAGCCACAGCTTCTCGGGGCAACCTGGGCCAGGGGCTCACTGCCCTCACAGCAAAGAATTCTTCCTAAAATCTAATCTAAATCTCCCCTCCTTCAGTTTAAAACTGTTTCGCCTCATCCTATGGCTCCCCTCCCTGATCATGAGTCCCTCCCCATATCTCCTATAGGCCCCCTTTAGGTACTGGAAGGCTACTATAAGGTCTCCCTAGAGCCTTCTCTTCTCCAGGCTGACCAGCCCCAACTCTCTCAGCCTACCTTCATAGGAGAGGTGTTCTAGCCCTCTGATCATCTTCTTTGTCCATATCTCCCTTGTGATGGGCAGCTGACTTACACCTGCCGGACCCCTTTCAACCTCATCTTACTCCCATGCACCAGTGGTGGGATCCACCCGAAAAGAAGGCGTGGTTCACCCAGGAGACATCAATCCAGAGGTCCCACCTGGCAACACTGCATCAGAGCCATGTTACATACTTTCTGCCTGCTACCTGGAGTGATCCCTCAAAGGATGTGGAAACCAGTGAGCAAACTCATTTGTTCCTGTTTGCGCAGGGGTGCATGCAACATCCAAAGAGATGGGCTTGGTTCACTGAGCCACAACGTGCTCCTACCAAGCAAGATGTTTAAAATTGACTATTGACACCCAGCAACCATCTCACCTCTGCTCTTGAATGGCAGCCCCTCTGATCTGGAGCAGACAGGATTCTGTACACCCGGGCATGTTTCTTGTTGTCTCTTCAGGAGACTTTGCTTACAAGGACTTTGATCCAATGCCAAGCACCGCACCCAAAAACAGATCAATACTCAGTTTATCTTGATTTACTTGTTGGGACATAGGTGTGGTTTGTTTGGAGAACCTTTTGCAGAGAGATTGAAGAGGGGTGGCGTTTGACACTAAACACAGCTCTTGGGCACAGGGTTAAGTTTTCAGGAGTGGCTCTTTATTTTTATAGGTCTCCAGCTTTGTCCTGTACCTTATGTTTGGTGACAGCAGACCTGGGAAGAATTTGGGGCAGTTCTGCAGAGAGTAGTGAGGAGCTTGTAAACTTTTGCTATTGTTTTTAAATCCACAAATAAAATAAGCACAGAGCTTTGAGGGACTATTAACTCTCTGTGGTCTCAGAGACTGATCGTCTTATTTCCTGAGGGAAATATTTATGCAGGGATATCTTGTGCTCTACTGCAAAATATCTAGTGAGGTCAGTCTAAGCAAAAGCTGTGCTGTCAGGATTTGTTATCGATTTCAGTATGAAGTTAAATCTCCTCGAGAATCAGAATCTCCTCTCCTCCTCTCCTCTCCAGAAGACTGGGAGCAGAAGAAAAACCCAAATTAGGACTGTCCCAAATGGACATTTGGCCATATGAGAGCAATAATTTTATTAGGCACTAGGGAATTTGCACTGAGAACCCTCCAGTTAATGCTGTTCACTGGTTTCACACTCAAATTACTTGGTTTTTTTTGTTGCCCTCCTTTGTTGTCTGATTCTAGAAGGCAATGCTGCTGATCCCTTCACAAAAGGATGTCAGTTATCAGCTGTGTTGCCCGAAGTTTGCTGAAACCTAAAAAAAAACCCTATAGAAGTTCCCTAAATAGTCAATTTTGTAGATGGGGAAACTGAGGCTTAGAGATTGAACAGCAAGACCCATGAGAACATTTCAATTATAGAAGAACTATTCTCCTCCCAGAAGGATGGTAGAGGGGTTGGTAACGGGCCGTTCTCAAAGCTGGAAGAAGTTTTCTTGTATGTTATATTCACACCTTGGATAGGAGGATTTGCCCAACACTGATTGGGGTGTAATCCCCTTGCCCGTGATGAACAGCTTCTCGGCTCACGCATGGGCAGCTGCTGCCTGTTAGCACACACAGTTCTGGAAAAGGTGCTGAAAAAGAAACGACCTAGTCATTTCTGGCACCGTTTATTGGATAATTTGGAGAGAAAATTATTTCATTCCTGGTATTCGGCTCTCTCATTCAACTTCTTTATATCCTCTGCATTTTCTTTTTCTTTTCTTCAGGAAAGAAGGAGAAACCAGACGAAGCAAACCTCCAGAAACAAACATATGAGTCCTTAGTTTTCAATGCAAAGACTATTTTGTATTTGTATTTTGTATTTTGCATTGCAGTCTCTTTTGTTCTAAAAACCAGCAGTCTATAGCTAAGCAAACTCTACAGTGCAGGGGCTGTCTTTAATTTCATGTCTTACGTGGTAACAGCAGCCCAGTCGTCATTAAAACAATATTTTTTTAAAAGCCAATTGTGTTGCATTAGGTATATTTGTGACCAGTGGCTCCCTAGTAAAACCCATGGTTGAATAAGAGCTGAAATGAAGGTGTCGTCAGTGTGTGAGTGCCTATCCATGCATGTGGTAGGCAGGGACGAAGAAATGCCAGGATGGGCGTTGCTCATTCATTCAAGCCACAGATCTCTAAATCAGTACTGACATCTCACCTCCCTTACAAAGGTAAGGGTTGGTTTCTGGGCTATGTCGGCTGGAGAAGCGGAAAATAACAAGTACAGAATGTAAAAAATAAGGTACTACAGGCATTGTAAATGTGGTAGTTAAAGTATACGAGATATGAAAGGGAGCCTCCAACCTTGCCAAGGAATTTTGTCCTTTCATCGCTGTGCAGATAAATGGCTTTTAAACCATTTGCGTTGGTTTTGAATGTCTAGAATTCAGAGTTAATCTGAACAGAACCAAATTTTATAGTAGGCACCAGAGCAGGTTTGTTTTCCAATGGCTTTTCCAGGGACTCACCACTCCAGACTGCACAGGATAAACGGGGGGAAACTCTGGAAACAGTTCTGTAGCCCTCTCGGTCAGACGCCGGTGAGAGAAGCACACCGAGATTGAGTTACATCAAAGACATGCAGAGACACAGCAACAGAATCACTAAAAACCAGAATCCTTCACATCTCTCTCTATTCTGTATGATGTCTGGATAAATCAGAGACAAATCCTCCTTGCTCAACAGCTCTGGAGAGATTCAAACCCACCTGGCTGGGGGGAGATGAGGGGGGGATGCTGAGACTTGTGTCCAGCTCAGATGGTCTCACCCAGATCCTGCAAAGGGAAGAGTGGCTTGAATGGTAACCGTACAGATCAGACAGTGATACCTCGGTTGAGATTTGGTGTTACAACAGCATCTCTGCTTCTGTTCAACTCATCTTCCATTGCTGAGAATGATTTATGGCACCGTTTTACCCCTAACAGATGACACTCTAGACCAAACTTTACTGAGGAATTTGGATTTGTTGGCTGCAACGCAAAGGGGGGCAAATGTCATAATAAAACAACAGCCTGCCAGGAAAATAAACCGCCTGTGGTGTCTTCGCAGGAAAATGAACTGCATTGCCTCAATGAGCTGTAGGGCTAGATCCCACCAGCATCTGTGTGATACAGGCACCTAAATCACATAGGCTTCTCTGCAAAAGGCATCCCAATATTCCTTAGAGAAAGGTGAATGGATTGGTTTTGCATTTATGGTATTGTTAGCCTTAGTTATAGCTTTTGCTCAGTGTGGATTGTTTTCTTCCTGATGATGGAAAAGTGTCATCTGGGGTCCTTTCTGTTATTCCCTTCTGAGAAAGGAGGAGTAGGAATCTTACAGCAGAGCACGATTTCATAGTCTCAATCTGCACTGTGTTGGCTGATGACTTCCAAGGGAGGGGATCAAGCTGGGCCAGAGGACTAGTCTCCGTCCCGTGTCCTGGGCTACACACCATCCATGTGCCAAGGCTGCCAGGGCACGTGTGCCTTCGGTGGTGAGCACCACAGGAGAATGGCTGAGCTGGCACTAGGCAACTTGGTGCTTCTTCATGGTGTCACACAGAGCTATCTCCTACCTTTGACTCAACAACCTGAAAGCCTAGGCAGAGGACCTGGGAACAGGGCAGCTCCCAGCCTGTCCTTCCTAGTTGTTGGTTCACGGCTACTACAGAAACACCCTGGTCCAATCCTTAACAGGGCACAAAGGAGAACACTTCAGCTTGACGTTCCTCCAAGCATCTGGGAGGTCACTTGGCTGTCCCTCCAATGGTGAGTCATGTACCCTGGGCCATGGTGAGAGGAGAGTGGAGCCTTACAGAAGTTCATCTGAGAGGTCCCAGGTGGAATCAAAAAGATGCAAATCAAAGACCTTTCTCAACATGCATTTAGAGCTCCTGCGTCCATTTCCTTGGCTTCTGGGATTTTGTCGTGTAGGCAATCACATCAAGCCAGTTTAAAAGGGGGATTACCTGGGCAGTGAGGCATACGGAGGAGATGGACTCGAAGCAAACCCTTGTATGTGCATAAGCCTCAGCAAATTCTGGAGCAGCTGAAGTCCAAGTTCAGATCTAATCTTGGTAATTCTGAAATAGGTAAGGACATAGGGACATTTAGACCTTTGCCAATGTTGCCACTACACCCTGATATGACCTTCCAGGTTAACTTTGCAGGTCCAAGACAGAAGCAACAGAAAATCAAATTGTCATAGCTGCAATTTAGCAGTCTGGGGCAGTGATTTTCCTGGTCTTGGTCTCTTTCCCAGAAGACAGGTATCTCACTTGGTTGGCAGGTTGAGCAGGGATAAAAGAACAGACAGGGTGATTGGGTTACAGTTAGCCAGATTAAGCATGAATCATTGCTTTAGAGGAGCAGAGAGATATTACAAGCTTACAAGGAGGACAGACCAAAGAATTCCCCACGGTGGAGTATTTCTTCTTCTCAAAATTGTCTGCTGCTTTTTCTCAGCTGCTATGGTCCAAGCACTACCAGTCCTTTGGTTGAAAGATCATTTTGGGGGACTATGTCTCCCATTATCTCCCTAGAAACATGGGTGCACATGGTGAGACCCTGCCGGCTCAGCAATCAGAGCTCCCTGTTCTCACAGCCACTGCCGCAGCTAAATCGATTTGTCATCTGAGCAAGTTCTGTTTTCACAGCGCCTGGAAGCCTGTTCCAGGACTTTGCTGATCTGATGCTTAGGAAACTTCATCTAATTTCCAGACTAAATTTACTCCAGGCCAATTAAAACCTACTTGCTCTTGTGCCAACATTTTTTTCTTTCACTCCACTGTTTCTTTTCGCTCCCGGCTATTTTTACCTTTCATGTGCAACAGCACTCATTTCCCCTCTCGGACGCCGTTGTGCTGAGCTAAAAAAGCCAAGCTCTGGAGCCTCCCCTCGGATGACAAGTTCTCCATCCTCCCATCCGTGTCCTGGCACTTCCCTGCACCTGCTTGTTCTGAATGACTCACTCATGGACACAACTGACCAGGCCTGAAGGAGGTATTCCAGATGCGCTCCTACCAACATCTCACACTTTCCCAAGCTTTAAATATGAAGACCCACAAAATACTGCTCCTGAAGGTAAATTAGGCACGTGTATCACTCTCATCTTTCCTCTTATGCTTTTCTTCACCCAGGGGGAGATTTCTTTTGTCTGTGCTGGGATCGTTCATGTCCCAGAGAATGCAAAGCCTCTCTTGAGCAGTGTTAGCTCGAGACCTGGTGATTTGTGACCTCGGGGTCCAGCTGGTAAATAGCAGCTATCCATCCCACGTTTTGTGCCTTCCTTTTTCAGATGTCTCTTGAGTTCAGGGCAGGAGGCGTTGGAAGAAAATTGCTTCAAAGTTCATTCCATATTTTGAAGAGCCAAAAAGGAAAGAAACAAACCTCACAAGAAAACGGTTCTAGCATGAGGGGACAAATAGCTAGATCCTAAGTTATTTCCACTTAGTAATGTCTCTCCTCTCCTCTCCTCTCCTCTCCCCTCCCCTCCCCTCCCCTTCCCTTCCCTTCCTTGTCTTCTCTTTTCCTTCCTTCTCCTTCCTTTTCTCCCTTGAAATTTCAAAACTTTCAGTCTTTCATAAGCAAGATGATGGATTTGGAAAGTAGAAGACATATCTGGAATGGAGAGACTAGAAGGACAGGTGGGTTATTGTTTTTTTACACATAATTAATAGCTCGATCACAACATGCCACAGTGATATGCCATCAACATCCAGAACTACATCTTGTCAAACTCCTACTCAAACCCTATACTTCTTGATGGGAAGCAAAAAAGCCAATCAGACTCTGCCCATACCTCATCTATGGGATGAATTTCACCCACTAATGAACTAAACCACACACTCTGCTTGGATGACGGTGCCACGGATGGTGAGTCACTGGCTAAGAAAAATGTAAGGCCAGTATTTTTAATTCGGCTTGAATTTAAGCTGCCTTGGTTTTCACAGGTGTTAAGTGTTAGCACCACCTCCTAGAGACATCACTGCAAGCTTGGAAATCATCTTCACCATTACTGTAAGTGCTCAAATAACAGACACAGGCTTTCTCTGGATTTCGCCTTTCAAAATTGTGGTGAAATCATTATTTTCATCTATTAAAAAAATTATGATAATATGTTATTAGGTACTGGCCAGGGAATGCAGTCAGACAAATGCAATACTAAAGCGTTGCCAATTCTTGTGATTTTATCTGGGCCTTTATTACATGTTTTAAAAACCCCAGACTTCAGAGTCATGGGATTAGATACAAATCTCAGGTTTCTCTTCTTTGTTTTTCCTTTTAATAAAGGGAAGGAAAGAAAGTTTGAAAAGTTTTTGCAGGTATATTGATTCAAAAACCAGATGAAAAACGGGCTGGCAAAAAAAAAGAATTTTAAAATGCAAATGAAAATTGGAAACTGTTAAAGAATATTTTACTATATATATTCAAAAAAACATAGGCCCACAGCTGAAAGAGAAGAGTAAACTAGTTTTTTTAAAAGCTGCTTTACAAGGGAAGTGAATGCAGCTATGAAAAGAACAATAAAACTCCAGTATGTAATAACTGGGGAAACTTAAAAGCAAAAAGTAGAAACTACAAATTGTAGAGATTTCTGGGGAAGAGAAATACTCCAAAGTGCGAACAAGGTGGGGCAATAAGTAGAAGAAAGAATCCTAAGTGTAATATTGGTTCATGGACAGACATGGATGAATGTGGAAGACAGAACAGAACTGACAACAATAGTTCAGAAGCAGTAAATGTCTTTAGGAAACATTTGGATTCTAGTTTGGGGGAAAATATAGATGTATTACATGATGATGATTAAATGCTTTCCATTACAGCAGAAAAAAAGCATGTGAAAGAATAGTTGGTAAAATCAGATACATAGATATTAGATATTTGTATGACTGGCATCCCAGATTTAAAAAAAAAATAACCAAAGACCCATATGTGCTGTTGAGTTTGAGAAATAACTTGTATCCTGGGAAGAGAAAAAGTCCTCTGGAATAGAGAAACAAAACAACCTGGGTAACTTTGGGCTATCAGCCTAACACCAGTCATGGAAAAAATGATGGAGTCAACGACATCACTGAAAAAAATAACACTGATCCACACAGACAACAGATCACATCAAGCCAATCTCACATGAGTTTTGATAGGCAAAAATGACAGCATGGATGTAGCATATTTCCAAGGAAATTTCCTTTAAATTACACCACAAAATTTCTCTTATGAAATTTGAACCCCTGGATAATCAACATGATGTACATTTTAAGGGATAACAGTGTCAGATGTGTCTAAAATGGGTGTATAAATGCTTATATAAATCTTTGACCTGCCATAGCTGTACCCTAGATGGATTTGTCTGTGGCCTTACATTATTTAAAATTTTTGTTGATGGCTAAGAAAAAGCATGAAAATTGTGATGGATAAACATAGCAGATGACACTGGGATTGGCAAGAACAATAAAAACCAAGACAGCTTGCTAACAGAAGGCAATTCGCTGTGGTTGATACGCTGAGGACAAGCAAACTACTGGTAATTTCACATGACCAAATGTAAGACTCCATGCTTAAAAATGACACATACGGGCCTGATTTACCAAATGGGGGTGGGGGACACGATTTGACTCTCTGGAAGTCAGCAGTTCCAGCAGGGGTGTGTAGCTGATGGTGGATATTGGTCGAACATCGAGAGTCTAAGCGGCCCTGTGAACCTCAAATTACAAAAAGGGGAAGGAGACACATGAAGTGATGGAAGTCAAAGCAGAGGTTGCAAATCTGGAAAGAGTTAATGGAAGGGAAAAACAAAGAATGGATGTAAAAATGGGAAAATGTGCCGAGAGAGACTTAGTCCCTTTAGCTTGGAGAAGATTGAACGTCGATCCCAGTGAAGACAGCTGGATGTCTTTTTATCAGAAACGGTTCAGACAGAGCAATGGCCTTGAAGCGGAAATCAGGTCAGAAAAATCTGACAGCACATGTCTCACAGGAGATCAAAAAAAAAAACCAAAATCATAACAGTGCCTTCTGAGTTTTAAAGTCAGTCTTTTGATTCTGGACCAGGAGAAAAGCTCACCATCTTACTGATGGAGGCTGGAAACCGGAAATAGAGGTCTCACCTGGGAGCCAGCTCCAAATATTTGAAGTGCCTGAAAAGGCCTGGTCCCCAGAAAGCTTGGGGTGATCCTAGGGGAGGACTGGGTTCCTCGCTGCCAGTCCATAGTATCCTGTCCCAACCTGCTGGTGAGATGGACATGGGGTGGCTTCCCTCAGCAGACAGCTGAGGTCACTCCAGCAACTCTTGGTGGAGGTTATTTCTCTACCCCCACCCCCCATATTTACAGCCTTATGCCTGCTTTTCTTACAGTGCTGATGTCTGTACATATACCTGTTCTTTGCCCCATCATTCTCCTAGAAGGAATATGAATTTCAGGTGGTGAAACAACCCATTTCAAAAGGGATCTGATTTCTAGGGAAAGCACCTGCCTGGACCCTCTGTGGTGGCTCCAGATGAACCTTCTGGGACTGTTGCCCCACCTTGCAGATGTGCTATCCTCTTGGCTTTCCACGGTCCAGGTCCCGAACAGCACCTGCCACATTTGGAAGGTTAAAAAAACCCCAAAATACTTAAAAGGATCTGAGCAGAGCTGAAAAGATGACCCAGGTCTGGCTTCAATTACCCAGCCAATGCTGCTTTAAACCCCCTTCCCAGGTATTGTACAAGACATGACACAGGAGTGTGTGTCCACCAGCATCTCTGCTGTTGCCTCAGCACTTCCCAGTGCAGAACAATTTGCTCCCATTATAGGGATAATTGAGACTAAAACCCTGGGCGAGGCTTAGTGCTTCTGCGAAACCGAGCTGGAGAAGGTTGTGCAAAAGTCTATAAAAACCTTATGTTTCAGCAAGCCTTACTGCCCTGCAGAACAGCAGATACTGGTTGAGGCTGGAGACTGGGAAAATCAGGGAATGCAGGAAAGGTGATGCTGAACTGGGTGTTTTATGGGGCTGGTAACCGATCATGGGGTGCCACCACCCTGTGCAGCCTGGGTCCTCTGAGACACTGAGGTGAGGAGCAGAAGAGAACAGCTGGAGGCCACAATAGGCCTTCTAGAAAAGAAAAGCAAGGCAAAGGATCATGGTTGCAAATAGCCTCGATTAGGCCCTTCCAAAAGGGTGCTTAGCATCTATTAAGATTTTCTTGTTTCTACCAATCCCAACCGCAGTGCCTGTGCATCTCAGCACACTGCTTAAACTAACGCTTCAGGACATGCTGGTATACCCATGTGCCACCAGAGATACAGCAATAGGGGAAAGGAGCAGTGAAAGGAGCCAGCCATCAATTGAAGACCCTGAAAACATCAGCAAGATCTACAAGAAAACAAGCAAGAGGCCAACTCAATGGCTTTCAAGTGTCGTCCCTTGCTCCTACCTTTCATTTGTCTGTCCTGATGTCCTTGAAAGACACTGAGATTCTGGAGTGAGTCCAGAGAAGGGCAACAAAACTGGTGAGGGGTCTGGAGAACAAGTCTTATGAGGAGCAGCTGAGGGAGCTGGGGGTGTTCAGCCTGGAGAAAAGGACACTCGGGGGAGACCTTCTTGGTCTCTAGAGCTACCTGAAAAGAGGGTGTAGCAAGGTGGAGGTTGGTCCCTTCTCTGAAGTAACAAGCAATAGGACAAGAGGAAACAGCGTCAAGTTGTGCCAGGGGAGGTTTAGGATGAATATTAGGAAAAATTTCTACACCGAAATGGTTGTCAAGCATTGGAACAGGCTGCCCAGAGAAGTGGTGGAATCACAATCCCTGGAGGTATTTAAGACGGGTAGACATGGTGCTGAGGGACATGGTTTAGTGGTGGACTAGGCAGTGCTAGGTTAACGGTTGGACCCAATGATCTGAAAGGTCCCTTCCAACCTAGACGATTCTATGATTCTGTGATTCTTTGTAAGTCCTTCTGAGAAGGGTTTGTCGTTGATTCAATGATACCGCTCTTCACGCTCATTTGTGCCCTAGCTGGTAATGTAATAAGCCTCCTTTGTAATAAAAATTAGGTAGGGGGATTTGTAAAATACACGGCACTGGGGAACTGAAACTGCAGAATACTTGCCGCTCAGCTTGGCAGCCCTTCTGCAGCTCTGTTCTCCATCTGCATGGAGAATAAAGGCTCCAGGGAAAATAAAAGCCCTGCTCATGCACTAAAGCAGCAGGCAGTACTGGAGCAAAAGACGGAAATCACGTCTTCATGGGAAGCAGTGGCGAAGTTCTTGTCGCCTTTAGGGGGGCCAGGACTTTGCCTAACACTTCTCATTGAGGTTTTGCATACGGTTCCCACTGGTTTCCCGGTGGGACACTGATCTTTTGGGGTAAATGAGCTTGTCAGTGGTCCTGCAGCAAAAGGAAGAAGAGAAATGAAATTCAGTCCAGGGAATCTGATGGAGTTTGCTTGAATCCCTCTGAGGGAAGGAAAAGGTTTTATCCTGTTCCCGAGCATATGGTAACATAGCAGAGTCCTTTCTGCTTGCTATATCACACGGCTAATAAAACTCCTGTGCTCCATACTCAGCAGATGGTTTTGTGGCTGATGCATGAACCAGAATGAGATCCTGTTCGCTTTCCCTGCAGCTTTCCTGGCTCTGCAGTGCTAGAAAGAGCAAAGGTCACCCGCGAGTTACTGTATATGTTGATAATATAGCGGCACAGGGCTGTTAAACCGTGACAGCTTGAATGAGGGTCATCGAGGAGGGGGGAAGAGAGATGAGTGAGATTTCAAACGCTGCATTGAGAGGCACCACAGAATCTTTCATCAGAAAGGGGAAGGTATTTTAAAAGCTGCCTCCGCTGAGTGAGGCTTTGCAGGACTGCAGTGACATAGCAGACTCCGAGGTTGACCTTCCCCAACCAACCTTCTCCCTGCGCTGAAAATATTCCCACCCCATGATTGGACCTCCACGCAGCAAAACGCCACCTTCATGATGACGGGTTCACTTTTCTCAATTCCCTTTCATAGGCCACATGGCAGCATCAAGAGATCGTCCACTGATGGGCTGAAACCCTTTGAGTCCTATTGGCTTTGCCAAGTGATTTTACACCCTGTCGTTTGAACACAAGCCGTACTCAGAGTTAGACTCATAATCATGTTTGGAAAACCTTACATGGGGATATATACAGAGCAGAAGAAAGTTTTTTGTGGCAGCTTGGATCAGGACTGCGTGGTACAGAGATATACTAGAAGTTACTGTCTCCCATTGGCATGTATCCATCACATCTCTCCATTTCTCATGCAGGAGACAGCTCAGAATGAGGTAATGTCCAAATCGGCGAATTCTTCATAAGAAAAGATGAGCCTGAAAATACAAAGAACGTAGACAGTGCAGTGATGACTTACTGAGTCTGCAGTCTTGGGTTTGAGAGGTACCAGCTCACATGTGGGTCTGGACTCCATGGGTGCTCTCCAGGACTTTGCTCTTTACCTGCGATGTCTGTGTGGGGTAGGAAGTTACTGGGATTCAACACAGCCCTGCAGAAAATCTGAGGAAAAAGAGAAGGAAGAACTCTTGAGGCTGCTGAACCCCTCCCTGCTGCCTCCCTCCTCATTACTCCACTGTGGACTCCAATAAATAGCAAACAGCTGCCGGGGCTCATTCCTTGCTGGTATATAATGGTAAGAAGGGTCCAAATGGAGCTGAAAAAAAAAATCCTCTAATAACAGCATACCTTCCCTAAACTGCTTCCAGCGTAACCGTTCCACACAAATCATCCCATAAACACGTTTGAAGCTCCCAGTAAAGCATGCATGGCCTCTACTGATTTTATTAGAGGACTCCTCAGGAGTAAATTGAGAGCAGGCGGTCACTGCTGGTGCCAGCCTCCCCCTTCCCTTCCCTTCCCTTCCCTTCCCTTCCCTTCCCTTC
>VYZM01022211.1:329431-331957 GCA_013398915.1 Dromas ardeola | reverse complement strand
TTTTTTTTTTTTTTTTGTTGAATTTTATGCCTTAAAAAAAATATCTAGGTATTTTGTTTGGGTGGTCGTCCTGCTTTTGCTTTACAAAGGCTGTGGACAAAGACTAAAAGAGCAAAATATTCAACGGACACACATCAACGCCAACTTGATGCAGACCTGGTGCAGTTGTGCTGCTCCCTTCCAACCAACTCCATGTTCTAGAAACACCAGCTCCTACCTGAAAGCCCGCGCCTGCAGTTGCACCTTGGAACAGGCAGCGCTGGATACCCTGCATTACTGAGCACGCAAGAAGGATGTACTGTAAAACAAGGTGCCCTCCCAGGCAGTTTCCACCTGGTTAGGCTGGAGGGACTCCAGGTCAAGCAAAACTATGAGAGCATAACACAGGTACTTAAAGGCCGAGCTTTCAAGCCATTTTGTCGCAGCGTAAGCGTGTGTCTTGTGAGCAACAAACACGATCCTTCCATTGCTGATCAGCTTTGCCTAAAAGCTGCTGCCTCATTTCTTCCCATCACCATCGCAGTGTTGGCGCTGCCCTCCTCACACTTCGGACACATAACACAGGAGCGTCCGTCCCCTTTCGAACAGCTTTTACTACGTGGCACAAGTTAAGATGAAAAACCAGTCGCCTCGAAAACAGCTGAGTTCATTTGAGAGAAGAAGGTCTGGAGGAGAGGGGCCCACTGGTTTTTTAAGTCCACCTGTGCAAGGGAAGAGGTGACTCACCCCTGTGATGCCTCACTTCTGCGATGTGGCCGAGATGAAGACATCCCATCGGGTGCACCTTGGTCTCAGCAGCCGAGCCAAGGGCTGCCACATGAGGAGATAAGCAGGGAAGGGAGGCATGGGAACAGAAATAGCTATTACAGTTTTGCGTTTGCCAATTCCTCCTCCCTGAGGATTTATGAATATTTTTGGAGAGCCTCAGGTGTTTTAAGATGAGCTCAGCAGATTAACTACTGGATACAATACAAACAGTAACGTTTTTTACCAAGCAATTGCCACCTGCTTAGGTTTTCCATGTTATTCACAAAGTTCCACTGAACTCAATTGCTCTGCGTGACGCTATCAAATCTTTAAAAATTAAATTAAAATTTAAATTAGCGATGCCAGTTTGAGTAACTGAATACGTTGATTAAAAGCCCTTTGGTAAGCACTTTTCATGCATCCTTGTGAAGAAGATATGCATTGTGCTCACATATCCAGTTTGGGGTATTTATATCGCAAACTTTGGGCAGTGAGCAAACAGAGGAAGACGTCTTCTTGAAGATACCACATTCTCACCATTATCTGGTCAGTAATGGCATTATGTCTATGAGCAGAATTAAAATTTCCTTTTTTTCCTACACCACCAATACAATAAAAACTTTGATTACAAGAATCTGTTCGGTAACAGACTGAAGTCACTACGGCATAAACACATTTAATGATCCTGAAATTATTTAAGAGTCGGGTTTAATTAAACAAACCTTGAAAATTATAATAACCAGATCTATAAAACCACCAAACCCACTTTGCTATGAATTCAGCACTAACTAGTTTACACATTCTCAAGATAAATGACAGACCAAGCGGGTTCACTTGCCACTGCTCACACACGAGCAAAACCATGCCCTTTATATACCAAGGAACCATGGAAAACACAATCCTCATAGCTCAAAAACTAGGCTAAAATAGTTTAAAGCTTCCTGGAGCTCAGGAGGGACCAAGGTGAAAGGTATCACTGTGCAGAAACAGCTGGCACATGTGAACAGAGCAGGAAGGCACATTAATCATGAGAACAATGAGGCAAACAATAAACCAGGGCTGAAAGTAGGGAATCAAAATACAGCCTGAATTCAGGCTCCAGCCGTCCCGTGAACAGAGCGCCTCGCTCCCCCCGCCCCCCCCCCAACATTAAATCTAAACTTTAATTATACACCATAGCCTTTCTGCCAGTACGCTTCCAACATTTCTTCAGTGCGATTACCCTCGTAGAGGCAAGCAGGAAAGGGTGGACTGAAAAAAATGGGAGAAATATGAGGGGCCTCGTTGAAGTAATGAGGCCAATTTTAAGTTTCAATTATGAGAGAATGGGAGCCGGGAGCTCCAGGAGGAGACGCAGGCAGCGGCTGCGGCACAGCCACACCATGCATTTGAATGACACAAGTGCATCTGATGACTGGGGAGAAGAGATTTAAAGAACTGTAGTAATACAGAGCAGGGGAAGATGAGAGAGGACACAGCTCCTGATGTGTTTACCTCCTTTGCTGATGGGATATTGACTTTTCCCACCAGGTTGGTTAGAAAGGGGACTATTTACGCTGCCACACAGCAGAGTAAGAATGACAACCAGCATCACTCTGTGCTCCTCTGAGTAAAAGACAACTGTGACCGTCGTATATCACACAGCCTGTCAATACCTTTGAGTTACCATACCATCCAACTTAGAGATGCATATAAAAGCTCCTACTTTCTTCCTAAATGAGAATTTAATCAATAATGCACCTAAGGCCTTTTGAAAACTAAGCTATACAAACCGGCTGA
>VYZM01022211.1:321931-324431 GCA_013398915.1 Dromas ardeola | reverse complement strand
ACACAAATTAATATTTTTTGCTAGAGTTAGGGTTTTCAAGCACCGCCTTTAGGCTCAAATTCTGATCTGTCTTCCACAGCGTTAGTTTATACAGTGGCACTGCAAAGAATTTTCTGTTTTTCTTTCTGTAGTTAAATTTGATTCTTAATGTAGTGCTAGAGGCACTAAACCAAGATTTTTAAAGGTTTACACAGGCAGGATAATGATGACAGACTCAGGCAAACTTCCTTACCAGAGCAGCAAATACTGCTCTTGCTTACCTTTTTTTTTTAATAAAAAAAAGTAACTCTCCAACAGAATTTACAGGTTTTGTTCTTTTTTTTCTGTTCTATACATTTTTTTACTATATTTCTATATTGTTCCAGTGTGATCTATCAGTTAGAACTAGTAAGTAATGAATGAACCCAACAGCCCATCAAACCAGATAATCCTCAACAAACTACCAGAAGTAACTGGATTACCACCAGCAGAAGAAACAACTTTCACTTGAACAACTGCCATATATGAACATAACGCAGTTATACAATGGAATATAATTTTAACGTCAGTCTTAACTTTTCCAAGTTGCCTAACTTTCAGATTTACAGTTTAACTTGGTTTTAATAGAGCTTCTCAACTTCGAAATTGAAGAGCTTAAGTGAAAAACAGAGACAAAGAAAGTGAAGTGGGCAAAAGCTGAAATGCTCGTATGCTTTCAGAATACATGTGGGCTTCTTCACAGAAAAGGAGTTTTCAGAGAGGCTCTGAAAACCATTTTGTATGTTTTGTTGTCTGCTCTGAAGGGTTCGATCTTGGGCATGAAGACAAAAATGACTGACCAGAGAAGCAATTTGCCAGAGCAAAGGTAATCTGGATCTTCTTGCAGACCGATCTATATGGATCCCATATACCGAAAAGCACGTGCTTTTTTTTTTTCCAAAAATTTTCAGTGATTTCAAATCACTCAATATTATTAAGAGTATATACACTTAAGGCTGAAAATTCAAAGGCGATTATGTTAGCATATACATTATATACTTAGAAATTGCTGCCTGCAATCTAAGGCCAGTACCTTGTTACTAGCTATTTTTTGGTGCATCACTCAAACTGAAGAAAAAAAAAAGTGGGCGAGGGTCAAGTTTCAGCCTAACTATTCCTTACTTCAACTGTGTTGTAGTTCAACTTAATGTCTTCTCCTCAAGGAGCCCTAACAGTCACCCCAATTCATTTTCCTCCTTAAAAAACAGCTGATTTCACAGTCTAAAACGCCATTTTGTTTTAATATTTTTTTAACACTTTGTAAGCATCTGAATCCTTACTTTTGTATTTTCTTCCTCAAAAGCTAGCCTTGCATTAACTATTTTCTGTGAAACTGAGATTGAGATCTGTAAAAACTGCTTTTTGTTCTATTCAAGAGTCAGTTCCCTCCTCCTCCTTGGCTGCAGAGGCAATTTGCTCTGAAACTGCTGCTCTGAGTATGCTTCCTGTATTTTTTCCAGTAGGTGGCTCTTCAGTGAGAAATTCTGCAACATCTAACTAAGTACATGTGATGATTTTCCATGTCATATCTACAAAATACAGGCCAAGACGACAGAAAGGGTGTGTATCATGTGTATAAATAATAGAAAAACCACCCCAATGGACTCATGTTTCTTTCCCATCAGCAATAATATTTGAATGCAGAAATACAGTTTCAAAAGGAGAAAATTAATTTCCTGAAATGCTTATAGTTTTGCGTAATTGTGACCAAATTCCAGGGCTTTCTGTTTTCTTCTGATCTTAATTTATCTGGATGGTTTTCTGCCCTAGTTACATCTGCCTAAGACTAACTTTAGTGGACACACTTTCTGCAGGTCTTTCTGAGAAAGCATTAACGTACAGAGACTATGTAAATGCATGTAGTTGAATTCTACAAGTTCCTCAGTAGGTAGACTAGTCTGTTGATACGTGATCAATGAACAAAGAAACTTGTGCAATAACCCCTGCAAAACTGAAATTCTAGTTTAAAAAGGAAAGAGAAAAACAAAACCAAAAGAAAAAAAGGGATCTCTTAAATTTAGATGTAGGCGTATTTACCTTACGTATGAAGTATTTCTCATGGAGTTACATTCCCATTTTGTCTTGAGAACGCGCCTAGTGCTCACCTTGTTTTTAAAGCACTGTTATTTAGGTTACCTACTTAATAAATATGTGTGTGTGTGTGTATCACTAAAGTTCTGTGCACTTTAACTTTTCAATCATGTTGCCTGGTGGACTTAGTTTTACTTCCCGAGGGAGATGGTACTGCTTTTTTCCCCCTGAACTCCACGAACAAGCACCCTTCTTAATTTTTCTAGTCATTCTGTCCCCATAACAATCATTTAAAGGTATTCTCTTTTACAAGGTGTTTACCCAGCATGCACACCGCTCTGATAAAAACTGTTGGTGAAAACAGCTCTACTGACTCACAGATATTCATGTTGGCAGTAGCAACTATACGTAACTCATCTGCACCACCAAGAGAGGCTCCCTGAATAGGAAA
>VYZM01022211.1:271696-316551 GCA_013398915.1 Dromas ardeola | reverse complement strand
AGATAGAGAGAGAAAGAGAAAGAGAGAGAGAGAGAGAGAGAGAGAGAGAGAGGGGATCATTATAGCTGAAATTCAGCACATTAAAGTTGGCACCATCAAAATAAAGAGCTCCTTCCATTAATCATGAAATTTAGAGTACTGGAAGATCTACCAGACCTATTTTACTGAACAGGAAAATTCAGCACCAGAGTATTGTTAAATTGAGTTAGCATTATCAGTGGCAAAAATATGCTCTATTTCCTATTATTTATGAAGCCCTATCCTTTTCTTTCTTACCAATTACATTCCCTATCATTTCCAAAATATACAAACTGTTTTCAATCAACAGATTTCTTTATTACAGCGTACTGCATGCTTGTTACTGCCTCTTTTCTATATTGAATCCTTGATTGGACAAGCATTTTGGATTTAACATGGACTGTGATTGCACACATCAAACAAATTAAACCTGCCAATCTCTTTTTGGAGGATATCCTTTATATATACTATCACTGAAGAGTACCCCGAGTATATTTGCTTAGGAGAAATGGGGAAGGAGGAAATTATTATTATGGCAGGGTCAGAAGACATTAATTTTCCCCTGATATGTAACTGGCCTTGCATCCTCTTTTTCCTCTTTTCCAATGAATTATTTTATAAAAGAAAAACATACGTATTGACTGTCTCAGTGGCTGTTTACAATCCTCAATCTATTTTTCCTTTTGGCCAAATGCTAATCATGTTGCAAAAATCAGATGGCAGTAAGACATGAACTACCCGGTAAGCCTGAAACTGATTGTCCTTCAGTTAACCAGTTGCAAAGCCAGATTACACAGTTCTTTGTAGAGTAACAGAACTAAAATGCATTGGTTTTGGGTTATGCAAGCCTCTCCAAAATGAGACTCAACTCTGTACAGCTTCTGACTGCACAACCAGGATTGAATTATAGATGGAATTACTTAAAAAGATGAAAATACTGGGAAGCATTTTCCTTTAAAAAGGCAGTTCAAAGATGCGTTGGTTGAAAATCAAGGTTAAGTGGGAAGAAGTCTAAAAACAGAAAAGCAAATAAACCGAAAACCCCCACAGCATCAAAAAACAGAACTGACCAAAGTCAAGACAGCCAAAGACAAGTCAAGGAGTGAACAAACCCAACAGAATACATTAGAAAAAAAACAATGAAGATATCTGCTCGCAAGACTTGACTAAAAGCATTCACAGGTCCTTACACTTATTAAAGCTTAATAGAAATTCCTCAACTGCAAGCGCTCATGAAACTGAGATACCCTTATCCGGAAGAGGCTATCAGTTTCCTGCTTTATCTGCATCATCAGAGAAACATGAAAAAAGGACAGACTATTGACACTGCTTTTCCAGCTGCCGAGCACTGAATCTTCATTCAAAATACGTAGGTGCTACGCTCAGCTTTGCCACCACTTTCCAACATTATACTGGACCAGTTGCTGTACTATTTCAGGCTTCATTTTTTGTCTGTAGAATGGGTTTGACGGCACCCTCTCCTCTGACCTACTGCGTCTCTTGCACTGCAAATTCTGTAGGCAGAAGTGGTCTTCAAAATTGCCTATTTGTGGTGCATCAGACCTCTAGATAGCAGCATAATACAAATAATAACTAATGATGTGAACCCAGCCTTCTGAGAGAAGGTGTAAACCAGTATACTACATTTCCAATTTTTGTTTCGGAGGTACCTCTGCTGGCATCTGTATTTTTTTGTGGCATAAAATATTCCTTTTCTACTGCTGAAGATGCTCAAGTCAGAGTTGCTGCAAGTCATTCTCAGTGAGGCACTTTTAACAGTTTGAATACAATTTAAATTTGGGCAGTGTTCAGTTTTATCAAAAGCTCACAAGTCTTCAAGGGTGAAAGCCCCACTCCTTGTCTCTCAGAGAGGTAGGAAAGAATACAACAAAGGACCCGGATCTCGAAACTAAGAACTGATATCTGTAGTTAGATCAGGTAGTCATCTTCTTAATTTTGCCGAAACTGGTAAATTCAATTTTGATAGTAACAGTGAAATCAGATCTCTACCATATGATAAAAAGAGTCATCTGCACATTTCAAATGTGGTGTGCAAAACCAAGATAAAAATCAACAGAATTGGCTAAACTTCTTAAAAATTGAAATAGAAAGCTTAAACTTCAAGACGAGTCTGCTGCTCTACACCAGTTAGGTACTGGATAACTAGCTGTTGCTTTGACATTCATTAAAAAGAAAAAACTGAGAACAATGAAGATTTACTGCAGCCAACAAACCGGCCACTCAAAGAGCACGGTGAAGATTAAGGTGCAAAGATCAACAGTCTTTGAGGGAGGGAGGAACGGTCATGGTCTTTTACTGCTGCTTTCTACTTAACTACCTGGCTTGACCCTCCGCAATAGGTAAACCACCTTCGTATACATTTTAAATATCAACGCCAAGCTAGTCAAATTCCTAGTGCCACTGATTGAATAAAAATTGAGATTAGGAAGCAACATGACTGCCCACAATGTATTAATGAGTCAGGCAGCCACAAGCTCTGCAGGAAATAAAAAGTGGGTTTAACGTGCCCGCTATTGCTTTCAAGAGTTGTGTGGGGCTGGCGAGGCCACTCTCAGCTTTTGTGTCCTGTAAGTGAGAGCTTAGTATGGAGCTGCACTGCAGCAACAATTCAGCTTGTGCAAAGGGAATAACGTATTACACGTTGTCCTGCTGATCCCACAGCGCTGCCGAGGAAAGCAACGTCTCCTATCCCTAAGGACAGACATCCATCTTTCTTTTATAAAATGTTTTATTCTTCACAGCATGGGAACGTTTCGTGACATAGCACACATTCTACAAACAAAAAAGGGCCATATATGGTCTGACTAAAAGTCCATCTAGCCTCAAATTCTGCCTTGGAGAGCAGAAAAGCAGATACCCTGGATGAACAACACAATCATACAGTGAGACCGTCTTGGCTTACGAAACCAGCTTCCAGCAACCTGGAAAGTCCAGCAACTTCCTGAACTGACTGCGCTCTCCCTGTGCAGAGTAACTTGGGGTCGCTTTATCTTCCACAAATGCTTCCAACTACTTTTTGAACTCAGGTGAACCTTTTAGAATCTGTAACAACCTAAAAAGACCTTTAAGCGTTTAGCACAATTTAATTTAGTGAGCTATATATGGGTGTCTGTCTACTATAGGCAGTCCTGGCATTCCCTACCTGAACACATTCAGTAGGTGACCACCACTAGTTACACACTGATGGGGCATTCACTTCTGCCACTCTTTATTGTAGCCTTCTTCACCACACACAATAAAAACAGCAGTTAAGTAGACAGAGTCACACTAGATAAGGCCGAACTTGCACACTGAAGAGGAGTGGCAGGAAAACTCAAGCTGAGTAAAAAAACATGAGATATTAATGCCAAAAGTTTCCAAACCCCTACCTTTTACTGCATTTACATCTTCAGTAAGAGACTACTTCATAGACAATGAAACAGGCAAGATGCATTACAGCACACATAGTGAACGTCATCATTCACCACGTGGGACAGAAAAATGTTCGGGTTATGATGGATGTAAAGGTTTGGAGAAATAAAAATCTGTTGGAGATCATGGAAAGTAATGCTTCCCTCTTAACTCAGTTTTGTTCTGCAGCTTGGAAGACGTAAGCATGTTGTGCCTACTGAAATTGTCTCCAGTAATACAAATATGAGACAGAAACCTGGTCTTTTGACACCACCAGGTACTATTCACAGCTATAATGGTTTTTAGAATACATGATCTACTACACAATCACAGGTTCAGATGACTAAGCACTCCACAATTTAGATAGGAGGAACTGAGCAGGAAAATGAACTTTCTAGCCCACTCTGTCAGACAAATCTATTGCTCTGCAGACAACAGACCCAAATGTTTTCTTAGAAACGTTTTGGATTTGTGACACTGAAAAAAATCATGGTTTTGTGTCTAATTACAAACTTTATGTGAAGATAACAATTACCACTTCATCCTCGCAGAAAACTACAATTGCTGAAACTCATCTAAACAGAAGAAACACTGAAGTGATTAAAAAAAAATACACAAATATACAGACCGATCGAATCTAGGAAAGAACATGAACACACTTTGGGCCAAGGGAAAAGCCTCAGAATCAGTGCTGGGAACTGGCTACTATATTTGATTAGATTTAGTAAACATTACGGCATTAGATTAATATTGGCAACTGCTTCCCAAAATCCACATTAAGCCTCTAGGAATCATAAGTATCCTGCACAGGGATTCTCATATACTGTGTTCATGCTATATTTTGGTCAGTACACCAGTGAAAGTCCTATATTCAAAATTATTTTTCAGATACCTGAATTGCAAAAGTGAACCTAAGCTGGTCAGAAAAGGCCTGGACAGAGAGATTCATCCTGAGAAGACACACAACAGTTTGACAGGATTTTTGATCAAGGAGGCTTGTTCAAGGCAATTAACACACGTTTGAAATGGACACAATTCTTTTGTCCTGGTAAAACCTCCCTCACTTTATTTTGTACCTATCTGAAAGAGAACTGGATAAGAAAGGTCTTTTATATATTAAGAATTTATATATTAAGAATTAACTTACACTCCTGTACTGGCTACTGCCCTTTGCATTATTAATTCTGTTTCTGGAAATGATTACAAGTTTGTCCAGAGACACACCATAGGTTTGAGCATGAGTTCCTAAACCTGCCAAGTGTTACTCAGGAACCCCTCCTCATATGGGCAATTCCCAGTCAAAAGAATCTAAATTTTTTTTCCTCTGATTTTTTTTTTTTTTGCAACTGAGTACGCGCCTTTTGAGCGTGAACATGATCAATGAGCTACTCTTTGAATTATCAGTGGATGCTTAAAAGAATTTCTTGAATAGAAGCTAAGTATTTTCTGAAACAGGTCTCTGAAAACCCTGCAGCACGACAAGAGAATTACTCTGTTGTTTACCATTTGTGAAGATAAATTATTCTGGACCATTAAGACAATTTATGAAGAGTATCTAAATATCATGGCTTCCGTTTCAGTATTTATGTTAAAGGAAATATCAATCAGATGTCAGCTTTACTCTCTTCTCGACTACAGCATTTCTTAACAAATCAGACATTAAAATAACAAAAAAACAAAATGAAATTGTGAAGAAGCCAGTAGACAGCACCTAGATATGACATATATGTCACTGATGCAATTTATTCTGAGAATGTATTTATATGAAATAGCTAAGTAAGGATTTTGAGTACAACTAGAATTGAAGTCTGGTGACAAAAATCAAAGTCTAAGCTGTAAAATCCATGGAGATAACTGATAAATAACCACAGAAACCCACTGGAGACACTGAAGTTATTTACAAAACCGGAAACATCCATATGGGCGACACAAAGGCTATAGCTTCTCTAATGACATGTATGAGGCATGTTGTCTTTACATACCAGTATTCTATGGTAACTCCTCTTCAGTTTTATTTCTTGGTTGTGGGTCTCTTAGAGGAGCAAAACTAAATAGGAACTAAACATTTTTGAGAGTTAACTGTTATCTTTTAGCCACAGAAGCCACTGCAGTGGCTCTTCTTCAAAAGGTATAAAAATAATACTTACTTGAATTAAAGGGAAAATGCTAACTAATGTTAACTTTAAGCTGTTGAGGGTTGGCATGAAGCCTAATTTGACCAAGTTACCACAGTAACCTTCTAAGGAAACCTGCGCTTCAGATCCAGCTGGCTATTGGTAAATCAAGGGGCTAAACTAATGGAGCGGAACTCCAGCCTGACCCAGCACCGCTGCCATCCAGGTGAAGACCAAGTGACCGATGCCTTGATTTTTCCCCAGATTAGCAACCACTATCTGGACACTAAGTTGAATCTACTACTTTCCCACAGGATTTCTAGAAAAGGAAACAGTCATGCACAGAACGACACATACAGCACTGTAAAATATTTTCAAAATGCTGGGCTAAGTAGTAATTTTTCTGTGCATAAGTTACATTAAAAGTTTATGCAATATTTTTCAAAAATAATACAAGAATTCCTGTTCAAAGTCACCGTGTAACTACTATTCTTTTGAATTAAGCTATGCGCAATCCTGAAAAATTTGCTCTGGAATGTGAATTTAAACTGATACCACTTTGCAAACACCAAATATTCACAATGTTAACTTGCAGGACATTTACATCTGAGCAAGTACAGGGGAATAATAGAGAGATTTATTTTCAAAGATAACGGTAAGGAGAGGGAGTTTGTGTAAAAATTTATTCTGTCAGCATTTCTACTGATTCTCAACTAGAAGGTTCTGCCAAGCTTGCCATAGGTTATAAGCAGGTGCCAGTTAATAAAACGTGAGGAAATGCTTTGAGAAACATACTTTATTATTGTGAACACTGCAGGAAAATATTGCCATAACCTGAAGAAGGAACACCTTCATAACAACCCATTGCCATCTCTACAAAGCCTAATGAAAGTTCCAGTGCCTCAGTATTTCAGAATGGGCAGTTCTGAGATCTATGGGTAACAGTCGTCCAGTTATGTACAAAGGTTTCAATGCAGCAGCCTACTGACCAGTAAGGACTTGGACGGTACCAAGAACAGCATACCAGTGAAATGATAAAAACTTGATCTTTTTCACTCTCCACCTTTAATGTACATGTAGTATTGTGGAACGTGCTTTCAGAAATCAGGTATCTAACACTAATAAATTATGCACCGATTACGGGTGACCTTTGGAGTCGCTAAAGGTACAGTCACAATCACACATTCAAAAAAATCCTGCTTTTCACTATAATGTGTGAACGTATGAAATTAAATGAGGCTTGCAATATAATCAGCGTGGTTGGCTGCTTTAATATATTCCATTTCAATTTAAAATCACCACAAGCCAGGAGTGACGAATCTAATTTGATCAGTTGCTCACAAAAACACTGAAAAGAGATGTAAGCAGACCTATCAACAGCTGGTAACATGGCCGGCTTTCAAAAGCAATTAATCGGTTTTTACACAACCAGAAATTCTTAAAATATTCAAAACCAGTTAAAGCCCTGCAGTATTAGAAAATGGATAGTGGAAAGGAATCCTCCTCATAAAAGCATCTTGCACGTCAAGTTATTGCTTAAAACCACAAAAGCCAGAAAATTCAAATAGAAAGGTCAAATCTCTAATAAAAAGGTGCAGTTGGGTGGTATGCTAACAGCAATAACCCATTGTAACTCAACTTCATAGATTTGACTGCTCTTTATGAGGTGTTTCAATTGTATTTCATATTTAAATGGATTTTATGAGTTCTTGCACATATTAAATATGCATATTTGACTGCAATCAAATAAGTCCACAGATTACTAATAACTTAGTATAAAGCCTGTCATAGGCAAAGAATACACACTTTCAAAAGCAGAACAAACTCCCATGTAATTCATGTAATTAAAAATACACAGATCTCATTATTTCCCTCTCAAAAAAATACTTCGAGCAATGTTGCCTTATCTATCGTATCTGTCATGCTTGCCATACCTTAACTTTGTGGATTTTGGTCCTGGAGGCTGCACATTTTTCTCTGGCTGAGAAAATTTTTCCAGAAGCCACTGAAACCGATTTTGATTCATGAGACTGAAACTAACTTACAAATGGAACAGCACCTTACCAGACTGCATCCATTCAGTCAGTCGCTAATTAGCATCTGCATGAGAGAAAATTTTTGAAAGCATTTCAAATCAAGCAGAATTATCCAAAACGTATCTTGGATTGTAACAGGAGATGACTGGTAGACAAGCCTTTTCTGGAGAATGATGATCTGGCATACCAGCTGTCCTGGTCTGAGGTAAAACAGAACCATTTTTCTGATTTGTAATTTTACTTTTTAGCTGGGCCTCTTCTAACTGACTAAAGTCTGAAATTAACAGCGTATTGTTCAGAAACTGTTCACTCTCAGAGTGATAAGACCTGATTATACCAAGGAATGGTATGCACAGAGGCTCTTGCTTATACTTATTGCTATAACAACCAAGGTCAGCTAACCGCTATTTGCCCCATTAGAGGGTTGGAAGCGGAGAAGTGTAGAGGGGTCACACCTACAGGGAGGAGCGGACAGGACAGGTGACCCAAAACTGACCAACAGGGTATTCCATCCCATATGCATCACGCTCAGTATAAGAGCTAAGGGGCAAGGGGGCTCTGGCTCGCGTTTTTTTCAATGGCCGACGTCTGAGGAGGACCCTGTCTGTTCGTCTGCCTTCGATCGCGATCCGAGCACTCCTGACTCTAGTTCCGGAATTCAGCTCCTGTCCCTCGCTGACTCCAGTCTGGGACTTTCCCTGTGTCTGCTGGTGACGCGATAATCATCCTGGGAGCTGGATATGGTTTTGTATATATTGTATACTTTTTTTTAATTTTCTTATTATTTCTTATTTCCTTATTTATTATTAGTTTCATTAAAGTAGTTTAGTTCTTTTTCTAAACTCGTAAATCTCCTTATCTCTTCCTCTCCTCTCTGAGGAGAGAGGAGGGGGAGGGCCATCTGTCTTTCTGATTGGCCAATCCGGCCAAAACCACGACACCAGCACATCAGCGCTGTTGGAAGACTTGGAATGCAATTGCCATTTACTTACTGAAATCGTTACCATTGCCGATTTGAGGAAATGACTTTCCCACAACATCAGGCATAAGGACAGCATACGCAGAAGTAAAACAAGACACCTGAAAGCAAATTGCTCTGTCAAAAACAGTCACTAAAACAGGGGAGATGACAACAGACTAAAGCATCTGCTGCTGCACAGAAGAACAACTATAAACAAAACAAAAATGCTGTTTGTGATCTAGTTTTGGATGAAGCATGTGGCCAGAATTAAATACTGTTGCTTTATTTTGCTTATGACGAAACCACAAAGCCCACACCTTTGGTCAAAGAACAACCACCACATGAGGTATTTAATCCAAAAAGGCTTGAAATACTAACAGATAAATCTATATTTAATAAACACTTGGCACAACTTACTCATGACTTTTTGTTCAATTCTATGATTCTATTTGATAACAGCCAGCTTTATCCCAAGTTAAGCTGTAGACTGTTAGCTACATATCAACATTATAACAACACATTTTTTAAATTTGAGCTTTTATGACAGTCTCAAATATCTGAGATCTAACTCACCGTCATTTTCAACCTTACTCACCTTCACCTACTTCCCACACAATATTTTACACATTAAGAGGCAAAACAGATCCCCAAAGCACCAGGAAAAAAAAGGTAAGATGAAAAAAAAGGTAAGATGAAAAAGAAGCATATCTCCTTTCTATCTGGAAAGGGAACATGCTATACTCCAAAAATAAAAACATTTAATGCACCCTTGTCCACCTTAAATGAAATGTTTATCTGATTGTGAGGAGCAAGACAAATGTATAATTCTTAGTCATATACATAATTCCAGAATCCCACAGAACCTCACCGCTTAGATAAATTTCTGAAGTGGCTGCCCAGCACAGGATTCTTTCAGACCATCAGCAGAGGAGTCCTACATCATCCTCTAGAAGAACAACATCAAAATATTACAGTACTTGCTTGCAGGGGACCCTATCTATAGGTACATACAGGTACATACATCTATAGGTACACAGCAGCTGTCTATGCACCTTCAAGCTATGTATTAAAATAGAAGAAGCTGCCAACATACTGTTCTTCCTGGATACACTCATGTGCTTTACCAGTACAGAATTCAAAAAACCAAACAAACTTACTTTTCTTTTCCCTTTTTAAACTTTTAACTTTTCCCTTTTTTCCTGTCAGACTAGTCGTTAATATGTGCGTATTCCCCATTAGGAAGCTTCTGTGCATTAGAGAGTCATACTTCCTTCGAAAACAGCTGCCTTCCTGAGTTGTTGGTGCTACAGTCACCTGATGTTCATTACCACCAGTATCCGGGACCAGGAACATCCAGTTCCCTGCGACCCACTGTTTTACAGATGTTGGTTTACAAACCCTGTATGTTAACAGCACAAATGGTAAGCAAAAACCATCCCAGCACACACTGAAAGAGGGATATCTTTTCCTCTGTCACACAACAGAGAGTGAAATACTCCACGGTTAATATGGTCCACCTTGTCATGGTCCTGCACACTAACTGCAAGGGAATGCTTTCAGTACAGTCATCTTCACAGGTATGAGATTAACTGCGGAAAAAAAGAAACCACTGCTGGCAAACTTGTCTTACCTGTTCCTCATTTAATTAGACTTTATCAAAGATGATGGAATCCAAGAAATAATTAGTCATACTTCACAAAATGCACTTGGAAAGCCACTAAATAATGTTAGTCCACTCCTAGTGAAGCTTATGTCCTCTTCAGGAAATCAACTTGTGCAAACTTCCTGAAAAGCAAGCTTCTCACAAACCAAATGTGACCATCTACTCCTTGCTAACTTACAACACTCGTGAAATACAGTTGAGAAGACTGAAGAATCACCAGGGTTCAGCACTCGGGAACATCACCCCTGCTCTAACCTAGTGTACAGTCACATTAAGAAATGCATTATTCTGTTTTAACACATTGGCCAATTTAAAAAAAAAACAACTAAACATTTTAATGTTTTTAAAAACAACTTTTCTTTTCCTGTTTCTCCCTGTGCGCTCCTCCTGAATCCTCCTAATCCACCACAAGACACTACAGAAGTGTCAAACACACACCTCCAGCTATTCTGATACAGGGGTCAGCAAGTTCTTTCTTTTCAAAGACCCCTGCCCACATGATCTACAAGAATTCGTATCCTCTACCCTGCCCTTCAACGGAACATAAGACCGGCCACTCTGAAATAGTGAGAGATCACAGCCTCAGCTGTCAATAATACATCAAGGACACAACAATATACTCTGTCCCATTGATGCAACCGGCCCCACTACTAGGATGTCAATACATTTGTTTTCTTTCCCCCCTAGGGAAACATGTCTGCTGATCATCTCCAATTTGTGAAAAGTCAGCAATTTTGAACCGGGAATATAGGAGATTGTATTCAGCAGAACAATGGACGTGAAACAGGGAAGCAGGTTACTTGGGTACCACAACATTAAGTACTTTCTGACAAAGACTGCATTAGCAGATGACAGGAGATTGAACACATAGCAAACAAAATGCTTTGCAGATTTTCCTGTCCTTGATGTTACAGCTGATCTGGAAGAGAATTTGCAAAGTCCCTCATGCAGAGATAGCCTTTGATCTTAGTGTACTAACTTGATACACTTACAAATCCATCCGTGCCCTTTGTCTTCCCTCCTCCTTAAAGATGGTCTACAAATAAAATAATGGATTATCTGAGGCTGCTCTGTTATAAGGAAATATATTTTAAATGGGTTTCTTAAATCAACTTTGTAAACGTATTTTTCCCTTTTTCATGCTTGACATTCAAGCAGAAAGGAGAAAGATTATATGCTACGATCTGTAGAATATTAAACTCCTCCTTGGGATAACTTCATCTGGAGTTATCAAAATCCCTGTATTTACTGAATATGAAAAAGCAGTGGTTGATGGAGTTGGCTTTTAACTGCTAAAATCTTTTGTGGGTAAAGAATAGCTATTAATAGATAACAGGTATTCACCTTGAAGATTGTAAATTAATTTCCAAACGACCCCATACAAGAATTTTAGTCTCTAGATTTGCCCCTTTGAAAAACAGTAAGGGCTTAGAAGAATTACACCTTCTGCTTGTCTGCAAACAACCACAGACGTACAGCCTGCTCCCGTGACGGAAGCCAGAACTCTGCTCTGAAAGACATTTTTAACAGGCTGCTTTTCAGACCTCACAACAGACTTTTCTGAAGGAGTGGTGGGAGTGATGACATTCTGCCTCCTCATGGTTAACATTTATGACTAGATGCCTTTCCCCAGGTCTTTACAATTCGCTACTTTAGAAATAGGTTATTCTGGGATGCAGAAGTGGTTTTTTCAGAGCAACATGCTCTTCTCACTTTGCTTTAGTCAACAGAGGTTGTAACTGAAGAAGGACAAAGGAAACTACTTTGATATTATTTTTTATTCTTTGATGAAAAAACTTGAGGTGACTGGAGTGCCCTACATAACAATTTTCCACATTTGGCATCTAACATGGTAAATTCATGGACTATGTCTCTGGTATAACTTTTCCAGTAATTCTACTTTCAAGACTGAACTAGTTGCCCTGGATCTCCTTGATAACCAATGAAGCAAAGCGGAGGCATTTCTCATATGTGATCCATACCAGCCCAGCATAGATGAAATCAGATGAGCCATGCCCTGTAACTGCCTAATTCTCCCCACTATACAAAGGAGCACAGGCTAACAATTCACATAGAAATGCTTGAACTTTGAGACCTCAAAGCCACTGGAGATGAAGTGCATTCCTTCGCAGGGAGTTTTCTCCACTAGTGATGTCTGGCGTGGAATGCCTGCCTTGCTTTACATAGGAAGAGAACAGCAGAGCCGCTGTTCACACAGCACCTCTGTACTCAAGAACCTATATAGTAAGCGAAGGAGTATGTAACAAGATGAATGTGAACCAGCAACGAGCCCTCGCAGCAAAGGCCAACAGCACCCTGGACTGCACTAGGCAGAGCATCACCGTAGGTCGAGGGAGGTGACCCTTCTCCTTTGCTCAGACATGGTGAGACATATATGGAGTGCTGGGTCCAGTGCTGGCTCCCCAGTACAAGACAGACATGGACTTACTGGAGTGAGTCCAACAAAGGACTTACTGGAGTGAGTCCAAAGGCTACAAAGACAATTACAGGGACTGGAGCATCCATCATACAAGGAGATGCTGAGAGAGCTGTGACTCTTCAGCCTGGAGAAGAGAAGGCTCAAGGCGGGGGACCTCATCAATTGGTGTAAGTACATGATAAGGGCAGTAAAGATGGAGCCAGGCTCCTCTCTGTGGTGTCCCGTGACAGACTGAGAGGAAATGAGCACAAATTGAAATACAAGGAATTCCACGTACACGTAATACCTTCCTTTTTTACTGTGAGGGTGGTCAAATGGTAGAACAAGTTGCCCAGAGAAGTTGTGGAGTCTCCACCCATAGAAATACTTAAAACCAAAGTCCACATGGTCCTGAGCTGTAGCTGACCCTGCTCTGAACAGGGAGTTGGACTAGATAATCTCTGGAGGTGCCTCCTTGCTTCATTCTGTGATTCTCTTGTTAAGACTGAATTGGTCTCTTCTGTGCACCAGAAAAACTTAGTGAAGCAATATCGTCATTGCCAGTTGAGAGGGAGATGTATGCAGTCTCTTGGTCACTTCACTGAACTGTGACCCTCTGGCTTTTTGAACTATTTAATATTTTAGCAGTATTCAGCTCTCATCCCTACTAGGACTTCACTGTTGCACAGGTAGTGCGAGTGACAAATTTTGTCTCAAATATCACCATATACACACCACTTTTCCTCTAAAGGGAGGAAAACCTTTATGCGTACCCCTACTCATTCCTGAGCTCGATGCTGTTGGCTACCATAGCTCATTTCCTAACTCATCGCTCACTCTCTTTTTTAAAAGGCAATGTATATCAGCTGAAAAGATAAGGGTGGCTTCTTAGTATATAAAAGGCCTTTTCACTGGGGTGATGTATATTATCTTTATAATTGGGATACATTGCACTAGAGAGCTTTGCTTTATAATGAAAAGTTTGCTGGACTGCCAGGCATCCCTTGGACCTCTCTTAGTTTGCCCAGTTGGCAACACAAAGCACCCACCTTGTTGGAAAGTCTTAAATGTAAAAGTTTCTGTGTCAGTTCTGTATTTTTTTTCCTGAGTGCTGTTTGTGGTTCACAGTCTGCAAAATAACTCAATTTTTAATACGAAAGTATATATACCAATTTGAATTATGCTAAGAACCTGGTTTATCATAATAATGGCCTTCAAAAATGTGCTATTCAACAGAAATACTGGCCTACTCCAGACGTTTCAAAAACATCAGCTTCCAACTGCTGAAGAAACTTCCCAAGGATGTGCTCCATCTGTAAAACTGCTGATTTCTGTAAAGAGAGACTTCCTCCCAAATCATATTTTATGTTCAGAGGACGATTAAAAAAAACCCAACTTTTTTACCACATACATTTCCAGAGACTTTTTGCCTTCCCTCCTTTACACATCCAGAACAAGATGATACAAAATGATCTTTCAAACTAACCCAACTCAAGAATTCTTTCAGAGATGACTAACGTCAATGTAAGGCTCTACCTTTGATCATGCAACGGCTTTCAATAATATATACATACACATCTTATTTAACATGTTCCTCATTAAGAAAAACTCACAGGGTAACGAGTACAACCATAATGAAATCCAAAGTTTGGGGAGCTCCTACTGGAAATGCAGGACCCAATTTTAACCTTACGGGGTTCAAACAACCCATAAAAATAAAGGCTACGTTTTGCAATAAACTATTTCACTGTCAAGCTGTACTGCAAATTAGTTTCATTTGTTGTTGTCTTTCCAAACACTCCAACAATTCTATTTCTCGGGACTCTCTCCTGCATTTTCTGTGTTGTGAATTTTAGGATTGTTTTTTGTTAAGATCACTTCATGCATCTGGTTTGTTCTTTTATGTCTTTATTCTTCTTTTGCACTAATACTCTTTAGTCATGTAATTCATAACAGGCATTTCTCCTTTCCTTTATAAAATACAACCTGTTCAACAAAAAACCCCAGATAAACCCCAGTGACAGCCTAATAAAAAGTTACCTTAGAATTAATATTTTGTTGGACCCTTGATTATGGTACCAACATAGTGCCGCAGATTTTGATGTGACAACTGGAAGTTCTTTACCTGTCTCTTAAGAAGCAAAGACCAAACAAATAAATAAACCCCACAACCCTTCCCTCCCCCAAGAAAAATAAAGGTTTACTCTATAATTTCTATGTTACAAAAAATTCTTGACAACCCAGATCCTCCCAAAGTGCAACATAATTTTTGAAGCGTAATGCTAAACCACTAATACTGTTTCTACAGTCAGGGTAGAGGCACACAGACAAGTAAGTAAAAGGCATCCTAACGTATGAATGTGCAATATAAGGCTTTACCATGGCAATTACCTGTTCATCTTACCCTGTGGTAATCTGTGGTTGTATCTTATGCTTCTTTTATTTATCCTTTGTAAAGTCCGAGTGTACCGTTACTCTCCTTTCACATTTATTTTTTGGTGAAGGATGCTAACCCAACAGCAGGCCTAGAGCCTTCATGACAGTAAAGCACCAGCACCTCAATCCCTGGAAGGATGTGGGTCTAAAATGTGCAGCAGGTGACACTGGATGCTGATGGCAGTAGGAAACTGAAAGCTATTATCCAAAGGATCTCTGAACAGTAAGATGATTAAAAAAAAAAAAAAAAAAAAAAAACAGAAAAAAAGAAAAAAAAAAGGTGAAGATGAGAGCTCCTAAAAGCCCAGCATGCCTATCATTTCTCTAAAGAAAAAAAACCAAACCCCAAAATCTATCCTGATGATTGTATTTCCCCCCTAAAAAGCAGTAAATAGAACTGAAAGAAGGAAAAAAAGAATGCACCAATGCACTGGGACTGCAGCTAATGAGCCGCTGCCGCCAAACTCTCTCCCTTATACTACACGTATTAGGTACTATACTAGAGTTTAAGACAAACGTTTTAGAGAACGGCTTCTTCCTTTTCACTAAGGAATGTCTTACTTTCTGAAATGTAACTTCATGTTGGAAGAGCTGAGCAAACCCAGGATCTACGTGAGTGAGGGTGAGCGCTTTTTGCCAGGGCAGCTGAGTGACACCTGGAAAGGGAGAAGCGGTGAAAGCAGCAGCCAGCCACGGCACAGGAGCCTCGAAACCCACAGACACCACAGGCAAAGAGTTGGTGCTGGAGGGACAGCTTAAAACAAAGCATATTTGGTTACCTGCACCCCGTGGGTCACTGCAGTATTCACTAGTAGGACAGAGAACACAAGTATGTAAAAAAAATAAAAAATCACAAGCATCAAATGCCATAATAGAAGAAAAAGGATCCTTTTAGTTACTCACTAAGTAACTACTTAATAAACTCAGGCATGCTTATATATTAATAGACTAAATACTGAAACAAAATGCATGTTTTGTCTAAATAGGAACTTCTGACTGAATGTTTCTCATGTTTAAAATTTGCCACAGAAACACAAAAAAATACAACCCAAAGCGGAGACTTCAGATTGTATTCAAAAGTTCAAAAAGGCATGGACACTTCACTATAATTTCTGAATAATAATCACAGTTTCCCTTTTCTGGAAGCACTGAGACAATATTTTTTTTGCTTTGTCCTTATAACCAGCTTGCCTTTATGGCTGCTTGCAACACCGTGGTATCTGAAGTATGGCTTACACTGGGAAACAGCTGATAGATAAATCCTTGGAGGACAGAAATGGAAAAATAGAAATACTGTTTTTAAACTTGCATCCAGATTTTCAGAAACTAAACCTTCAGATAAGAACCTCTTTTTCTTTCTTTATCTCTAAACACAACGACTAGAAGAGTTGCAGCAGGTGTGCTTCACAGAAAGCATGCATTTTATGTTCCAACATCGACTGCTTTTGCAAAATTATGGATATACGTGTTTCCAACGAAGAAGCTCCACTTTTTACTTATATGATTTGACCATATGATTTACGAACAGCATAAAAATAACACATAATATTAAAGTTTCCTTTAATGCTCCTTTGCCCTCCCCCAAAAATATGTAACACAATTTCTAAGAAAAATATTAATCTGATAAACATGCTACTGTTATGTTGTGCTGGCTGTTTATGCAATATACATTGTCACACCAGAAATATAGAACAATACCATAACTAGCTAAATGTTTTAATTCCAAGTCTGTAAAATTCTACTAATGTCAAATATTATTTGTTTTTACCATCTAAATAAACTAGCTTAGGCTGTCACTCACTCCTTTTTATTCATTTTTTTTGTATTGTCTTACTGCATGCATCTCTCACAAAGTGAAAAATATCTATTTAAAGATAAGTGGAAATACCACAGTACGTAACGTTTTCATGTCAAAATAATTACATTATTATATTCTGAGTTAAATAATATAAGATAGGAAAACATTTTGATATGCATTTGACAGTTGTAATCCTGACAGGATCAAATCAACTTCTTCCAAACTGATTTCTGCTAGATAAAAACAAACAGAGCTCCATAACCCAACCAGACACCATTCTTGCCCATCTAAGGCCCCTCACAGAAGAGGGACAAGCCAGGACACAAGAGTGTCCTGCGGGCTTTTGTTTCCTTCAAGGCTGAGCCATGTTCTGGCCTGTCACAGACGACTCATTTGTTCTCAAAAGCCAATGGAACTGCATTAGCCTGAAATATGAAATTTGGTTGTTGGATCGTTATGAAGAGATAATCCCTGAAATAACTGGGGGAATTTTTTTTTAAAAAAAAAAAAAGGTAGTTCTCTCTGTGTCTTGTAGACTCGTTACTTTGTCGTGGATCAAGTGTTGCTTTGTGGAGAGAGGGACTCGAGAACTGCGCAGGTGGAGGCACGGCTTGCGAGGCAAAGAGGTAGCGGTTGCGCTGGCACGCACTTTTCTGAGATACGTGCTCCAAACAGTTTCTCGTGCATTCTTTATTTTCATGGCAGTAACACCCATGGCATCAAGTGCTCAATTCCCGCCCCCCTCCCCCCCCCAAATAGATCAATTTGGATCGGTTGATACTGCCACATTTTTCTGATGGAGAGATGACAAAAATGTAATACTCCTTTACGAAGGGAAGTATTTTCTGATTTAATAAACCAAATTTAAGCTGCATTTAGACACTTCCCTGTCTCGTGCTGCATTTTTATACATACATCATGGACCATTTTTGTGTCCCCTACGGAATAAAACAAATATTTTCCATTATGCTATTCTCTACATAGCCTTCTAGTCCCTAATAAAGAGAAGAATTTATCTCCATCCATTTCTCAGAGAAACGAGCATAACTATATTTTCATCATGTCTTTGATATAAATTCTTTGTTTGCTAAGGATACAGAAAGATATTTCAAAAGAAATGTCTCTCGTGCAGTTATTATAATTCAGTAAGTATAATAATTAAAATAATTTTATTTGCAGCATTAATTTAAATCTTGGAGATCAAGTAAGGATCCCATTTTCACAATTTGTGTTCACAAATAATGACTCTATGTATTTATTTTAAAGGTCAATATAATTCAAACTGGTTTCGAGACAAATTATCCTTAGGACTTGTATGCCTAGCAGATGTGAGTTGAGGTAACTACATTTAACATCAAGAAGATGACAGATTCACATCACCTGCGGACCCAGGACAAGTTTGGGACCTTAAAATAGCTTTGAGAAAGTATAAAGTAAAACAGTTGCCTTATATAATAGTAAGCACAGAAAAATTATGCACCGATACATGTGCAAACACAGTATTAAGTCTTGAAGGGTTCCACAGAAATGTCAATGTTCCAGTAACCTGTTTTCTTCAGGTTTCTATTTCAACATCTCCCTTTTGACACAGAGATTACAATTTTCTTCCTTTTAATTAATATCGCAAGTTATGATCACTTACTTTTTTACATCATCCCTTCCACATGAATTCTGTTTTCTTTTACTCAGAGTATTTTCCCCTTGGTAGTTTGCTTTAATACTGTGACGTAATAAATGTGTATTTGCTGTCACAAAGAGCGTGAGGGCAAGATTCGTATTTCTGATGATAGATCACAGTGTTACAGAATGAAAAAAAAAATAATCACCAAATCTAACACTTTACAATACTCTTTTCATTCAATCTACCAAAGGTAGCACATGACTGACTTAACAGACAGAAAACGGAGTTTCTATCTGCCCAGTTTTCATAAAATATCAGGACAAAACAAGCATAAATTGCCCTGATTACTAATTTTCTCTTCTCTGTCACGCAGTAAACTATTTTTGGTTTCAAACTGCACAGTTAGAGAAATTTATAAGCAAGTATGCACAGTAGTAAGTAATAAATCAGTATACAGACATGGATGTATATCAATACAGGAAAACAGATTTTTAAAAAGCAGTTTTACTCAATAAAAGAAATCCTTGGCCCATAAGAAATCAGCTGCATTCCCTGTATCTTTTGTGGAGTCAAGGTTCCACTCCATATATACAGTGCCATAAAATGTACTTTTCCAAACATCTTTATAGCTGACACCAGATAACCTCAACCAAAATACAAAGAATAGTTACAAAAGCATTAGCTAAAACTATGTAACTTTCTGTAACTCCAGCTACAGAATCTTTACATTTAAAGATGTAAGGTATCAATGACAAAAATTAAGAGGCTCCAAATTTGCAGGCAATACAGTCAAGGTTTCCAACCTAATTTAAGGGAAATAATCATTAAAGACATGAAAGTCCTTCCACAACCCTCTCAAACTCTAGTGACCGTGAAGAAAGGGAAAAGGAGAGCTGGTATTATGTACAACACTGTACACCATCTTCAGTAGGTCACTGGTCTTTTAAATAATCTCTAGTGAACAAATAAGATTTCAGAAAGTTTTTAGTAGATAATTACACTTCCTGATTTTGTAATTAGTGGAACTACATGTAATTACATAATAATTATGACGGTAATTACGTAATTAAGATGTATAATTATGTAGTAAAAAACATTATGGAAATAAAAGCCATCAACTGTATAAGCACAATACATTTTTAAAAATAAATTCTGTATCATCTGTTTAAAGCTACCATTTTCCTCAAAATATCAAAGTGATTATGAGCCATCACTGGCAAGTTCTAAAATATACTTCTTATGAGACTTAAAAATCATACAGATAATTGTATCTTTTTTTAAATCTCTTTAAAGCCTTCGCTTTACATTATCCTTCTGATGTCTAGACACACGTATACTGAACGGATTATACAGAGTTAAATTGTTTATGTTTATATTTCCAACTTCTACTAAATTGATGTTTTAAAAACTAGCATCGATGTCAGAATTCTGGTATCTAAAAGACAGGAATTTTTAATTTTTTTTTTTAGTACACTGACAGATCCATCAAACTTAAGGGTCTTCTAAAAGGAAAAACATGCTAGTCTTGCACCTTCCACTAGAGAAAAAAGCTTACTGCTGTAAGAAGCAATAGTCATTAAAAAGAAGCCTTGTCTCTTCTGACTTGCATTTAACAACAGAACTGCCTCCCCCTATCAAAAAACTGCCCCAAACTTTACTAACAGAGATGAAACCAGAAAGACAAAGGTATCCATAGGAAAAATGTCAGAGTTGTAGCTAAAAAAAGAAACAGCGAAGAAAGAAGAGCTTTAAAAAATATTTTCTGTTTAAAGAAACTCACAGGAGAACTTATAAAGGAGGCAGACGACATTAGATAGGCTACACCATTGCATGGGCTATAACAAGTTGGCATGTATCCATATACTTAAGTAGGAAAAAAATCCTGAAGTGCAAATGTGAAGGTATTTCTGTTTACTTTTTCCCCACATACAGAAAAACAATAATAAATCTATCCATTACAGCAGGATATTTATTTGAATAAGTCAAATAACCATTCCAATTCATGAGGAGTTAGAAGTTAGTTAAGCCACTACTTCATCCGACCTGCAACATTTATACCATGTGCAAGGAAAAAAAGTCTTCGCTAATCAAAATAATTTTATTGGTGGTATGAGCCACAGTAAATCCAATCCTGTCATGCCACAGATTTCCCACATTGTAGACGTATCATAGCTGTTGTAACTCATTATTTCTATTTATTTCATTCACAAGCAGAGAAAATAATTCATAACAATTCGTAACTCCAAGAGCGGTGTCACAGCCCATTAAGTTTTGCGCTCAGAGAAAGAGTTATAGAAATGTACAGTGTGATGTGGCTTAGATTTTGTAGGGTCAACAAAAAGACCACATGAGCAGAAATAGAATGGAGAAAAAAAAAAGTTAAACCTAAAATATTAAAAATGCCCAACTGACAATAAAAACAAAAATTTTATCATTAAGGGAGGGTAACTTAAGATTTAAAGACCAGCTAACTGCCCATATATTACTTCAAAATGGTTAAAAAAAATCTACAATGCATAATTTTCAATAGTTTTTGCTTTCAAAAAACTTTGTGAGATTTAAACATACTCAAGAAACGGTGACTCAAATTTAAAAAAAAAAATGTTCAGAAATCGTCCTCTTCAAAACAACACATTAAGGAAAAACGAACAAGTGCTTTTGAAGATATACTCAAAGATTAAATTCTTGAAAATTAGTATTTTACAATCTCTTCAAAACAACATGATTGGAAGACAAAGTACTTGACAGCAAATGTGCAGAGAAGCATTTGTTTGCCTGGATGTAAAGATCACTATAGTGAACTGCAGTCTTAGTGATAGTGTCTGGAGATGTGACGCAAAAAGAAATGCTTTGTTTATCAAACTGTAGTCTTTCAAAAGAGATATGCCAAGTTTCAGCTGTTGCCATCTTAAAAATAAATCCACAGGCACACATGCACTTAGGTTATTTATATGATTTCTCCTTATCTTCCCCTGGAAAGTGCATGTAGTTAACTATATCCTCTTTCTTAATTTATTGCAACAAGTACTTTTTGGTAGTCTTCCTGCCTGCATATTGACAAATATTTGGCCAATAGTTCTGATACCAGAAGTCTCCATTTCATTGCACTGATTTCACATACAATGCAATCCTCCCAGCTCCATTTCACAGCTGCTCTCCTCCCTTCATCTGACTGGACCTCCACGCTGTATCTCAGAGCAAAAACACCTCCTTGCTCAGGCCCATCCTTTCAACCCCAGCTGCAGTTATAGTCTGTCTCCCTTGGACCCACCACTGTCACCAGTCGACAGGAGGACATATGCTAAACCACAATGACAATCAGCTCTGACAACACCCCCACTACAAACTGTCTTTCAAAGAGTTATGAAAAATCTTCTATTAAAAAAAAAAAATAAAAAAATCACTTTAACCTGATACACGGCACACCAAGTTATGAACATACTGGGGAAAAACATCCAGCACCGAAATGACAGGATTCATGCAAATATTCAGAGACGAATGGTTTGATGTCTAGGTCACACAGCCTAGAAGAGTTTCATTTTTCCCAATACAATTTTGCAGTCTATTCATCCATAAAGTAAACTAGGCACTTTTGGTGTTTGCATGGAAGGGTGGAGTGAGGCATGCACAAAGCTGTGATAAAAGTGTGAAAATATCCTCTGAATATGCATTTGGTTTTACAAAACTGCAGTCCATAAGTATATGATCAAAACAATTTAGTCTGTTTCCACGAAGTGGCATAGACTTTGAAGATGTGGGTCTTCCTAACAAACAGGATATTTAACCACTTTTCCTGACGTTGCCTTCCTCCCATACTCACTTCCTTCTCCTTACCCATTAAACGGATATGCCCAGACTTTTCAGAATCCAGTAACTGTGGGCTCAATAGTTAAAAATATTCTGTGAAAGAATATACCGCAGCATCTTTGCAATTTCTGTCCCTGAAATACTTAAATGCCTTGCAAACAACATTTGTGACCTTCCCTCTCTTAGAAATGGGATGGTGGAAAGATGGTGGCTTTCAGTTCCATTGCACAGTATGGAACAGAAAAAAAGTCCTAGACCAGGATTCTATTTCTCTAAAAAATTGCAGCACCATAAACAACCTCAGTGATATTACTGCTTTTGGAATAATGCTGCAGTCACTGTGAGTAAGGAGACTGCAGCACCCCTAACTTCCGTGAAGACTTCTATTTGATGCCAGGAGGGGGAACTGAACTGGAGACATCTGCGTGAGGCAGAGTAGTTGTACTGACTTTATGTGGGCTCCATTTCGTTTCGTTTTTAAAGGTTTTCATTTTACTGTAGAAGCAAAATGAAAACAGTAATATCTTTGAATATTTAACAATACCAATATTTGAATGGAATAATGATATAAAGCTTACTACACTCTATTCTGATCTCCTGATGACATAGCCCTAAAAATACATTGGCTTCCATTTCTGAAGTTAAGGCGTACAGAACAAGCATACTCCTGTATTTAAACATCACGTGTTTAAAATCACTGATAGTTTACGTATCATTTTTTTCATCCAAATGAACAGAGGCTGCTACTACTTTGCTACTCCTGCTGCTTCTTACTGCTCTGACTGCTCACCTAAGTAGCAACGTCTGACTAAACCCACAACGCAGCTTTTCAAAGCAACTAAGTGTAAGAAAGTGCTGAAAACATTTTGAGTATGTTACTAGTCACAATGGAGCACTTTTTGCTTTCCCGATTAAAAATTAATTCAGAACAAACAGCCCGTATGGTATTATTGGTATCCTTAAATTGGGGGTTTTGGCAGAGTGATATTGAAAATTGAATTGTTTTTTTGACCTGACACTAACTGTGCAACAGCTCCTAATTTGGAAAGACAGCAAAGGAATTTCAGACTTTCACTTTGTGTAGTATGACAACTAAGAACCTTGTACTGTATCATGTTAACGTATTAAACCATATTGTCATAACAGACTCTAAACTTCCAGATGAATGGAAACATTTGTTTCGAGAACAAATGCTACTCTTCATAACAGGACTAAAGACCCATAACTATATAATCCAGGTGTCCTGGATGGTATAATTGACGGCTAACTTCACCAGTCACTGAAACAAGAAAACACCAGCTAGACCAATCAGCTTATTTTTGATTTTTACAGGGAAAAGATGGACCAACAACAGTATATAATGATTGCAGTTGATCACAAATGAAACACGAGTGAACGTTGTTGTTGCAAACGTTGTGAACACCATACTGGTATAAATAAACAGAAGAACAGTCTGCAAAACATGTTAATTAATCCTTCTGCTGTAATCCACTCTAGTAGATCTGACCTATTGACAATCTATAAAAAAACAAAACCAAAAAAATGCTAAGAAGTGGAAAACGCCATATCCTCCCAAAATTCAGGCTAGTAGTTGAAAGACTTAGAATATAGCATACAGGTTTTAAACACGTAAAACTCTCTAAGAGAATACTCTACCACCCATCATGCACAGAATAAGCTTCAAAAAGCAAAATTCATCTTAGATATAAAGAAGAGCTCTCTATGTGAAGTACAGCGAAGCATGAGAAGAAACTGGATGTAAAACTTGACAAGTTGTAGAACCTGCATCGCCAGAGGATTTTAAAATTTAGCTTATCTTTAAAAAGTAGACTATGATATTGATCCTCTTCCAGGGAAATGGAGCAGCTTGGATGTCTTTTTGAACTCCCGCTGATTTCATTATTATTATTTTAAATTCCATTTCAATAAATAGTATGGACCTTCGATATAAATAGCTGAACAAACAAAACCTGTTCCGTAATCAAGGTTCTGTATTTTGAAGAGGCAAGTACAGAAAATGCAAGTAAACTAGTAGCGAAATCTCACGGTTCTGAATGAGAGAAGACATGAATTCTTTCAGACTATGACAGAAAACACATTTATATCTTGAATCTCTAGCCATCGAAAATTCTTTATTTTTACAGAAGAAGACTCCAAGATGAATAACACCTAAAGCTGCTATTAAGAATAAACAGAATCTACAAGAAAGAAGAACTTGTCTTTAAAAATGTGGGGAAAAATGGCAATAAAAGGTAGAATTGACAAAACTCCATGCAATTCAGGCTTTGAAAAACATTGTCCAAAACAACGCAAAATCTTCCCCAAACCAAAATCAAACCAACAGTAAATAAGTGGTTTCATCACATTAAACGTAGAGAGGAGAGTGAAAATACCAAAGACGTACAAAACTTACATTAAAATTTTGCACCACTTTCGATAAAAGCAATGACGCTGATCACAGGTCAAGGACAGAATGGCTTGTGAATGATGGCATGGAAACGAAATTCTTTGGCTTCCAAGGGAAAATAAGCACGAGCTTCATGTTATGAAGGGGTGTTCATCAAATTCCCATTTCAGAATTACAACAAAATTGGCACATGAAAATTATTTCAAACCTACAGAGTTTTACATTAAGTAAATCAAATCAGTCAAATTTATGACTAGAAAACAGAACACTGGCATCTATAAAATAAAAAGGTGACCCAAATAGCCACAGACAATTATTCTCAAGTTCTGCATGTATTCTGAAGCAATAGAAAGATGTCTTCCTCTGAAAAGATACTTGAAAAATGGGACAGAATTGTACACAGGTTTACCAGACTCATCTAGTCAGTCTCTTTGAAGAGAACCAATTTTCAAGGGAAAACTAACAGATCTAATTTATCTGGCCTTAACACGTGCTGCAGCACCAAGACTGAAATCACTGGCTGGCTGAAGATTATACAATGACTTTCAAATTATTAAGAACAACAGAAAAATACACCATGCTGAAAGGTAAATTGTCCAAGTGAACAGAAGGTCCTAGCAGAGTGCTTATAATTCCTTGAGAATTACTCTGGAAACTAATCTTATTGAACTTTCTCCAATTAGCAGAGAGGGTCCAAGAAACATTTTCTGATCAAGGCAGAAGGCGGGAAATTATGTGAATGCAGAAGCCACCACACTATTTTTCAGAGATAATTCATTAACCTTGAAGTGTAAAATTATACATGTCCAAAATTAATGAAACCAGGAAAATTAAAGTAAAACAAAGTGCCGTGAACCTGAGATATGAACTCTTGATTCCAAAATGACAGGAGGAAAAAAAAAAACCACCTCAAACCTCAAGATTTCTATCATTACTTAACTACAAGTTAATGGCATGACCCAGCTATGAATAGGGCACAGGTAACTCAAGAAATCATCAGCAGAAATACTTCCAGCAAACGTCCAGATTCAGTGTACAAGACACTGGACAGATACCATCTAAAATACCATGTAATTTCTAGTTTCTCATACTCAAAGATTAATTCAACCTAGAAAAGACTACACACAAGGTGCTAAGAGGAAGGATCATGCAGTAGAGACCAATTATTTCTAAAGAAAGCTGAGTGTCTCTGCCTTAGTTTAAAACAAAATAGAGATGTTACCACTGTTTCCAAAAGCATAGCAGAGAACATCAGGGAAAGGAAATAAATAAACATATAGTGAATGGACATAAACCAGCCACAAACAAGTCAGAGTGGGAAAATTATAGTGAATTTTCAGTCATCACAGATCGAGGGTCTAAAACACACCTTGAACAGTAGCAAAAGGGGAAGAACCACTCATAGGTTCCAAAATAAAGTCCCATAAACTTGCAATCCTTAACAATGTGGTGGTCTTCGGTAGCAGTGGATTGGATGTGACCACCCATGAAGCCTCTTCTACTCTTATGTCCTTATATTAGGCAAGAGTAATTTGGTTTCAGCTAGCAGTAGCATCCACCACATAACATTCCTTCAGTACATCTATGAAGTTTTATTAGACTTAGATGGCTATACAGCGTGACCTTCTTTGCATGTACAAAGCCATTCTGAAGAGCAAGCTGCAGAGTGAGTTCATCATCTCAGAGAAATAAGGAAATGAAATAAGAACCTCTAAAGTAAGAAACATAAGTACAACAGGCGAAAGCCAGACTGTTTTCCTTACTTGAGCATTTTTTAGCTTCGAGGTTACGCTATTTTGATTTTCATATAAGACTTATCAAAAGAACATTTAGAAAGACTGAGTTTTGTTTAGTCTCTTTCCATCACCCAGCAACCTAGCTGGTGACACAGGGCAGGGGTGGGGAAGACTGTCACAGCAGAGCAACTATCAGCACAGTAGTCTCCAGGGGTAGCACCTTTTCTTCACAGGCAGCACCAAAACCGCACAGAGGACGCAGTGGAAGTGCTCACTGTAGACAACCCACTTCAGTGGTGGGACCCAAACACAGCTTTATTTAGAATTCCAAGTCAGCCAAGCATTAGCCCACCCTCAGAAATATTCTCCTGTCAGCTGGAAAATCACTTAGCTGCACAAAACTCATGGATCCATTACAGCTTTGAAATATTTTAGTTCAGAAATGTTATGGTAATTGGGAGAAGAAAAAAAAAAAATCTTCCTAACATTAGCTTAATCTGTATATTTAAGAGAGCTTTGTAGACAATTAGCATTACTGCTTTTCTTGTGCCATCATTTTCTCCCTGATAAAAAGTGTCTCTTCAATATTAATAATTGAACGTAAGTTTTAATTGGCTTTTCTTTTAGATATTGTATACATATGTTTTAATTAATCTGTTTATTGAAGCTGACGTGTCGTTCAAACTTCAAGCAAAGATACTTCTCTAATGGTGTAACATGCAAGAAAAGCACTTTCTCCAAAGCGCAGTCTCTTCAAAGAAGAAAAAAGGAGACGCATAATATATTCTTAAAGTGGTTAACTCCAACATAATACATTCCTCTTACAGAGGATTCCTAAATTCATACCTTCTTCTATTTTCTGTTTTACATTACAGCCTCGTAGTTCAGATTTGAAGAATATAAATGTGTAGGTCTAGCTTCTAGCCTGCAAGGTGCTATTAAACTACAGTTTATTAATTAAAAAATATTAAACTTACCTTTATCCTCTTCAGTAATCACTTTATCCATTGCATACTCCATATCAAAAATGTATCGGTAAAAGCATAGCTGAGTGTACAGGGCCTTATCAGAATACTGTAATGTAAGAAGACAGTAATTAAAAACCCAACTCAAAAGCGTGTCTCTTGCACCTATTTCTAAGTCCACTATCAAAAGGTGATCCTTTCTGCTTTTTTCTAACAGTTTATGTGTTCCATTAACATCAGATTTCGGAACTATCATTATTATTATGATGCAGCTAAATCTCTTTACTACATCTCTACACTTATTATCACAGTTTACACCCAAGGGTTTATATAAATTGTATGAAACTGACCCATTCTTACAGAAACATAAATCGCGTTTATCCATTCTTATAGATAGCCTTTGTATCTATACAATCATGCTTTAGCAACAAAGTGAAAGTCATAAGAATGATGGGACAAAGGAATAACTTCAGTGCTTTCATATATTGTACAATGCAATGGTCTCAAAAAAGGAAAAGAATTAAATGTATATTTTCGATGAATACAGGTGTTTGGCTGTCTTCCTTCCCTCAGCTGTGGTTACATCAATTGTGAACATGCCATTCAAATAAGAACAGGTGCATATATACCTTTACAGCTATGTCATCACCTTGCTCTACACATCTGTGAAGGCTACTGCATGTTAGCAATCACACACACAGTTCAAAAATCTGCAGGTGTGTACATGTGGAATATGATACTCAATTAAATGCTCTGAATGTCAGTGATGTCAAGCCTCTCTGCTATTGCTCTAGTTCAAAAGTAGATGCCTGTATGTATTCGTATCACTGTCGCCATTCTGTGCACTAGAAGATTGCTCGAACAGACATGAGATCCATCTTGCCCACGCTACAACTAAACCCTTTCAAGTTAATCTTCTTGAACTCTTGTTCAATAAAACCACATTCCAGTCCCTGCTGTTTAAGATATCGGAGTTCAAATAGTGGTCAGCAATCGTTTGAAGAGTTGTGCATTACAAATATCCTAATTTATAATGAGATAACCGTAACAGCATCAAACGTGGAAGTAGTGTCCATTTTAATACATTTTGTACACTTGTAGATATGTACAAACTCTTGAAGATTTTATTGATGAGCTACAAAACCAACAAACAATGTGGTTAGACCAACATAAAACTGCGGCTCAGTATATCACAAGGAATGATCCTGAAAATGCAGCGGAAGAGGAAATGGTAAACTATTTTTTCTTACTGGAATTCTGCTTTAACTGAGCTTTTCACTTGTCTCCCCAATCAAGCCAAGTTTTGTTACTAAATTCAGCTAATTTTACACATCTTCTGACATGTTATAAAGTATCTATAACTACTAAGCAACTCATGTTGAGACATTTGACAACTATTACTACTGCTTAATTATTTTTTATATATTTTAACAGTATACTTTTTTCCACTTCATGTGAACCTATTTTAAAAAAAGACACACAGAAGCTTATTTTATTCCTTATTAGCTATTCTACGATATGCATCATCATTATACTATTATACACCAGTTATTTTTAGTAAATCCTGATTACTGCTTCCTGAAGAAGAAAAAAGGAGGACGACAGCGATTAAGTTATTTGTTTAGTTTTTTAGATTCAGCTGTAATTGCTGGTACACATCTCCCTGACTGCACACATGAAGCAGGTTGAATAGAACACTGAAATTACCTCCTTCATAATAGTTTGTTTTGATAATGTATTGTGTGTCGAGATGATGAGAAACAGTTGCTGTCAATTTGATTAGCCATTATATTTTTATGTTAATTGCCATTATTGGGTCCATTCTGTTTAGTGTCACCATAGAAGCCATACAATGTTAGCATAAATAACAAATTGGAGTAAATTAGGAAGATATATTTTTGCCAATTCATTTTAATTGCCCCTCAGTCCTTCCGTCGGTTAACGCAGCTGTTGACCCATAATAAGCGCTAGGTCAATATAGCTGCTTGTCAATTCAGAAATGCAAAGTGCTGTGTTGCTGGTAATGGATATACAACAACCTTTGCCAGCCAACTGAAGCAAACGAATGACAACCCACATGAAAGAATAAAGCATCAGCCATAGAGTTTAGTGACCTGATATTAGTAGGCAGGCTAATTGAAAGTCACTGCTTAAATGGATAAAGAAAATACAAAAATCAGTATGTAAAAATGTATACACGCACACATAGACAGATACATATATATACACACACAAATTATTTTTTTTTTTTACTGATAACGTGCTAGTATCTCCTTTAGCTTCCTGCCACATCTTACAATTAGTAATTGGTGGAAAACAAAAGGGTTTGAAGATTTTCATGCAATTAAGGATGAACATTATGGCATACTTATGAATCCAAGGAAGAAGTACCTTAAATTTAAAGGACTTTAGGAATTACTTATATCATCACTTCTTATACTTCCTTGCTTTCTGATAAGCTGTAGGTTTAAAAAAGGGGAAAAAAGCTCAATCCCTAAAACTTCAAACCCAAGTAATGCTTTATTTCTAATGGTGAATTTTTTGTGTAATGAAAACCTGACAACCCTAACATTATGGTAAGAACTTCGGCTAAATTTATACTATCATTTATGGATTCTTTCTTCCCACAAAAGACTGAATGGTGAGTACATGAAAATAAAACTCTATTTTGAAGTTCTTATTTGTTCCATGATGTTTAATTTCTTGATTTCATTAAGAACTGCCTTCATCAGGTAAGTCTGCTTCATTGACGGATTTCATTCATGGAAAGAACACTTTGTTCTTTCCATGCAACCAAACTTTTTTTTTTTTAAATTGCATTTAAAACAGCAATAAACAGAGGAAGGAACCAAAGGTATACAGTTTTCATTAAGCACAGTTATTCACTCCTTTGACAGAAAAATTAAGCTTGTAATATAAAAATAACAGATGTAATAAAAAAAATTGTGCCTGGCCAACAAAATATTAATTTAAAGAAATCTAGGTTTAATACAGTTGCAGAACTGTTTCCTGTAGCATCAGGAGGCCAACTGCAGATCTCCAGCCTGCCTACCCAGGAAGAATGTAAGATTACACAGATGACGTAATAGGAAAGTGATGGTGTCTTTTTAAGGGAAGTGGTGAATTACGAACACTAGAAAAGCAAATTTTCCCACGACTGAGCACAAAACTATGATAGAAAGTGCTCAGTCATGAAAAGAAAATAATCTTGCTCAGCTACCACACATGCCAGGGAACGCTCACTGGGGCATATATTAGGAAAGGAGACTTCACAGATGCAACGCATTGGTATTCCCGGGGTTCCTGAAGGTCAGCTGTGCCTCCACACATGCCCAGGTCCACCCTGCCTGACTGCAATGGCTAGCTTTGGTATTTGTCTCGTCCACAGCTGCTGATGTTTGAGCAAGACACTGGACTGAAGGGCAGCACTATCTCTTCTCCTGTCTCGCAAATGCCTAAAAACTCAGCTCTGGAGCAAGGCCCCCTTGTGCGTACACTCCACCTCTCTCTGGCCCAGAAAACCATGATGGGTTTTTTTCCACATCAAAGCGAAATTTCAAGTGGAGAATGATCCCAGCTCCCTCAATCCTTTACAGCCTAGTAAGTGAGTAGGGGATTTTTCCAGAAGAAGCAGACACAGGTTTGCAACCCTTCTGGCAAGAACAGAGAATTGAACTTGGTTTTCTTAATCTTGCGCAGAGAGGGTGGAGAAGTTACCAGTGCCCACCTTTTCTCCTCTTTTTTAGAAATGCCAAAACTCAACTCTCAGAAAGCACAGGAACCTGGAAAGATTTAACCGTTGGTATCTTCCTACCCTAAAGACAGTGCCTGAGGAGAAGTTAATGTTATGGAAAAAAGGTTCGTGGCAGCTGCATTTAGGTGTTGAAATTAGAAGGCCCCTCCCTTAGTGCTGGCTGTCTTAGATTACATCCCAAGGAACTTCAGTTGAGATGCCTCATTCTCCTCCATCCTGCTAACAGGGTCCCTGAGTGGCTAACGCACCAACCTTTAAAACCCATTCAGTAGCTAAGGGCAGCAGCGTGGTGAACTAGGGAATGCAGGTAAGAAAGGAAAGGAAAAAGGGAAAAATAAACAGAAAGGAAAGCTGATGGAAATTCACAACAGCAAGGTAGTAGAAGACTGAACTAATGATTCTAGTTCTGATGTTTTACTTACCTAGATACAGTGCTATTCCACTAAACGCCTTTTAAGCATGTAAAACCTCCATATCTTGAAAGCGTACATTTGAACAGGCCAGAAAACTAAATGCCCCTACTTAGACTAATTTTCTTTGAACTGTTGTGAACTCCTGTATTAACCAAAGTAAGATGTGATGGTCAATGCTTTGTCAATGCTTTTTAGGTTACTCATATTCCTCTACAGTAGGTTGAAGTCTTTCATTTACTTTTTGTCATCTCCCAAATTCCTGTACTACTCTATAGTCCCACCACACTCACGACCCTTCAAATCTTTTCTGCATTCTCATTTTTTTCTGTCCTTCTGCTTTCTTCTGCACCTGACTCTCTCCCATTTCTTGAAGGCCACTCTATGGTGTTCTTACTTTGTATTCTTTGCCATTTACCGTTTTCCGTTGTCACCTATGGTTTTATGGACGATGAAGACAACAAGAAGTTAAAAAAAAAAAAAAACAACCACGAAAAACTCCTCCTTCTAGTTTGCTAACTCTATTAAACTGCTTTGCAAAGGAGATAATTTCCACAGGCTACAGAAGTTATTTGTATTACTTCAATTAATTATAATACAAAACAGTGGCACCACTTCATTAATCAGCTGCTTGAGAGAGTTACTTTTGTGAAAAGCCTTTTTAGTAATTTGATTAGAAAGAACAGTGGCTCTTACCACTGCGATATGATTCAGTATGTCCATCAAACAAACCCTTTAGAACTAGTTCTTAATACTTTAAAACCAGGAAAGAAAGAAAAGGAAATAGAAAAGAAGTCTCTTGGCAGAAAAATGTGTCTCAGAGACTCTTTCAAGGCTTAGATGTAACGGAGCACAGCGTACAGGAAATACTTCAGTGCTTTGAGAGGCATTTCCTCCCCTCCCCCCCTTAGAAAGATGCAGTAATTAAAACCTAATTATTATCTTCATTTTAAACAAAACCTAAAGTGAATACCAATTAATAACAACATACTAATGAGCATCTGCTGTGATGAAATTGAATATGAATGTGCTGCAAATTTCGGGTAATTTATTTTTTCGGGGAAGTGCCACTGGTCTCAATCTACTGCTGGAAGATTGTATAGACTGTACACATTTTCCATCGTGTCTCTTATGTGCAGCAATTTCTATTTCCAAAAAGAGGGCACAGCTCAGCTTTGTGGATGCTTATATATCCAAATGCTATCCAAGCTACAATGATTTCAAGGCAATAATCTGAAATATAAGGCCATGTTTTACACACCTCACGTGTTCTTTTGTAAAACCAGGGCAGCTGCATCGCACCAGGTTCACACAGCCCCTATTCACCATCAGATTCTGAAGGCAGACACTCCTGCACGAAAAGAGCTTGCGAAATGTGAATTGATGTCACACCAAGTACTCATAATGTGCGTACTGCTCGCCTCATGCCAATGCTGATGTATACTGAAGTCTGGTCTTCTCCGCCATCACAAAACCTAGTTAAAACACAGCGCTGGTCTGTGTCAAGTAGGCTGAAATAAACTATGCACCTAAAATAACTACTTCACAGAAAAGGTGAAATAAAAGTACGTCCAAATTTCAGCCTTTATGCTTTAGCATACAATCGGTTTTTGAAAACTTACACCCAATTCCATTAAAACCATGAGATGGTTGGTCACCATCTTTCCTGACAGTAGCATTGGTTATAAATTAAATAAGGTGAGAGGGTGAGGTGTGTGTGGGTGTGTGGTTTCCTTCTTAATCCTCCAAACTGTCCCCCCCCTCAATCAATGCTGGGTTTTTTTAGTGATTATGACTCACAGAGTCCATTAAAGAAGTAAAAGAAAACTAAAACAGATGTGGCAGGATTTGGATACGATGAAATTTTCCCTAGTAGTTATGTTAACATGGACTGTATGACGAAAGAAGAGGTTCTTCCATATACATGCAGGGGTCAATGGGGAAAAAAAAAAGAAGCACACAGCAGAAAACTGGATATTCTTGTACATTAAGACACTTTTTTCCCCCTTATATAACTGGAATGACAAGAACTTCTGCTGGTTTAAGTACTGTTTAGCAATTGGTGAGGAGGATCTACTTACAAAACCAACTCTGGACTGCAGTGCCAGAAGAAGAACAGAGGAGTGGTTGAGGAACTGGGTGAAAAACAGATGACGACACCTGCTGGCAAGGGACATCGGACTGAAGGAAGGGGTTAAGAGAATACCTCCAGGGTGGATCCTGACAATACTATTACTAAACATTTTCATTAAGAAACCCTGGAGAAAAAGTAGCTGGCCATTAACAAGATTTAGGAGGTACAAACATGGCAAAATAGAAAAGGAAGGAAATTTATTAAGCAAAATATTTCTGGCCATAACAAAGAAGCTGAATGAATTACCTAAAACTGGGGAAAGTCCCAGGCTGGAACTGTTCTGCTTTGAGGATTCATAAGATGACACCTCAAGACACAAGATGAACGGCAAGTGCCAGCAGACAAGGCAGTGCTTACCTATAGAGCTCTGGAGAAATGGAAGGATGAAGCTGTAGGAGCATTAATGGTGGTGGACCACCTCTACTTAAAGCTGTAAATGTAAGCAAAGACATGAAATAAAGCCTGTTCCTCTTCCTTGGAGGTACATTCATTTTTAAAAAAAAAGACTGTCATCTATGCTTAGCAAACAGTTTCTCATTTTAATGATACTTATGCAACCCTCTCTCCTATTCCTAGTCTTGTGTGTACTCTACAGCTCATCTGAGCATGTGGTAAACCAAATTAAACTCAATATTCCAGCAAAAATTATTCGTCTCTTTTCTAATCTGGCAGAAAACCAACCCCCAAAATCGAACTGCCTCCTTGTGCGGTCAACAGCTGGCACAAGGCAAAACAGCAAACTGCAAGGTAGCTGATGCGAATGAGACAATCTACTGTTAGCAAGGGAAGACAGCATGTCCCCTGATTTTAGTTTTGGGTTTGAGCTCTGCCTTGCACCCAGCACTCAAGCTCATCTGAGCAGTGCAGAAAGACCTGGCAGCGAGAACACATGTCTTAACAAAGAATCTCTTTTTTGGGGTGGGGGAATCACTTGCCTCACATACCCGCAGTATACACGTCACTGCGAAGTGTTCCTTACTCTGAAATTTCCAGCATCAAGATGTTTATGACTAATTTTTGATATTACTAATATTTAATACAACAAGAGACAAACACGTAAAACTTGTGACTGAGTCTTGAACAAGACCAGACACTAAATGCTCTGAGGTATCTTTTCCCTAAGAACATTACAGCAGCAATCAAAGATGAATTGTACAGAAATTAGCTCTAAAGATGTTATGTATCTGTGTGTGCACAAGAGTAGCTGTATACATGTCTATGCACTGTACGTATGTATATCTGCACATATATATGAACACAGACATTTAAATAAAAATACAACAGCAAACAGTAAATATAAATGAGAAGTTTTAAAGTAAAAAATATTAGTATTTTATGTAAATATTGTTCCAGATTCTTAGCGAAGTCCAGAAACAGCCCTCAAAATGAATAATGAAATTAATAAATAGCTGGTTTTCATACCGAAAGTTTATTAAATTAATAATCAGGATCACATGAGGTGGTTAACTTCCATATGAGGAAATGTCATCAAGGTCATTTCTTCCCTGCTGATGAAAGACTGACATCACTCTGGAACCAGACTCACCCAGCAGCACATACAAGCAAAACTGCCCAAATGCATTGAACATTACTCCAGAGAAACACCAGCATGATCCCAAAAATCAACTGTATCTTAAGAGCCTCCGATCAAGAACATTTGCACACTTCAAGTAAATTGCTGCTTGAAATAAGCAGCATATAGGTATGCTCCTAAAACATAACCGCTCCTTGGTGTACAAGACAAATTAATAAAAACAAAATAAACCACTGTTTACATTTTTAAGAAAAAAACCAAGCACTTTCAAAGTCAGTCACTCATTTCTGGATTTCTGGAATTACCTGACCCTTGACAATCTGGGGTAAGAAGTAGTTCACAGAAAAGGCTTGATGAAACAACATTAAAATTGAAAGCCACCTCCGTGAAGCAAAGCTGTCATTCTGCTCTGGAGATAAAGTACCATGGCCAAGTGTTCCCCATCTATCTTAAGTGTTACAGAACAAGCTAGTACAGCTCCAGAGCACGCTCTGTCTCATTCTAGAGAACTGATGGATGTACTCACTGAATGAAGACCACTCATAGCAGTTAACTACGGGTCATCTGCTTATCCGAAACAGAAAAAATAGGAATTCTCATCACTGAGCAGAATTCTTTTACTTTTCAAGTAATTTCATGTACTTCCATAAAAAATTCTAAAATCATAATGTTCTTTCTAACAAACAAGAACTGAACTGTAAATACGCGGGAAACTTACCTTTTAAAAAGACATGTTACTACAATTGAAGGAATCAAACAATTAGGACCCTGTACAGCTGAAATCTGCATACAAAACCTCTACTCTTACTGATGGAGAACTGCTCCTCATGGAGAATGCAAGTCATACCCTGTTTCTCAGGACCCACGTTTCTCACAGCTGGCAACGAAATAAATCAAGTAGGGGCCAACTAAGAAGATTACATGAAAGCACCTTACTAGGAATAATTCTGCCGGCAAGGAAAGAATCTGCATGAGGTAGCTCCCAGACCAGAACCACAAATCAACCATCTACCAGCTGCAGTCCTATTTCATGGCAGAGAGAGAGAGGTTGTTACTAGAGGCCTGAGGCTACTAGAGGTCTCCTAGAGGCCTCTGCAGACAAGGTATATGGCTGCTTTTTTACCATTTCATGCAATCTGCTGACAATTTGTGCAGTATGTGTAAGCAACTTGGCTTACACATATTTATTGAAATCATGATTTTGTTAAGAAATGGGTAACATTGCATTTCTTTTCTGCAAAATAATTTACTAATATTTGTGAAAGTCTTTTTTTAACCGTATCTTGATTATCATTCAACAAGCACAAGTACAGCATTTAAAAACTGGTTTATTAGTAAATAAACAACACTATAAATAGGCTAGATAGACGAGCAAATAAGCTAATCTAAGTATGTTTTAGATATAAAAGCACGCATGTGAAAACAAAAAAAAAAGTATCATTTACAGAGCGGGGAACTAAACGTACTTCTTTGGATTACCATATTCCTGTTTCTCAAGACTTCAGGACACATTCTCTCAATTCGAGGTTTTAGCAAGAGAGTAAAAAGTTTGAAAAGCTACGTTTCTGCCTTCAGCTCCTCATTTCTCAGTTTTTAATGACCTATTCTTTGAGCTCAAGTAGTTAAATAATCTGAAGCAAGGAATATATTTGCTGCAGAGGATGCTATTTTGCCTAAAGCAAATTTGGCATTTCAGTAAATTCTGAAGGACTTGGAGCAAACGTTCCTTCTCATTAATCTTGATTTTTCTTAAAAGTTAAGACAATAAGGAAACTAGGCTGAAATATGAAAATGCATCATGCACCCTGAAACATTTTACTATTAGATCAGAATTGTTAGAGATTGACTGAAGTCCCCATCTCTATGGCACCAACAACATAAACAAGCAACTCCTAAAACTTCTCAGACTATGCAAGATTACTGCGTCAGCTGGAAAGGCAAACAGATTTTCAATACAATTTATTTCACTTGCTTTGCTTACTGTGGAGCTATGATGGACACCAGTGACTCCTCTGTTAAAAAAAGATATTTCTTCCTCTGTTTTGGTTAGACAAACTGTTCCCAACAGGTTATAGTAGCACCTATATATCCGTGGCAGTGTATATGATCAGCTTTATCAATGTGTCTTGATCTCATGTCTCTGAAGCAGCTCTCTCAGACTTTACTAGAATGGCTGTCTATTAAATGCTAAAGAAAAGTCACGTTATGCAGATGATAGAGCAAAGGACAGCATCTTTTTGTGGGTGCCATCGACATGTTAAGACAAAGACACATCTCAGTGACTTATACGGCAACTTTATCTACTACCTTAGGGTTGAAACCAATGGCAGCAGTTTAGGTACCAGACACAACACCAGTAGCTTATTATGCTGCCATTTGCTCCTCCCACAGTCAATGTCATGAAGAATTTACCCACGTATGCTTGCCTTTCTGGGCCAAATCTAAGTTATTTTCAGTCTCCTCCATAACTCAAAATGGACTCTTTGGCACCAAAAGTGACATTGTCATCAGTGAGTACACTAATTTTGATACATTTTATTTTTTAATGCCACCTTCTCTATATACATCTCTGGAGTCGTCTACCAATCTAACAGTGTTCTGGGAGACACAGGTTTCAGCACACGATGCACGTTTAAAACTGATTGTTATTGTTGTCAATTTTGTAGACTACTTTGAAAAAAACCCAGAAATTCTCTCCTGCACCCTTCAATTGGCAAGGCTGAACAGGAAGAGAGAAAGACAACAACTCTGAGATTATCCACAAAGAAACAGAATTAGTCCACCCAAGAACGGGCAAAGATTAAAAACTTTGATTTTGTCAGCCGCTCTGATGAGCGAGGTCAATAGCGTGCGTGTACATTCTAGGAGAAAAAGTGCAGGTCAAATACTACCCCCACCACACACCAGTGAATTTTCAGTCAAGAGGTGCTGAATAAAGTTCAGAAAAAAGTATATAACAGTCTGGAGTGTTATTCTGAAGATTCTCAAAAGCTTCAAAAATTGTTTGAACAAGTTATGTCTGAGCTACTGAAGCAACTTAGTAACACATGAAAAAGTAAACACACCAATTGAAAAATGATCCTCCAGTAACATGATGTGAATGATCTAAATCACCTATTCATTTTCCTGGGACACCCTAAAACATGCAACTGAACTATTAATGAATTTAATAGTTGTGTCAGAAACAGGCCTGTAGCTCATTAATAACTGTAATCTATATAGTGCTTTTATTGTCATAGTTTGTTTCTAGTATGGATACGAGGGACTAAGTGTTATCTTCCACAGGTGCTTCCCATGTAACACAGTTTTACAAAAAATAAAAGAAAGCCAGAAATGCCCATCACTATGATTTACTGTAACTAGACCCTCATAATATGAGCAGCAGAACTTTCTATATGTAGTTCATTAATGTTAATGATTCTGTGTGTAATAATCGCAGTTCTGGAAATGATCAGTTGGTGACTCGACATGGGGTGGGGATGAAGCACAAGAGTGAAGCTGCCATTTTTTCAGTTTCCCTGCTTATTATTTGAACGGCGTCTCCTTGTTTCTCACAAAGTACAAGGAGTCCAAGGTGATTATTACTAACTGAGTTACTGTCACACAAATGAAACTATCAGGTTATTACTGAAATTCTTCCTTGCACTGTCAATTGTCCTAACCACAGATACTAAGATGACGACCCAAGAAATCGATTTTAAACAAAACATATGAAGAATGGACACTTCCAAGCAAGGCATCCCCTCTAAATAAAAACTGTTTGTCTGCAAACTGTTTAAAAAACCCCAACCCTTGTATTTTTAAGAATACAGTCTGCCTTAAACAATCATCTTAACATTTCCACACTGAAAGAGATTGGTGACAAACAATAACTGATTTCTCCAATGGGAAACCCTCTCAAAGTGATTATTTTTAGATGTAGCTGAAAGAAATACTGGTTTAAATAAAAATAATAGGTTTCTTGATGCTGGAGAAAAGCAAAAGGTGTTGAACCATGGTAGCAACCTATGCAATAATTAGCTATGATTGAAAGACCTCCAATTACAAAGTCAGCAAAATGGTAACTGGAGTATTTTTCATCATGGAGAGTACACTCTGGCAAATCATGGCTCTGACAGAGATGAAAGAAACCCTGGACACCAAGAACTCTGCTGAACCCAGGTAACAAAGTGAAATGGTACACACTGTGAGTGACAAAAATGACAAAATGATCCTTCCATAGTTCCATTCTTTAACAGAAAAGGAACTGTTGGTATTTACGCATTAGACAAGGACAGAGAAGACCTGTTTTCCACCTCTGTTTCTACAAAGAGCTGCATACCATTGCTTGAATCTCTAGACCTTCTGGTAACTTCAGCTCCCCTTCTGTAAAGTTACAGCATCTGCAAACAGTGTTGGGTGTTAATAAAAAAATTACTAAAGCAGTGAGGCACTAGACACTCTGGCATCATCTATTAAAAAAAGTGTTCTAAAGATTAGTCTTTCCCTCAGGGGCTAGAATTCACTTTGCCTTTTTTTGCCTTGGATATACACATGTTGTCTACCTTGACTTCAGCAAGGCGTTCGACACGGTCTCCCACAGCATCCTCATAGGGAAGGTTAGGAAGTGTGGGTTAGATGAATGGACAGTAAGGTGGATAGAAAACTGGTTGCAAGACAGAGCTCAGAGGGTCGTGGTTAGGGGCACAGAGTCTAGTTGGAGATCAGTGACGAGTGGTGTTCCCCAGGGGTCAGTACTGGGCCCAGTCCTCTTCAATATATTCATCAACGACTTGGATGAGGGGATAGAGAGCACCCTCAGCAAGTTTGCTGATGACACAAAGCTGGGGGGGGTGGCTGACACACCAGAAGGCTGTGCCGCCATACAGAGAGACCTGGACAGGCTGGAGAGTTGGGCGGAGAGAAACCTTATGAAATTCAATAAGGGCAAGTGTAGGGTGCTGCACCTGGGGAGGAATAACCCCCTGCACCAGTACAGGTTGGGGGCTGACCTGCTGGAGAGCAGCTCGGTGGAAAGAGACCTGGGAGTCCTGGTGGACAACAGGATGACCATGAGCCAGCAATGTGCCCTTGTGGCCAAGAAGGCCAATGGCATCCTGGGGTGCATCAAGAAGAGTGTGGCCAGCAGGTCGAGGGAGGTCATCCTCCCCCTCTACTCTGCCTTGGTGAGGCCACACCTCGAGTACTGTGTCCAGTTCTGGGCTCCCCGGTTCAAGAAGGTTCAAGAACTGCTGGAGAAGGTGCAGCATAGGGCTACCAAGATGATTAGGGGACTGGAACACCTCTCTTATGAGGAAAGGCTGAGGGAATTGGGTCTATTTAGTCTGGAAAAAAGACGGCTGAGGGGTGACCTTATTAATGCTTACAAATACTTAAAGGGTGGGTGTCAGGAGGATGGGGCCAGGCTCTTTTCAGTGGTGCCCAGTGACAGGACAAGAGGTAATGGGCACAAACTTGAACATGGGAAGTTCCACCTAAACATGAGGAGGAACTTCTTTACTTTGAGGGTGGCAGAGCACTGGAAGAGGCTGCCCAGAGAGGTGGTGGAGTCTCCATCTCTGGAGACGTTCAAAACCCACCTGGACGTGTTCCTGTGCAACGTGCTGTAAGGTGACCCTGCTCTGGCAGGGGGGTTGGACTAGATGATCTCCATAGGTCCCTTCCAACCCTACCATTCTGTGATTCTGTGATCTATCTGGGCAGAACTATCTGGTTGCATTAGGAGTCTTGATTGTGCACATTCAACAAGTGAAGAAATCATAAATTTAACCTTTCAAACTTCACAACAAGCTTTTAAAAATAATACAAACAGACTGCTGCTTCTTTGCCCTGGCACCAAAACACTAAAGCAGGTCAGGTATTTCTTTAAAAATTAAATGTTATTAACCAAATACAAGTTATATTATTTTACCAAATACAACACAAAAGACAAAAAGTAATTTGTGAGGTTCCAAACTGGCAAAGCAAGAGACCTTTTGATAACAGGTCTTCCAGACAGAAGTCTGTAGGAAGCTCAGAAGCAGTGTCTAAGTGACAGCAAGCCTCACAGGAGAACCATGCATCTACTTTGCCATACTTCTGAGTAAATTCTGGAGGGTAAGCCGGAACAGGAATGTGGTACAATTATTAATAGCATAAGTACTTCCAAGTGCAAGGGATACTTTGTCTGTAGGACAAAAGAAAAGCAGCTGGTTGTGACAGGAAGACATGGAACACCCCTGTGAAAAACCTTCCTTAACAGCGATCTGCTGGTCAGAGCAACATTTTATTAATGTCACGGTTTTAATAAACTCCTTTTTAAAAGAATTTTCTCACTTTTTTCTCAGAGTAACAGTCTAACAATTTATAACTACTAGCTTTTCATTAGAAAGAAATTAACTTCTCTGATGTTAACTTCTCATAAAAAATTTTCCTGAGAAGCCCAACGTATCTGATATGAAACTGGATCAGATGCTTCAAATACTGGACTCTGTGTCCCCCAAGGGAAGTTAAAATGTGTATTCAATGAATATAACATTAACTGTTCTGCACCTGAGATGCCTTAATGAGAAGTACAATGATACAGGACAAACCTTCTTACCATAGATGAATAATCCTAAGAGTTAAGAAGCCTTACCAGAAACATCTCCTTCCTTTCTAGTCATCAGGCACAACATATGGGTACTGCAGTGTAAAGCTACACAAATCTTCAACCTATGCACTCATGTGTATGTTTAAAAGGTGTGAATCCATTTAGCAGATAAACCGAGAAAGAAAAGAGTATGGCCTCCAACCGAGTGTAGAAAAGCAAGGAGCATCCTCACAAGACTTCCTTCCCTCTTCTGTATGCCAGTGATTGCAGCTACAGCACTGCCACAAAAAGACAACCCGTAATAACAAGAAAGAGGGGAACAGAGAATTTCCATAAGGGGATAGACACTTCAGAAACTTTTAAGCTAGAACCAGTGACATCTGAACTTGAGTTGCAGCCCAATGGTTCCTGATCATAGTGCAATGGTTGAAAAAACATTTAATCAAACTGGACGGGTCAGATAAAACTGTGGTATTACTCTCAAAAATACTAGTTTTCATTCAAAGAGGTGAACTTCACTAGATACAACACTCCTAAAAGAAGGAACTGATGTCTAAAAGGAAAAACTGTAGATTTTGTCATATAGTGCCAACACTGGCATTAGAATAAATATCACCACCATTTACCTACACCCCCATAAAAAGTAGCCCAATCACAATAGAATCCATGTTAATTTTTCTAGTACCTTAAAAATTAATTGCAAAGACTTGCTTCTCCTCCTCCTCTAAATAACTCACAACCTCTGCTAACTGAATTTCATCCTTTTCCTGAGGAACCACATTATTTTTCACCAGATACCAAACAGACCCATCTTGAAACTGCACAATGATGTTCATCAAGCCCCGTCTTGAATACACAATTTTAGATGCCAGCCAAATCTGCCTCATGAAGTAATAAAGATAGAGAAAGAAGCTAGGTTTCAGTAACCAAAAAAAAGCAGCTAAGCAGACTGCCTGTCATGATATGTAGTTTAGAGAAATTCAGAACTGCTACAACAAAATAAAACCATTGAGCATAATGTTGTCTCTCCTTGGAGCTCCTTCCCAACACTTCTTAGTGGACTGATGCTGTAGCAAGGACCCACTAGTGAACTTGTGTTACTGCCATCACAGTACTCCAGTAGAATGCAAGCCCTTTGAACGACAGTGGATTAAAGAGATACTGGTAATCAGATTTCTCAAAATCTAACAAAACACAAGCAGTTTTGGCCATTCCACCATCAAACACATCTACAACCCTTCCCCCATTGTAAGAAAAACCAGTCCCTTACGTAGACTGTATAAAAACCTTGTAGGAAGCTAAACATAACAAATCTTACAGGGAATATAAATCATTAATTATTAAGACACTTAATTTGTTAAGCTAGTAAAACTGTATTTCTGGGATTTAAAAAACAGCAAACACAAAAAAGCAACCTGAAATTTAGGACCAGGGGAAGTACTCATACTTACATACAATAAAAGTGTCAATCATGTAATCTTAAATAAGTGAGACTGGAAAAAAATGACCTTATCCTTTACAGTATCATGCAGCACCCCAGTTACCAAATTATAGGGAAGAAAAAGATGAATAAGGAAGAGGACAATCCATCTAAGAAGAGAAAGAACAGATTGTCCAGAACAGCTGCTCTCAGAGGATTTAGTAACAATATTTAGAAAAAGTTAATAGGAAAAATGTAGTTCTCAAAAGTTTCTGGCCTAGGAAAAGTTGGATTGGCTAATTAGCCATCGTTATAAGCTAGACAGGATGACAAGAGCACCTAATAAAACATACTTACTGCAAAAAACAATGTCAATAATCATTGTTATTGTTTTATACTCTTGTAACTTTTTCCTTAAAAAAAAAAAACAACTTCTTATTTTAACATTGTTATTCTTAAATCTTACACAATTAAAAAGCTCATTACAATTCTGCCCAGCAAGGCAGCTGATTTCCACAGGCATCACAACCCTGACACACAAATACAAGTCTGTTCATGTAGAGGCCAGGTCCAAAACACACATCAAGGTTGCTAAGAGTGCACCTGAATTAAAGGCTACCAAGGGAATTCTTCAGAAATACTACCATATGCCTTCTGCTCTCCACAAGGAAACTCTTATGATTTTTCAGCTTCCTGATAAATCCAAGACTCTTCCTACTGAGGGTGCATACGTATCAAGGTCAATACAGCTAAATACAGCCAGCTGGGAAAGTTTAGTATTTCCCTCACTCTTACAGCTTTTACATAAGACAAATTTTTCTTCATTGTCTTTTCATTACAACCTTTCATCTTTTGTTCACCGAATTTATATATCCCACTCAATTTTATCTTCACAGCATAAGTCTGCAATGGGAATTGTCTGTTGAAAGTATGTCATTTTTAATACATTATTTCTTCACAAGGCTTCAAGATTGTATTATCTACTTTAGGTCATCAATAACTTTTGTAATGTGACGCACTGGATGTATTCAGTCAAGAACTATCAATTCTCTTCTTAAGGTTTACTCAAATACAAGGGAACACAAGTTCAAAAAATTATTTTTTGTGGCTTTAAAAAAAAAAAATTGCGTACCAAAAAATTCCGTACCCAACAATGAGTAACTTTGTACATATAGTACAGCTAACCAGAGGAGCTGTCTCAAGCAGAAAATTCATTTTTATCATAGCTAGCTCATTGTTTGGAGCGTCTATGTATTTCTGCAATTGGGATGAGCAATGAGGCTGAAAGAGGAATGAGGCTGAAAGCTGACTAGAAGACATAAATTAGGTTAGACAACAACAACCTTGTGTGGCAGCAGGAAAGCGGCCAAACCTCATACTATTTATTACCCATGCCAATAGACTGTTTTGTTAGGTGAGGATTTCTGAGTGGTTTTCAGCAAAGGGAAGAGCACGCTAGCCTTCCCATCCTTATCATGGAGTACTCCTCTGTATTGTGCGCTAGCTGAAACCTCTGGGCTGTCTTAACAAGATCACCCATGCAAAAATCTAGCCAGAAGGACTACAGCATCGATGAACAATAAAATAAAAATCTGAGAAAATGGCAACATTTTCTTATCCATGTGGTAGAGTACTACTGA
>VYZM01022211.1:261696-266696 GCA_013398915.1 Dromas ardeola | reverse complement strand
TGCTTTTCTTCCTTTTTATTTTTATGTGGTATCACCTGGTTCCTGTGTTAGGAGACTGGGAACTTCAACTCATTTTTACCCACTTTTTAACGATGTTCATTATCTGATCTTCTATTCTTCAACATTAACTTATCACTAATGCAAAAAATGTCTATCTTTTGATCAGTCTTTCTCTGACAATGCTGTTTCAAGTCCCTTGATTTTTACTGACACTTACCCTTTGTGACTTTTTACATCTGCAGTACTGAATAAGGACCAAAATAATCTCATATGGTAAATAAAACAGTGTTGTTCAGAGCGTTCACTTGACAGCCCCACCTCAACCCCTCGATTTTTCTAAGTTCTATGGAAGTAAGGATAATTTAAAGACTTTTAACAACCTGACATGAACCTCAGTCAAAGATTTCCTATTTTCTTTATGGAATCTTTCTCTCTCTCTTCGGTTGTATTATGTAAATTCTGGAAAACGTCAAGACTTCTAAATGTTAAACCCATTTTTTTCTCTTTTTCCTAACAAAGAAATTGAAGTCCTTTGCCAGAATTTTACAACATGAAACAGAATCAGCTTCCTTTAATCTCAGAATCCAAGAGAACCAGCTAGCGTGGAGCAGGCAGTCCTGAACTCTGGAAGACCAGACCACCTAGCTCAATGGGAGGTTTAAAAGCTTCTAACATTTTTCAGGCAGAGAGCCAAATCCAAATGTGCAGAACCCAGAACTTCTCATGTCCTGAAAATACTTACCGCCTTAGAATACCCCCAGAAGATGGCATGAAAGCCCACCTCCAGCTCCTTAGCACCAAATTCAGTCAGGTGAGAACCCACCAGCAGAAAAGCAGGCAGTTGTTTTTGTTTCGGAAGGTTTGTTTTGTTTGTCTTTTTTAATTTACCTGTATTCTGGCAGAAACATTCCAGCAAATTCTAGTTTGCTGACCAAATGCTCGTCACCTGGAAAATTTCCACACACAGCAGCTGCATGGCATGCTCTCTTCACAGCAATGAGGATGCAGCTTAAATGTAGAGCAGGAGAAGCATAAAGTCCCCCTTAAACTAATAAACTAATTAAAAATTCCTGCTTAATCCTGCTACCTTTGAAAGTAGAGTTGAGAGAGAGGCGAGCTTCATGAGAATCCTGCTCCCCCACTGTCAAAGCTCTGTCCTAAATCACTCACCTCTGGCCTCAGAACAGCCTTCCTGCAGGCCTGGCACATAGGGCCACTCCGGGAAAAACTCAGAGGAAGTCGACGGGTTCGATTCTGGCAAGTTGGCTCCTCACATATTAACCAACCCTGCAGAAAGGGAGAACGTAGAAGAAAATACATTTTTACCATAAATTCAAGTTATAGCTTCTTTTTCCCCAACCTAAACAATGAATCATACTCAAGGAAGAAAAAAAAAAAAATCCTGACTTAAGCACCCTCTGTGAAGCTGATACTATAATATGTATAAAGAGGTGAAGGTCCTTGTTTAAGGTAACACAATCAATGGTGGAGAACAAAGTTCAAGTCGCCTTGCTTCAAAATCCCACATTCTGCACATTGCAGTCATCCATTCCTTGAAATATGCTGAAACCCCTGCTCTTCTCCAGTTCAGACAATGTTAACATATAACAGAATTCTTTTATACAACTATGTAGACCAGACAGCAAGACACCCCAGAGACCCGTAACAAATTAAATTTTAAAGTAAAGTGCCATTTCCTTGCTTGTGCTTTAGAGGGGAAAAACAGCTTTAACTTTTAGGTTCTCTGATGACAGCTAGAAGCTTTCTTTTATTTTCTCTTTTTTTTTTTTATTTTTTTTTAATAGAAAGCTACTGAGACTTCAACATAAACTGACTCATTTAGGAAAAACTAACATTTTGCTGAGTTAAAATGAAATAAAAATCTGAGCCAGCTTGCTCTATATCAGATCAGGGTGACAACGCAAAAGGCTTCTCTTAAGAGTATGAAAGAATGTTTCTGGGATTGGTAGGGTCTGGGATCTGTACCAGGTCCAACCAGAGGTTAAACCAATGCCACACCTCATCTCTAAACTCCACCAAGAGCAGATACCTAAGGAATAGCATAAGAGAAAGCACACAGTAAAAGTTAAGATTTTTCCAGCTTCTGGAAATGGCTCAAGGACCTCCTGAATCACTGTCTCTATATTTAGCGATGGATGCATTACTACCCCCAGCTCAATGAACTTCAAGCGCTTTTCAAACCAACATAAACTTTTAGCATCTACAACATGCTGCAGAACAACAACACACTATATGAAAGAAGTATCTTATTTTCCTTGAGTGTACACACACACACACAAAAAGATTTTCTTTTTAATGCCTTCTAGTTCTTGTGTCAGCAGAGACTAGGAATAATCATTCTGCATTCTCTGCATTCACCTTTTGCATGCCACCCATGATTTTACATATCTCCATCACATCACCTGCAATCAAACTCTTCTCCAAACCACAGTCCTAATTTACGTAGTTGTTCCTTGCATGGAAACCACTGCACATCTTTGTTGCCCTTCTCTGAAACTCTTCCCGGTCCTTTTTGAAACGAGAGGGCGGGGGCAAGTGGGACAAATGGGGAAGGAGATGAAACTAGTCTTGCACACTGTATTCAGGATGCTAGGTGAACACGAATTTATAGAAATAAATTTACATATGCTCCTTTCCTCAAATTCTGTTTGCCTGGAGCACTACTGAGCATTTGAGCACTGAGCAGGTATTTCCAGAAAGGTATTTATTATTATCCAAGAATTATAATTTTATTCTTAACTATTAAGTTAATACACACATTGTATGAAGACTGGGATTTAGCATCTGTGTCACTTAACGTTACTTGGCAGAGGAATTAATCGTTAACTGACAAGTCAACTTGGTATCACAAGGTCTTTCTGCAGCTCTTCTCACACAGTTCCTGCTTTTACCACCCCTGAGCAGCTCAGCACAGTTAAACTCTGCATTTCAGATTACCAGCTGTTGATGTCTCTGCTGGGAATGGTGACTGTTTATTTTTGCCTCTGTTTCCAAAATTTGTTTTTGTTGCTCCTGCAAAGAAATTTAATCTAACCATACTAAGTTTCCTGGTACTTTGACAGAAATATTATGGATCAGAGGACAATGCAAAAAGTTGCTCGCTTCCTTTCTCACTGTCTCTTCAACAAGCTGTCCTAACATTATGCTCTGGCAATGACTTCTACCTAATTTCCACAGTGGCAACTCAGGTTTCCAATTACTATCATGTTTCCTAGCCTTCGAGTTTCCACAGCTCCACTCAGAGCACTTTTGTCACTATCACCATCTTGGTTACAAGTCAGTAACGAAAGCTGGCAACTATATACCTTTTCTGTCTTTCATTTCCTGGACATTTTGAGTTGCTGGCAAAGCAAATTTGTTAATAAGACACAGCTTATGTTTTCTTTCCTCACTGGTATGGCCAAAACTGCATCTGTGATTTGTACCTCAGCAATCCAGCATCCTGATTCAATACGACTATGTCAGTAACTTAGCTTAAAGGTAAATATTTGAGTTACTTTATTTCAAATGCTTTGGAACTTGTGTGGCCGAACACATAAAATTTAGTTTTCCATTTTCCAAAACCTTGTTAAAATGGGATTTGACCATGTCTACTCTTAAAAGTTTTGTTCTCTTTTTTTTATTTTTAAAAAACCCCAAACTTTAATTTTTGTATGTCCTCTAATTTACTGGAGTACGCAGAGATTTGTTTGTTTGTTTTTGCAGCTCGTTCTCTAAAGGATCAGATAACCTCAACACTGTGTTCTTTTATGTTTGTCAGCTTCATCCCTCTCTTCAACTTAAAAATACATTCTTCTATAATCTTTTCAAAACTGCTAGAAGTCTGATTCAGTTTTTGTTTGTTTGCTTGCTTTTTAAGATGAAACCTCAAATCCTTTCCAAGTAACTTCAATTTAGTCCAGAGACCTCTCTTCTTTCACCACTTCTCCAGCCGTGTCATACCCTCAATATTAACCCACTCTGTGCCAAGCCCCTCAAAACTCTTCCTGTTGCTCTTGCAGACAGGTGCTTTTATGCCCATGTGGGCAGGCCAGAAAAACTTTGTGGGGAACTTCACGCCAACAGCAAGGTATACAGCACTACCTAAAATGTGTGCCCAAGTCTGAAATGCAGAAATGGAAAGAGTCTATTAAGATATGTAGTTAGGGTATATTTCACCCAACTCTGGGTATCTAAAAGCCTGATAACCAGTCTAAGTTAGTCACCCTATACGCCATTTATAGTAAATGGAGGAAGAACAAAGCAATTCACCTAAGAGATTTTGCGATGAGGCAAACCCTGTTCTGTACTCTCTTAATAAAATAAGGGTACACCTGATGTCAGAGCACACTTTTTAGAAACAGTGCAATCACAGTATCTGATGACTATATTTGAGTTTTATTGTTATGTAGATTAAAAACATAAATCATTACATATTTAATACTGCATGGTGAGAAAATGCCAAGAATTCAGAAATCCTCTGTGGATTTAATTTTCATCTCTTGCACAACTGTTGCCCTAGCAGTCCTAGTACCACTCTCCTTGTCACATACAAATTATTTATGATAAACATTTCACAAGTGACATTAGAAAGACAGACACTACTTCATCAGCAGATGCTTCACCATGAAAATTCCTAATTTAGGACCTGACCTAGCATAAACACCTGACCTGTGTCTTCTGGACTCAGCAGACACAAATGAACCTCAAGTGAACAAGCTAGTCCTTAGCTTAGGTTTTGCAAATGAACCTAAGATTTATTTCTAAAAGAGGGAGGTGTTAACCTGTTGCCTCACGTTTTTTAAATAACTCCATTTTAATAAACATGGAATAGCTTTCTACCAAAAAAAGCTACTCAAGGATAGCATTGAGATCTTCAGGCACGCACTTATGCGAGTACTGAGAATATCATTAGAGACACTGCGGGGGAAAACACAAAAACATTTCTGGAAAGGAAAATGAATTGTCACAAATCTTCCATTAAGTTAATTCTTAGAGAC
>VYZM01022211.1:248795-259867 GCA_013398915.1 Dromas ardeola | reverse complement strand
ATAGACAACCATGAAAATAATGCATGATAAAAGTAACTGTGTTTTCTGCCACCTATTGGGATTCTTAGCTAACAATTAAGAAACAAAGGACTACACCACTTGCAAGGTACTGCTTCTGTGGTCTTGTAAGTGAATACATAGATGGTCCACCCAAACTACCACTGAATAACGACATTTGAAGCAAATTTCTTTATGCAGTTGTTTCAGTCTAATGCAGTCACTATTGAAGAAAGCACTGGGAACTTTGCTGATCACAAAATACAAGTGAAAAATGACTGAAAAACTCTGCTTAAACTGAAACCAACAGCTTCGGATAAGCATAAGCATTCAAATTCAACAGCTTACTATTATACTTGCTTTCAACTACTAAGAAATAATGATCAAAACATACAGCTTCCACATATCTAAATAAACTATATTTAAAAAATGAAGATCTAAGTTGTTGCCAACAATAAAAAGTCTTACGTAGATACTAACTAACTAAATGTCCCTTCAAGTCATATAGAAAACAGTCAATGTCATTTATAGACTTCCTACCAGTTATAATTAACATTAAAGAGGTCTTTTCTTCTTTGTCACCTCTCTATTCAGGCCTTATTTGCGTTTGTTTGTACTTACTATCTGTTAATCTCTCTTAACAAACAACAAAAATAACTGTTGCTATTATGCATGGAAATTAAACATGTAGATAACTGTGTGAAGGGAGCTATTTTTGAAAAATGCAGTTATCAGAAACATGTAGCTCTTCATGTCTCTTGTTTTGCTTTGATAATTAAGCCATAGCCTTGATTTGTTTTAAACAAAAAACTTTTCTATGGACATGCATGTTGCAATCAAATTCAATACATGCATTATGTTCTGATTCAATTTGTTCAAGTGCATTATTGTTAACCCTTATTTGATCCATGCCTGTCATCTTCACTGACCAAACAAAACCAATCCTTCATTTCCCAGCAGCTATCACTGAGTCTGTAAATTAATTTTCAATAGATCAAACAAAACCATAATAGGAAACCTTCAGTTTTGTTCTACTTGGTATCTACAACACTGTGGGAAATGAAATACAAGTTGATAGAGGGGAAAAAAAAAAGTAACTAGCATTTCCAAATATTCTGTCTACAAATGCCTAGTTCATTTTAAAATATAGAAAGTGTATTCAAAAAAAACCCATGAAGTAAATGCACAATATAGAAGGAAATCCCTGAAGAGTACTATGTCCACAAACTGTAGCTAATGGGGAGAAATTTGCAAGTCAAAAGTAATTTTCTTTCTTTGTAAGTCTGTTCTTGAGAATTAGCCTCTCACATTCTAGTGATCAACAAGCATTATAAATATTACCCCAAAATACAAAGGCAAGTGGTTTATGGAACAGCCTTTCAAACAGAAGTTGCAGGTGTCAACAACATCCATTTATTGAGCTTTATCTTAATAGTTTTTACAAATTACATTTCACAATGTAGCTTGGTTGCCTGCTACAGTAGAGGACTAGGTGTGCTTTCTCTACAACACTTCAGTTTTGTATCTGTTCCTGCCTTCAGACAGTCTGGATGTTGAGGGACTACAATGTTTTAACAGTTCACATGGAATGAAAAAACGCGGTAGTAAAAAGAAGAAAGCTGCAAGCACTGCAGAGGTCACTATCAGCCACTTTGGAGTTGAATTTAAAATGCAGTTAGCGCTTGCTTCTCCATAATCTTGCTCTCCATTGAAGACAATCTTAGCATGGAATTTTGAAAACGGGATCTTGGTGGATGACGTCTAGTCTCCAAATAGTTGGGATACCTAACCTCAAGCACATTGGATCCAAAATCCATGTCTTCCTCACTGCAGAGCTGAAATCACCACCTTAAACCATCAAACCCATCAGAAGGGAAGTGCAGGAACACAGCCTGGGCATGCTTTCCTAGTCAACCAGCATAAGCTCACTGTTCATGTCACTGATCAGCAAACCAGCTTTTGGAAGGCTGAATGTGAGGGACAGCACAATGAAAGTTTTCGGAGACAGGCATTATTGTGAGTTACTAATCAAACCACTCTAACTTCAAACTGACCTCCCCTTTTAAACTACTCTTAAAAAAGCATATTGTTTCCACTAATTACAAGACAAGAAGCTTCAAACGCCATTTTCCTGCCAATGTCCACTGTTATGAAATAGTATTGCCTAACAGGGCAAATGTAGTCGAAGTGGCTTTAAATCCCCTGGAAGGATGATGTTTCACCAATATTGCATTACTGGGTAAACTATCAAATCTACTGATGCCCTCATGCAATGTTAAAAGATAGATGATTTTATGAATTTTTTTATATGAAGTTTCTCGCGGCAACAGCAGACTTGACTCAGTGACTTGAAAGTTACCGGTTCCACTTGCTATAACTTGTTCTACACTGCAGGTGTGTTCTCCCTGTTCCATCCGTCTGTGTCTTCTGTAAATAGCTGAATGTTTGGGGGAACAGAGAGACAAATGTTCATCAGTAGTTTACAGCATCTCAGGAATTGGAACTTGAGCCAAAACCTCTGTTTGCACAATCTTTGGCAAGTTTTTTGACTATTAGTTGTAGCTGTATCTTTTGAGAATTACATCACAATTTTACACTGGAAACACCAAAGGTGCTATCAATATCAACTTAAAGACGAGCTATTGCTGTAAAGTCAGGAAAGTTTTTCTGCTGTGTACCAGAAACCAAAATACTTTTAAGTAATTTCAGCTTCTGATCTGCTTTTTTGTCTGCTCAGGACAAAGAAATACTCTAGTAATAACACTTGATCCAATGCATTTGCACTATCTTGGTGAGATCTCAGCGGCAATGAAAATCTGAATGACAGTGTGAGAACTAGTGTCATGCACTGAAATTTCAGTAGACAACACAGACTTGAGTGACACCTACCTGCCACTGCTACAATCCCAAAAAGAAATCCTCTCAGGTCAGGAATGCTATCATAAATAGTGAAATAAGATTTCACGCGGGAAACTTTACCCACTTGGTGATGTCAAGTCCAGCGTAACTCAGGTTCCTCAGACAACATCCCATTTTTTCAAGGGGAACTGTACCTGATAAAAACCTCAGGAGACCTCTTTTATAAAGAAACCAATTCTACTGCTGCTAGACACAAGAAAGGCATAGACTCATTCAGTTTTTTAAAGGGTTTCTCAAGATGGAGGACTTGATGGTGCTAGGATTGGCATAATCAGAAACACACCATTCTCATCTGCATGAAAAGTAATTCTGTGGTATCTTGATGCCTGCCTGCTTCATAAACTTTCTCTAGCTGCTTCCAGCTAGCTGCTTCATCCTAATTGTCCTTCCACAGCAAGTACAAATATACATCAGATAGTTGCTTCATTAGTCTTATGGATGGAGTAATTTACCAGTGAGACTAGCGAAGTAGACTCAGAGGAGAACACTTTGATCAGGAGGGCTCCACACAGGTGATACCTTATCTGACCTGGTCAAGTCTATGAGTCTCCTAGATAGCCCGAGCAGAGATGGCCGTTCCTTTGGAACTTGTACCTACTAATAAAAACAACCTAGAGGCTGAATTATCTGAACTTATAAAAGATTGGATCAACCTATGAAAGGAACACCTCATGATGTCTAAAAACCTACCTTTTGGTCAACCACCCTGTTTGCACAGGGGAAAGAAAAGCAAATTAAAGTAAAAAAAAAAAAAGTGAAGTAAATTCTTCATCAGGGTGAAATCTGGAGATAATCTTGTCAGAAAGAAATTTGAAGGAAACCAAAAAGAATATCCTGTCACAGAAGAGCATCATATATGGAAAATGAGCCATCAGGCTTCCTTCCTTCCTCGTTCCCTAGCAAAATGACCACCATCTGAAATGAAGCCTTTACAAAATCATGCAACCCCCAACTTCTCTGAGGAAACAGACCTTTTTTTAGCTCTATAAAAGACTAATATCAAAAGTTAGCTCTGGAAATAGAACGTAGGCCTGCAGCTACCTAGATGCCTAGAGCATCTTACTTATTTCCTTGATAAGGAATGGGCAGGCACACTCTGTTGACAAGAATCACGCAAACCAACCCTAAAAACCAGAGTAACGCAGTTAGAAGCAATCAATGACGCAGAATTCTGGGTCAGTAACTTTTCCAGGATCCTGTGAGGCTTGATATTCCACAAACAAACCAGATACCAAGCACTAATGAAAAGAAAAAACCCAAACAAAAAAAGGTATCTGTGAGACAATGAGAAGGATCTCATTTTATCTTTGAAGGAAATCTAGGGGACCTGCAAAGCCTCTTCAATTAATAGGCTAAGACATATTTAGATCTCAAAGTAGTATATGGATAGCCATTGTTACCGATATACTATTCATTCCAACCTTCTTTTCCGCTTTGTCAAAATTTTAACTAGAAACTACTGGAAAAGCACTCTCCACGTCTTTAAGATGTTAGTACAAAGAGATCAAATTGTACTGAGTCAGAAGCCCTAATGTTAGGTTCAAGAGAACCCTTACTAGAGAAAAAATATGTCTGAATTTCACTTTAGAATTTCAAAATGTTCAAGAATTTCAAAATGAAGAGTTCTCTTGAACTATCAGGCATAACTGAAATTTTTAAGTCAAAAATCTCTTAAAAATAAGTTATCTAACATATTTACACTCAAATTTGAGTATATAAAACAAAGTTGAACTTTGAGGATGTTTTGTTTTAAGGCTTTATACTGCTGTCCTAACTGCAACATTTAATCATCTCCCAATAATAATTTCCTTCAGTATTTTCACAGACTTTTCAAATAAATTGTTTCATAAAAGGAGTTGGGTCAAAAGCCTATTATTGATGCTGGCTGACTAGTGCTTTTGTCTTTTTACTTTAAGTGGGGTGGGTACCATGTTAAACATGCTGCCAAGCTTGTTGTAGCTGAAAGGAAAGATATTGCAGCATATGCTTTGAATGGTGAAGCACCTTAGGTTAGCATAAATTCCTTCATAAATTTGTCTTTGAACTTAAGCCGTTACCCAGGGAATGCTTATTCTGTGTTCTCTGGTATTTTGTTACGTGTTGTGTACATTTGGCTTTAAATTCCAAGAACAATGCAAATCGTTTTAGTAACTATTATAGTAACAACAAATAAAATTTGTTCCTGAAATTTATACATAAAGCTAACTACAGTGCATTAAAAGACCTGATCATAGATCCAGTGTGGTATATGACTATTCAGATCACAAGTAAAGGTAAGGAACTATTTTATCAACTCACTCTTGGCCATTGACTTCACATTTATTTTTCTTTTTCTGTACAATAAATATTGCAGCTAGTTCCTCATCCAGAAAAAATAGGTTACATTTCCCAGTATGAGTATTTTTAGAGTCTGATGCTACCTGATCATCCAATTTAGGGAAAAAGTAAACAGGGACCAGAGCATTTCACACTCCACTTCATGCTGCCTCACTTCAATGGAAGTTGAAGATATGATTTCAATTTCTTTTTGAAGCACTTCCTCATTTTCAGAGCTTCTTGAGTTTTGGCCCGTATAAGCAATCTGAATTCAGCTGTGGTATGGAGTGGATAAAAAACTCTCAGAAAGAAAGGAAATTCCTTTCCTGGATGGTTCATTTTGCTGCTCTTGAATTCAACATTATCCAGGCTGATTAATGGATAGACGTGATATTTCAGGAAAAATACAAAACTGTCTCTTAAATGAAAGAATAGTAACAAGGAGATATGAATTGCTTTTGAAAGCATAATACTTGAAAGCAGTACAGATCCTGGAGATGGTTGGTTATAGATCCAGTATTATTATTGCAGGAATCACATTAAAGGATGTTATCAAATTGAAGCATCTTAGCCAACAACTTCCTAGTGGAAGGCAAACGATCACTTTACAATGAGACAGTACTGCTGGTAAAAGAGAAGCATACCCTCTTCAAAATAATATCCACCGAAACCTCCCGTTCTCACAGACACTCATTATCTGTTGTTCCCGACTGGAAAGCTGCCAGCCCAAACTGACTCAAAGGCAACTGGAATCAATGGGAATGACATCTTTGAAGGACGAGAATGTGAAGGTCCAAAGCAACTAGACAAACTGTAATTGAGGGCTACATAGCCACACTGACTCGCTACCTTAAAGAAAGCATGAGAGAGGAAAAAAATGCGACCTGAGTTTCTCAGAAGAACACAACGTGTCCTTCTATCCTGAAAAAGACAATGATACTAGAATGACAGAAGCACTGATGTGGGTTCCAGACGGCCATTATGAAAAGTGAAGCTCACCTTTTGCACTCAACTGCTGTGATCTAGAACACCCAAAGAAGAGACACAAATCTATTTTCCTTTGAATATTATGGAAAATGGACATAAAACTTCAGAGGATTTAGCCTACAACAAAATTCTGTCCCATAAGCATACTTTTTAGGAGTTCTTTCAGTACTCACATACCTCAAGCTATCAGTAATACATCGCTCTTGGGAAGTCAGCCACAAAACAGAATATGCCTATTTCTAGACTACTGAAAATTAAAGTTTGTAGATTTAAGAATGATATTTTGTGATTTGGATACTCCAAAATAATGGAATTTGAATTGCTTTCTTATCCAGAACTGGAAAATAATTTGAAAGAAACTACCCAAGACCGAAAGAAAACGTCATTAATCTCTAGAAAATATTACTCTCAGAAGTATCCGTCATATCAGTCTGACCATTAAAAGCCTCCGGGGAAAAAAAAATAAATAAAATGCAGGAGATAATGCAAGAGGCAAGAAAAGCACCCTACCCCCCAAAAAAAGAACCCAAATGCTCGAGTTAATGTAAAAAAATGCTTTAAACAAAATTATCAAACAAGACAGAAGTGAAAAATATCTTGCAGGTCAATGTAAGAGTTTTACATGTTATTAAAAATTGATTTTTTTAAAAAAGTAAGACATCTTTAAATGTACAGTCACATGTCATTTCATACAAGTTATTTGAAACTTATTGATCTCATTTGTGCAAAGACCAGGCTCTGTCATCAGCCTGCTGAAAGGATAATAGAGCACTCCAAACCCTTATGATAGGTTTGATGCAAACAGTGGCCCTCATTTAAACACATGTAATAGCACCACAAGTGGACAAATTCCAACCTTAACAATTGTACATTATAAACTAAATTAGCAAGTATGTTCTGCTTTACATCAAAGCCAATACCTTGGTTGTCTTGTCTTCTGCAAAATAAGGTTCTAGGCAGCAAAATACGCGCCCCAAAACATTAATAAGTAGAGCGCAAGCGTTCATAGGTGAACATACCACTCAAAGAGAGCCAGCAATAGCCAACAATTTTATTTTCTTTAAAACAATCTGAGAACAGCTAAACTGGATTTCAAGAAAGCAACTGGGAGAAGGCATACTTAAAATGACTACATATGGAAAACTACATAGAGAAAATGATCAGTGAAAGATGTTTTACGTATTTCTGTATGGAGAGCTAAAACCTCTAGAAGGATATTCAAGTCCATTCTGTGAAGTATTCTCCCTATTCATACAACTCAAAGCAAGCCACATTCTCAGGCTATAATAGGTCACAACTAAGTACAGTACCTTGCTTCAGAAAAATTTCTGCTTTGTCTGTGAACTGTCAACAGAGCACAAAGAGCTCAAACAACCCATCCGTGTATCGCTTGTTAAAGAATCTAGCAACATACAAACAGCAAGAACTCAAGATTTCTTAAAATCTGCACCTCTGCTTTGGTTAGAAAGCTAAAAAACAGTCTACTCCCCCTCCTTCTTCCACAATTCTGTCCTCTTCCCTCTCCTCTAACATTTGTACAGTCTTTGAGGTTTTTCCTCTGTCATAGACTTGTCTTGCAGGAAGTTCAATATGACATTAGACATTATACACAACACACAAGAGATTTTACTCATGTATGTGGCAGTAACAGCAAGGTTTGTCAACGCAAGAATACATTTCAAGTTGTTTAAGAGACAAACAGATTTTTTATGTGAAACATTTGTCTTTGCAATATGGTTATAAACATCTCAAAATACTGAAGGAGTTAATACAGTTCTGATAACTTTAAAAATGACAATGCACATACATATATACACAGAAACCTAAGTTTAGAGGAGCTCAATGGAGTGAAAGGTAACGGCAGAGACAGCGGTCTCAACAGTCTGGTCACCTTAAACTAGAAAAGTTTAAAGCATCACTAAGCAGTGTTTGTTCATTTAAGTTTAATTATTTTCTCCTTGAGAATGGCACTAATGAAACTGAATATCTTTCATGGTTTCGAAGAGCAGTCTGAATGGTCTGTAAACAGGACTGGGGGCAGACAAGAGAACTGGCTGAGCCGGGGGGTTGCTAGGTGATGCAGAATGTAAACCCACAAACTTGTTCAGGTTTACTTTGCTTTCATGCTGCTCTCACACAGGCTCTCCAAAGTTTTAAGAATTAATTTCCAGGTAGCTATTTAAAAACAAAAAGTAGAATAATTAAAAAAGAAAAACCCTTAATCCTCTTCACCTCTTCCCTCGTTCCCCCCAGTAGGAAAAAATAAGAAAGAGGAAAGGAAATTCGCAGGATTAAAGTGCAGGAAATCCATCACAGTGTTTTGAATATGACGACAGGAAGAGGACCGTTCCCTCTATACATTTTAACGTAATTTTTGAGGACTGGTGATTATGAAGAACTTTTAATCTTTTCAGATTAATTTTTACTTTTGTAAATGTAAATAAAAATTATTTCTGGAGCAATACATTGGTCCTTTAAAGTACTTAAACTGAAAATAAAGTCATATTTACTGATATTTCCACTGCAGATTACAAAAGCAAACTTTTCAGTATTGCCATGTATTTCTACTCCCATTCTTTTCAGAGCTGTGGTTATTTTTTTTTCTTTTATTTTTTTTCTAAAGTATCTGATCAGAGATTGTCCGGTAAGAGCACTTTATTAGATCATCAGTCAGAGGGTTTTACAAGCACCAAGAGCTATGGGCTCAAATGCAGCACATCAGTTTTAATAGCCGAAGGTCTAATAGTAAGCTGCAGATACTGCTGAGAACTTTCCATGCACTGAACTCTTGAAAAAGCACCATCTCTCAAGCTTAAATGCAGCTGCCTCTTTCAATGCCGCAAATGGGTAAATTTGACAAAAAAGCCACCATTAAGACTACATGAAAGGCTCAAGACAACATCCTTTCAATGCTTTGTACTTCAGTAATCAGATGTACTTACTCACCCCCTCCCCCAAACCCGATCAAGAACTATTTCTGAATGGTAGGAAATAATTCCACTTTGTACATCTTTTAGTTAATCAAGACTTTCTATTCAGCAATTTGACCTTTTGTTCAAAACAGGATTATCAGTTTTTTCGCCAGTTACCAAGGGCGACTCGCATGGTGAACATAATTGCAATAATTTGCAAAACACCATGGCAACCCACATTACAACTAGGTAAATACTGGTCTTTTGTGCTACATTGTTATTTTCAGAGATGCTGAAGTCAAAGAACGAATGACAAATGAACACAAAATTTATATTTGCTTTGTCTCAAAAGAGAAGAAAATTGATAACAAGAATTGGGGGGAAACCGACTACAGCTGTAATTTCTAACTTGATTAATTAGGATGGTAACAGTCCTTAACAGTATATTCAACAAACAGCCCTGACTTAGTCTCTCCACCCACCTCTCTCTCTTTCTACACTACTACCACTAACCCCCACCCCAGACAAATTTTTTCAGCTAGGAGAACAAACAACTCCATTTGCTCTTTTCTTCAACTTAATGGAATCCTTAATTACAGAATATTGTTCTCCTGCTCTTCATTACACTGAAAACTGAAAGTGAGAGAGGAGGAGGAAGACAGTGCTGAGCAGACAGGGTAGCTACAGTCATCTTATCTGCCTTTGCTTTTTTTTGTCCATAGCGGACCTAAAGATGAGATGGCATTTTTGTAATTTTTTTTTTTCTTTTTAAATACTAGCAGCTGTTGTACAGCAGATAATTAAGTCAACTCGTGCTCAAGTTCTCTCACTGGCAGCATTAGTAAGACATGAAAGCTTAAGTCAAGTCATGATTAAAATCCAAAATAAGAGAGAAAGCCACTGCTTAAAGAAAAAAATTCTCTTAAATTATCAGATTGGGTGGTTTCCAACGGAATATCTACTGTATTAAAACATTTGCCTATGAACAGTATTATATACTTAATAAACTAATAATTTTTAACTTAACTTATTTTCTTTATAATTGTAAGGAACTTATTGTTACTGTATAGGCTTCTATTAAGATTTCAAGAAACCACATTAAAACCAATTATTTCAGAAATACGCTACAAATATAGAGAAATAATTTTGCTTAAGAAGAATACTGCTGAAAATAGTCTAATACATGTTACTAATTGACTTCACAATAAATTTGCTATGTATTACTGGAGCATGAGTTCTGTGATGAAACATTTATAATGCCATAGGGAACTGGCTGAATGATTGAGAGCTTAATTTTCATTATACCATTAATAAAAACACAGGCCAAATTCTGTCATCAGATGGATACATATGGTTCCTATAAAATGCAATGGCACCCTTTAGCAATGGATGTTCACATACAGAGTATATGAAAAATACATTAAGCTGCAAGAAGCACGCAATCAGAAGCCAGTACAACCCTTATTTCAGTTACCTGTACATACAATCATGTGTCAATTTACAGTTAAAGGAACACATCTATATTTTAATTCTCATTAAAGGATCAGATTGCCTTTAGGATAAACCAGGCTTGCAACGTGAACTGCTGCATCCCTATGTACTGTGAACACTGGAAAGTATGTAGTAAAATGAAAGAAATGAAAACAAAGTGCTAAAGGCAACTGAATCTGGCCCCAGGGAGATGAAACACGCTCCTGCCTCTGCTATGCAGATTCTCCATGCTGCTGGGCAAGTCACTTCCAATTTATTGAAAGGACTCACAAGTAACAATCACCTGAGGAATCAGTCTGTTTTCAGTGAAATTTGAAGGTCGACGCTGCTAAGTTTGAGTAGACCCAACTATAAGCTGAAAGCTGTGCTTCAGGCAGTGACGCAATACTGCACACGCTGAAAAATCCGGTCCTTTGCTTCACAAATTTGGCATCCAAACTTATGGACACG
>VYZM01022211.1:231133-246510 GCA_013398915.1 Dromas ardeola | reverse complement strand
ATAACGCAGTTTCAGACAGAGTTGGCATACAAAATGCCAGACAGCTAAAAAGTTGCAATGTTTTAAAACTTTAAAACTTAACTTTCCAAAACTTACACCAATGTAATACATGGTAATTTTTATTAAAAACTGCTTTGAGGCTAGTAAGAAAAAAAATTAGAAGCACAAGGGTTCAGGGAGAACAACAACAGAAAGTGGGGATTTTGTTTCTTTCTTTTTTTTTTTTTTTTAAATGAAGTAATAGTAGCCACAGTAGCAGCAGCAAAGAAAATACTAAGGACCAAGTCAGTGCAATCGACTGTCTGCCGTTCTTGCCGAGCCTCAAACTGAGGGTCACACATAGACAGCCAATGCCCTCCCACCAGTATATAAATATAACAACTTACATCAACTTATATGTATAGGAACAAATTACGTAAGACATAGATTACTGGAAATATTTCCAAATGGACTGATGTGAAGCTAGCCAGTACCACTCCTTTACCACAGAAGTGGACATGACCATCTGGAACTGGATGCATGACTACTCAGGATGAATGGGGCCACGTTAAGAGTAGGAAAAAGGGCTGCACAAAATTCATCTGACTGCATCCACAGTGGTCTTGCTTAGGTAAGATGTAGAACCTCCATGAACAACCTGACCTAATATCAAGGTCGGACCTGCTTTGAGTGGAATGGTTGGGCCAGAAGACATCCAGGAGTTTCTTCAGCCTAAACTATTCTAGACACCAACTAACGTAACCAGATGGACCTTAAGCAATTGAAGCTCCTGTGTAAGCATTAAAAAAAAGCCAACTCAACAGAAATACAGGCCAGTCACAAACTCATTGAACTAAAAAAATCTGAGAATGGGGAAGAGACTGTTTTCTGTTGCTTTTACACTGGCGAATAACACAGCAAACGAAATAAACATGACATTTTTGTTGCAGAGATTTTTTTTTTTTTTAACATAACACTAAAACTTTGTATTTAGTAAATCAAATTCAGGAAGAACAAACTGCATAAAAAAAGAGCAGGTAAAGTATGATCCTTCAAATACGCTATCCTTCCTTTTTTCAAGGGTTACCTACTACTGAAACCTGAAAGGCCTTTAAAGCCAACAGCTCAATCAGTACAGCCCACGAGAGCTTTCCAACTGTAACCTCTTGAGAGCAGAACAGGTTACTTGTTATTTCCCATCTGGTAGAAAAAAAAATTTGCTGTCATGGTGTTGCTGCTTTGAGTTTGTGGTAGACATATATGTTGTCCCAAATCTCTAGAACTAGTATTTTCTAAACTCTAGAGAGAATACTTAATAAAAAAAAAAAAAAAAAATATTATGTGTCTAAAACAAGTTCTGAATTTCATTATGACAGGTAAAGAAAAATTAAATGACTAGAGTAGAAGACTGCAACTACTTAGCAACCAGTACTATGACCTGGTTACATTTTATATGGGTAAAAGAACAATTCTAATCAACTTGAAAGTCCTTTTTCGTAAGGTAAGGAAAATTACATGCAAATTTTAACTTGGTAGAATGTACAAAATAGATGTATAATAAATGGAGACCGAAAGCAGACAGCTGCTGACATGAATCAGAAGTTTTCTGAAGTAGAACACTAATAACAAAAAGTAAGACAGATGTTAACTAAGAATATAGAACCAAGTCAATAACATGATGAAAACAACAAAATAGTTTACAGCACAAAGAAACAGAAGTGTAACTTTGTCCTGTATTTTGGAAAAGCACAGTAACAGTCTATTAGCAAACAAAGATAAAGAACTCTCATTTGGTTTGTTAACAATAAAATACTTAAAAGGCCTTCAAAATTCAGCATATTTATACAACAAATGCTTGAACTTAATAGTCGTATTAGAGCTAAGAAGATCTGTTATGTGCTAGACTTCCCAACACTTGAAGGTACCTCAAAAGACTGAGACCCACATATCTACCAAAATGCTAATTTTCCTTGAAATTGTTATACAAGCAAACCAGAACAATCCATGTAACTATTTGTATGCGCCAGTCTAACATTAATCTGAGGAAAAACAACAGAAATACTGATAGAGGCTTTAAATAATCGAGAATTTAAGAACAGGAGTGTAATTAAAAACAGTCAATATGTTTTTATACAGAACAGCCTCATCCAAACACAACAGTTCATTTTTTCATAAGATTACAAGTTTGGTTGAGAAAGGCAGATGTACTATAATTAATCTCTTGAACAGTATTTGATTTACTTCCAAAGGACACTGCAAGAGAATTAGCATTGCACAGTATTAATAAAGTACCTGTGAAATGGATTAAAAGGTGCAAAGTTGAAGCATCTCAAAAAAATCAATTGTCCATGAGACACAAAGTGATGCCAGTTGAGTAAGAGCCTGTCAATATGGGATAGAGAGGGATTCGGTGATGTATCACAAAGAAAAGGTTACACTCACATTCTTCAACATATACATCAGTGATTAGCAGAAGAGAGAAATCAATTCAGGTAAAATTTACGGATGACAAAAGCAGAACAGCAAATAATGATAAGCATGAGGAAATTGGTTTGGTAAACTGTGCTCATTCAAAACAAAATACATGGTAGTACCGCGAAACAAAAATGACACACTGGGAACAAAGACTACAGTTCACACCTACAGAATGGGGATACTGTATGCCAGAAATTACCAGCTGAAAAGGAGTCACGGTAGATAAGTTAATCAACATAAGCTTTCAAGGCAGACATAGCAAGATGTCTACTGAAGAACTGTGTATTGAGTACTGAGGCGAATTTCTTCAAAGGTATTGGCGAGAATGATACTGGAGCACACAGAATCCTGGTGATAAGAGTTTAAAAAAATACAAACTAAACCAAAAAAAACCCACACTGGTATGCTGAAGAGCCATTAACAACATTTCAAGGCCTTGAAAAAATGCCGAACAGCAACAGACCTTAAAGAGCAGTCTCTTACAATCAAAAAAGAAGACTGAGACGTGACTTGCTCAGAATGTGTAAGAACATTCGTGGGAGAAAAGTGTGTGACACAGGGTTCTTAAATCTAGAGAAGAAGGGAGCAATACGTACCAGTAGCTGGAAAAACTTCGTGGATGGAAAACCAGCTCAATGTCCGGGCCCAGAGGATGATGATCAGTGGAACAAAGTCTAGTTGGAGGCCTGTAAGCAGCAGCATAGCCCAGGGGTCCAGCCCTGTTCAACATCATTTATGAACTGGATGATGGGACAGAGTGTACCCTCACCAAGTTTGCTGATGACACAAAACTGGTAGATACCAAACAGAACATGAGTCAGCAAAATGCCATCATGGCAAAGGCAGCCAATGGCATCCTGGGCTGCACGAGGCAGAGTCTTGCCAGCAAGTCAAGGGAACTGATCCTTTGCTTCTCCTCAGTAACAAGGTGGGAAGTGGTAAGATCCACCTGCCAAGGCAGAAAAATAGCACCTTTTCCATCAGGCTTGATAACCTAACAAGGAGGACTTTAAGCTAGGTCTTTTGGGGATGGCGACCAAAGCCTGGACAGAAGTCACAGTACGAGGAGCAATACGGAAACACCTAAGGGACAGCACGATCGGGAAGCTCCCACATTCTCCTTGAATCCAGCACAACTGAGAACCCACCTCAAATGCCTCTACACAAAGACAGGCAGCACAGGGAACAGGCAGGAGGAATTAGAAGTCCATGCACAGTCATAGAAACCTATGACCTCACGGTGACAGCAGAGATGTGGCACCTGGGACAGCACATGTTGGAGCGCTGTGATGGACAGCTGCAAGATCTTCAAGGAAGGCCAGGCCAAGGATGTGGGGGAAAACATGGCTGGACAAGGTCCTGAGCAACTCCAAAGCTAGATTTAACTTCAAAGATAGCCCTCCTTGAGGTGATGAACTGGACCAGGCAACGTTCTGAGGCCTCTTTCACGCAAATCCCTCTATAATCCTATGGTAATTTCTTTGGAAATTATCTTAGATGTGGAGAGGATGTAAGCCACAAATTTTTCTTTTGATAGAAACTAAGCTAGACATTAAAATGAATGAATGGTGGCCATACTAGTTAGTTGAGATTGGTATCAGCAAAAACCCCAATATATTTCCCAACATTTATCCAATTCTCGACAGCCTTCAGAATTGACTGTAATTCATACTGAAGTAGTCAGAGCTACTTGATGTTTGTTGCATATAGTAAATCACTCTCAGGAGAGCTTTAGGGGGATAGTTATCTAGGGGATAGACAATAGATATGAAATCTTTCCCTTGACAATGAATTTCAATGAATGTTAGTTGATTATGTCTTTTGCCACTGTAGAAGTTCAGTGCTGATGAATGCCCAGTGACCAGCTGCAGAACAGCAGTATGTGTTGCCTGAGAAACACTGCATCCAGTCCTAAGAGTGGTGTCCACCTTTTTGAGATAGTAACTTATTACTATTTGAGATATTAACTTATGACTATTAATGTCACAGATGGGAACTAACAGAAGATAATGCGTGACATCTAAATGATGGCAGAACTGCTTGAGAAACAAAGTTGATTAATATAACCAAAATAGTACACAACTCTCAGAAATTTGGGCCTGGGAGAAACAAAACCAAATCATTAAGGCTCCATATGACAGCTGAAGATGTCCTTGGGAAACATGTTAATTTACTAAAAGAAAACATCACCCAATCCATAAGAGGGATGCATCGTTAGGAGATATGGTTGGGAAGGTTGAAAACAAAAACAAAACTACCAAAAAAACCTCAACTGCAAATCATCCCTCTTTTGCCTCTCCTGCCCCACCCCATATTATCAGCAGCAAGCCCTTTGGGCTAGTTGGCACGATTTCGTTTACAGGTGGTAAAGCAGGGGAACAAGGAGAAGGTTTTGGTAGAGCTTCTTTTCTCATCCTGCACGACAAGAAATATGTAAGTCCAAAGTCCACCTTAGGCCAATGCAGTTGCTTAAGTACTACAGGGAAAGACTGCAATACCATTCATATATGCTGATGTATGAGTCAATGAAGACCATTATCTTTAGAAAGAGTAATCTGCAGCAAAACAGAGACAACTACAACAATCCCTTATCCTGTATTTTTAACCAGAATAATGTACCTTGACTTCCCTAATTAGTTACCTCTGATGTTTATGAATTAAATCTTTCTCTCCTCAAATAACTATCTTAAACTAGATACATCTATTCTAAATCAGGAACTTCTACAACATGTGACAATACTTTCACTCACGTTACAGTGTTTTGAAGGTTTTTTTTCTTTTAAATTAGCTTTAGCACAACTCAGGCATTATTAACTTATCAAAACTCAAGAAGACATCAATACAGACAAATGAGAGAGGTCAAAGGATGGGAAAAATGGGCAAGAAAATTAAAAGCAAACACTACGAACAATTCAGATTGTTTAGTCTATATTTTCAGAAAAAAAAAAATCCAATTATTTCCCAGATTCCATCAGATACATAAGTGGTATACAGATATATATTTACACATGCAACACACATCCACACATATATATAAATTAAAATTTCCTTTTTTGAATTTCCTTTGACTGAAATTCAAGTCAGATCACATATCCATATAAAAGCAAAGTGTTTGAAAGTTTAAGCTGATACTCCAAATAGTTTTGCTTCCTTTTTTCTCCTGTGGTTTTGAGTTTTGTTTTTTTTTAATGGAATAATGATCACACACAGATAATGTACTGGTATGGGCACTCAAGAAGCTGGTGGCTTCTCAAAAAATCAGAGTTAAATTTTCTGGTGTAGTATGTGGAGAATATTTTATGTATGTTTTAAAAACATTTAAAGAAATATACTAACCTAATAGGCTCCCTCTGTTACTATGGTAATAAGCATTTTGTAAAAGCATATAAACATATAAAATGTGTTTTTACTTCGTATTGACATTAATCTATTCTCCTACATTATAAAACACATGAAATAACAGAAACTGAAGGAATAAGGTAAGATTCTAGTATTGAATGTGACTTCTTAGGAGAGACTTTTTGGAGACTAACAACAAACAATTTTCTATTTTGCTGTGAAGTTACTAATTTTTAAGGTAGAGATTTCATATAACCCATGCCGGAAAACATCATTCTGGGCAGGCAGCATATGAAAATATTATAGAAACAGTAAAACTAAAAGATGTAATATCTATGTTATTACAGAGATCTTGGTCTAACCGGCAAACACAGCAATTAAAAAGTTCCCTGAAAGTAGTACGTGCAACACCACCACAACTACCCGTAAATATAATTACCAATTAAACAAATAAAAACATAATTTGAGAGGAAAGGATCCTAGAAAATAGAAAACGTGGATGTTTCAACCTTCAGACCACTCCTGTGACGGGATCTACTGGCCTCTGTATTCCCGTGAAGTTCAGTGAATTCAATGGGAAGGTCACCCCTGTGCTGGTGGATTCCATTTGGAGACTAGTCCTTAATTTGCCACCAAGACAAGTTTACCCGGAGGGTTTGTCTCCTGCCTGCGGATCCAGAGCTTTTTTTTTTTTTAAATAAGCAAGCCAAAAATCACAATGCATTTATTCTACAACTCTATCAACTATTTTTAAAACAGCAGCAAAACACAAAAAGCTGAGCCCCAATTCTGTACGTAAACTTTGAATGCTTCTTCACAAAAGAAAGATGGCACACTTAGGAGTTTTAGCAGGCTCTGAAGCCTTACACTGGACTATTAAATTTGATTTTTCTATTGTCATCCTTTTTTAAGAGATTAAAACTATGCTGCTCAGTTTCTTAATGAAATAGTTTTGTCTCTTCCCTCTATTTGCATGAAGAAAATATTCAAGACAAAACCTGCAACACAACAAAATCTTAATATGCAGTTTGGTAAAGTTCTAGTCAGTCTTTGAACAACACGTTTATCTATCCAGTAAAGCTTGTGTTAATGCGATGTAAGAGTTTGGCAAATTCAACTCTAATGGAGCATAAAAGTGCTTTTGCTTGAAAGTGAGATCATTTTTAAAAATTCAAAGCATGATCACTTTTTCCTTTTTTTGCAGGAACAATCTGATACAAGCAGCAAAGCTTAAATAAACTAGAAACATTTCAAATGATCCATAAAGGATTAATAAGCACTGCAGGAAGTCCTATAGGCTCAGCGTATACATTTTCCATCTTTTTCTCCTGCGACAGGCATGACATGAAATTCTAAACAGAACCCAAGTTTCAAAGTCACCGAATGTTAAGGTCTGCAGCTTTGATACTAGGGTAGAGTGGGGTCACCATCTTGGAATATTTAATTTAAATAGATAACAAAATATTGATTTTATTAGCATAATAAAGCCCCCAAATTATGGCCCTTCACAAAATTTTTTTTTCTACTCACAAATAGACGAATGGACAAAAGCAAGGCAAAAGGGGTAGTAGTAAGCTACAGGCCACTAATATAACAAGAACAAAATGACAGCTATTATTTTGGCAGAGATAATCTATGCTGAAACACAAAACACACACGCACACAATTTCTTTCAATACAATTTTCTTGTCTTCCCACTGACTTCTATGATTACCACAGAAAGCAGGGTTCTAAACACATTTCTCAATTGAATCTTCAATCAATAACCGTAAAAATTTGAGAAGGGAGATATGGGAAAATGTATCATAGCATTAGTAAGTGTTTAGAAAACAGACTGAACTTATCAATATGCATAAAAGTTGAAGGGGAATAAAATAAAATAAAAATATATCATTAACAATGCACCATATACCTTTACTTTACTGAAACTAGCAAAAAAAATTAAAAAAAAAAAATCCACTCAAACCCCAAAATCCAACCAGTACCAGAAATTGCCCCAAGCCTGGTCCAAGTGATCATATTATGCAGTCATACTTTCTTTTGTTTGTAGTACCACAGTTGCGAAATAAAGAATAATTCTGAATTACCAAATGGTCTTTGGGATATGTGAACATTCATAGGTACTCTTCAAACAGTGAAAAGAATCATCATTTAAATAATTTACAGAAAGTAACAAAACTAAGCTAAATAGAGTCTACCTACTGGTATTAGTTTCATGTTATAAAAGAGAAATATTAGAACAGTGAGAATTAGATGCCTGCAAAAACCCCAAACGACAAAACTGGGATCTCAGACGGAGGTCAGCTTGACCCAAAGAAACTCAATTTGCTAGCAAGAATCCAGACTTACTTTAACATTGACGTAGGAGAAAAGACAAATAATTCATATCAGAATTGAGAGCTCCTCGTGTTGGAAGATGGAAAAGTTCAGCCTCTGCTAAGCTTATAAGGCTGTTTACCACCCAGGCTTTCTGTTCAGAGCCAAAACAATCAACAGCAGAAACTGTTTATCTGACAGTTACATACAAATTGGAAGAAGTTCTTACAAGAGTGGGAAATAGGAAAGATTCAGAAATGCAACAGACAAATACAAAGTTATAAAAAGCATAAATATAAAAACCAGCACGGATAATACTGGCCATATTGGGAAGGGAGGGAGGGAGGAGAGATGCGAGAATGATAAATGTTAGCTCACAGTGAGAGACTGACGCTGAAAGGCAAAAACTATGCTAAAATAATATACTAATCAAAAGGAAAAGTGAATGAGAAGAAAGAAGCTGAGAAAAAAGTGAACAAAGGACTAAAAGTAATAATTTCTCTGTATAAAGGCAGTAGAGAGGCCTCACTTGAGATGCTGCCTACAATCCTGTGCGTATCACTAAAACCAGATAGAAGAAACCAAAGCAAAGAGCAGCAACAAACCCAGTGCCACGAATACAAAAAAAAAAGTATGATACAATACAAATTTTTCAGGGGTTATAAACATATCAGATACAGTGAAATAAAATCACTTTCTACCAACATTTGAAAATAAAGAAGAGCAGCCTGAGAGGGGCCACAAGCATGTTACAAAAACTAAATATATGTATCACAAAAAAGATAAATTTTGACTAGTTGAAAGAAAGATTTTCATTACAAATGCTCAGCATGAACAGAACTTGATACATGTTTAATACAGTAGCTGCAATAAGCCTGATCATCTGCAGTGCTAAAAAGTACATTAAGCAATTATATGCTTGAATATTGAGAAATGTAGAAAATGTAACTGATTTTGATAAATAGCTATAGCCTTTGTGTACCCATCAAAACCACAGTTCACATCAGTGAACATCAGTGCCTGCTGATATTTAGTTTTGCCACCGCTATCATGGCAAAAGAAGAATAAAAAGAATGCAAAAGACAGTCAATGAAAACAGAAGTTGACAAAAGAAAGCCTAGAAATGTGGACAATGAAGTATACAGCTGATAAACTTGTTGTTTTGTTTACCTTTCTTTGCAATTCAAAATAGAATTTCAGTGGAGGTGGAAAGATGACAAAAACACAGCAGTGAAAAATAGAAATATTTTAAATGCTATCAAATAGCCTTTGGAACTCCTTGCCACAAAGTATCATACAGAAGCTGTACCTGCAGTAGACTTGCATATACAGGTGAAAATGCTTCCAGTTTTATCAGAAAAGTCAGCCACTAACAAGGAACTTGCACCTCCTACAAAAAGTTTTATTGAAAAAATTTGTCTTTGAGGGAGTTCCTTGAATCATTAAGCATGCAGCTAATGTCAGAGACCAATACTACACTGGGCAAATCCCTTCATTAAATATATCTCCTTTGTTCATAGGTTAATACTTAATCAGCCCATATTTTTGGGCTGCAATGACCTAACAAGCACAAAAGATTGAACTTTTTTCTCAGTATTTAAACCAAACTTGAGTATTTGATTCCTCATGAGGTTTAAACTTGTTTCGTCTTCAGAATGTGTTATTTTATGATTGAGGCAGTGCTACAGAAAGCAAGTGGTATTGCTGAAATAAAGTTAGGGCTGCTGCACAGTTTGCAAAGGGAGAGGCCTGTACTTGCAAAACTAGAGAAAAATTTCAGGCAAAACTGTGAAATGCATTACAGATAGGTTTTTCTACCTGCAACCTCCCTCACCATTCCTGTCCAAATTAACAGGAATTTAATGAACTGCTGTTCATACAACTTTACAACCCAATATAAAGAAAGTAAGGTTGCATTTGCATGTGTTGTTTAATTGTATTTAACAATGGAACCTCGTATTTCCCATTTCGGCCTTGTTTCTCTCCTTTCCTGCAAACTGCTCTGTCCTACAGCCACATGACGAACATTAACAGCAGAGCAAAAGACACGAGAAAAGAGAGACAGTTAAGTTTAAAAGGTACGCAGATGGGGGTGAAGGAAAGGGCAACAGAATTAAGGCAGGACAGACTGAGCACTTTTAAAAAATTAAAAACAGTTTCAAAGGATAACTATGAAACATTAAAAATGGCTCTTCTTCATCACATAGGACAACAGATTGCAGGAGCTTCTATGCTCCTAGTACTACCTTATGAGGAAAAGAGTTATCTGTTAATGGATTTATTCATTTATTCAATGAATGAATGTTAATGAATTTATTCAATTTTTACTGTGGAACGTTCATACATAACTGTTGAATGTACTCTTATTTTTCTGAACAGTATCCTTTCCACTACTCAGAAATAATTAGTAAGCAATTATGGAGGCGAGGTAGAAGAAAGACGGGAGAAAAGAATGACTTTTGTTTTTTCTAATAGCCGATCAATTTGGCTGTTTCATATAACTAAAAAGGCAAAAATGTTAGGTGTTCAGAGGAGAAATGTGTTTTGCCAAAGGCATTATTAACAATTAATAATCATTACACAGTGCCTTGTTTACCTGACCTTTTGTAAATTTAGCAGCCTTGTAATTAGACCCATATTTTGCATATTTGTATATTTCCATGCATAGGATTTGACTCATTCATTCATCCATTAAAATTTGCTTGACAGACATAGATGGATAATCAGGGTACAATTTGTATTTACTGGATTATAGAAAATTGCCCAAACTGTGAAGTTCAAGGAAAGCGCATTCTTGTCTTTCTCTTGCAAAAGATGTAAAAGCAATTAAATATCCAAAGATGGCCCCAAGGCTCTCCGAAGTAGCAGCAGAGCTTTCATAATCTGATAGCTTTAATACAATTTTGCTCTAAAAAAAACGGTTGCTGGATTAAAAAAAAGCAAACCACAACAACAAAAGAGAAAAAACACTAGTGTCTACATTTTCCTTTAGACAATGCAACAAAGTAATTCTTCAGTAAGAAACACCTCCTATAAATGCTAGCACTTTAGTATTAAGCACAACTTCATAGAAGTAGACATCTTGTACTTTGGGAGAAAAGGGGAAGATTTTTCTCCTATTTAGCAACTTTCCAGTAACTTCCTAACTTTCTCAGCAGTTGGAAGAATTATCTTAATACTTACCTGTTCAGAAAAAGTCTTAAAATTCAATTTTTTTAAGCATTAGCCATAATACTGTACTACAGAACAGAATGGGGAATAAAGGAATTTGTGCACCTGTGTGTGTGCTGGTATCTCATAAAAGTGAGACAGCCTTGTCCAACAAGACAAATATTTTACAGGTTTCTTCTGAAGAAATTGACTTTTGCCCAAAAGGCCAACTCAGACATACTCATTAAATGTATAATACTTTAATATTTTTTAACCACTTCTGTAATCCAATGGGAGCCTTTGTGCAGCTCCTTTCCTACCTCATGTAGCTAATGTGTCAGAAGCAGCCATTTATTTCCTTCTATGAATCCACAATTTGTAATTGTGATCCACAATCAAAATCTACTGAGTAGATTTTTGTTCTTTTAGGAACAAAAGTAAAATCTTTAAAATAATAAAGCAGTGGCAAGAGAGTGGAGCATAATATTTTTTTTCTTCTTCTTAAACTCTTAAGTTAGATTACTATTTTGGCACCCCTTTTGAGATCACCTGCAAACAAAGTATCTGAACTATCTGCAAAGTAATGAGCATTAAAGTAATGTTTTAGTAAAACACTAAAAGATAGTCAAATAGCTTCTCCTCTGGTGGCCAGCACTTTTTTTTTTTTCTTCTCCCAATCAATTAACCACAGTTATCTGTGGACTTAGTTTTCTGGGACCAAACAGACTGCAGTGTAGTGATTCACTCACCTAACCTAAGGATTTTCATTCTTCTCTACCATACACCTTGAAGGAAAAGGGAAGAAGAGAACTAAAGTAAAATTTCCTAAATTAGGAAATCTTAATTTGAATCTTAATAATTTTAACTCAGGTTTTAACTGCTCTCCTGATGTAAATTAAGGTATTAAATTAAACAAGATGAGATCAAAAAAGCATCTTCCACAGTTCCCAGGTGCATTTGTCCACTGCCCTGCCAAGGAGTGGAAGAGTTGACACTTCTTCTTGGTCCTCAACTCTTCACTGATGGTGAACATATCAGTCCCGAACCAACAAAGTCACCTCTTCCTCAAAAATTCCCCGCTACATTTTTGCATTCGGTGCTCTTTTCGCAAGGACAACTGTAACAGAAGCTGAGAAAGCTTAGTACCAGGAGAAAACAGATCTGTAACTTCTGCTAGAAGAATTAATCCGAAGGAACTACCATAGAAAGTGGGAGAGGTGCATCTTGCATTTTTTTTTCACTAACCTATTTATTTTAAGAATGTCATGCTGCCTCTGTTTTTGACTCTGAAAGCCTTTCCTGTTGAAACACGGTTTTTAACAGCTTCCTACTGCTGTTATCATGTTTGATCCATTCCAGACAGTTTAGTCTCACCACTAGAAGTGGAAAAATTTGTAGCTAAGGAGTTACCTGCAATTAAGATGAGAGTGAAGAGAAGGGGAGGGAAGAAGATCTGTCTAGATACCTTTTATCCGGAAAAAAAACTGGCCTGTAATCACACTGACTCCATCAGTAAGAGAGACTGAGCCTTGGTATGATGCTGGCTTCTCATGCACAGATCTGTGTCTAGAAAGGCACTGGTTTAATTTATATAGAAACTAAATGCACTTCTCATTATGAAAACTTGTAATCGCTCCTAGATAATTTTCCTTATTTTCATTACAATCTCAGATTCTCCTCAAATAGGTATTTGTAAATTGCTGTATTTGCTACTCAATGACACCTGATTACTGAGTGGCATCTTGCCACTAACCTCATGCAGCACCTCACGAACGGACTCAGCAGAAAACATTGAAAATAAAACTTTGGAGTAATCCCTGACCATTTCTTGGCAGATAATATAGGCTTATTTTGTAATTCTAAGTCCTTAGGATGCCTGACTCACTCTTGTTGGGAAGTCTCCAAAGATAAATCAGGTAATATAGAATTTTAATTATGAATTCTCTACAAGGCACTTCAGTCTCTTTCATTTAAGGGGTTGGGGAGGGAGTAGGGGTGTTTGATCCTAAAACTTCCTTATGCTTAATCTGCCAGTAAACTCTCTCAAGGACCATATCACAATTCAGTTTACTCCATTACTGCTACTTCACTGATAGGGTTAAAAAAAAAATTAACAAAAACCTAACAAGGTGATCCCCAAAAGGTGCTGCATTAAATGAACAAGACAGTATAAATGCTGATCCCTTATCACAGAAAGAAAAAGAGAGGTAGAAAGCAGTAGGAGGGAGGGGAAATTTGATTAATTGCTGCCTTCAAACAAGCAGAAGAACCACATGCAAATACCAAAGAATAGTGTGAAAAAGCATCCCCAACACTGCATGAACCACTGGAAGACAATCTAATATTTCTGAATAGCTGTATTAATCTTAATGCCATTATTCATACACATATATATATATACACACATAAAAAGAGAAATTCTACCGAATTCGAATTCTACATTCAATCTTTGCGCTTGATAGGTGGTCAGTGGGTAGCCTGGTATCTGAAAGTTCTACTGCAAGATCATCCAGCACGAATTGCCTCAGTATGAGAACAAATATGTATTATCCAATAAAAATTATTACAGCAATTACAAAGTTTTTGCAGAAATCTAATGTTACGTTCTATAACAGTATTCAGCATATGCCATTTTGTGTCTTTGTATTTTGGGGGGTGAGGAGGTTCTCTGTTTTTAAACAATTCTGGCCTCTTTGTAGTATAGTCGAATGTTGCTTTGGATATTAAATTGAGAATTTATCTTAAATGGAAACAAACAACTTCGCTAAAAATTAGACATTTATGACTTGCAAATTACAGATACTAATTATTTTCAGTATATACAATTATGATATTCTCAAGAGGTATTAATTTTGGGACAGATGTGCTTTCATCATGTAATTTGGAAATTAAGTTACACTCTCACGTATGGGAACTCAGAAGTCTGAATTTGTGTAAAGACAGGATTGATAGAGAGGAATTTTGTCTTGCTAATTTTCTCTCTCTCTCTCTCTCTCTCTCTCTCCCCCCACCTCTCTCCTCTCTCTGATGAGAGTGTGGCCAGCAATCCTCACAGCTGGGTTGCCTTGCACTCAAAGGAATGGGGGCTGACTGCAGAGTTGATGAGGATACACTTCCACTTGACTCCACCTCCTATTTTGTCCGTTCAGATAATTCTTCCAAATCTAGTAACTTCTAAAAATTTAAACAATAATTAAGACATACCAACCGTAAAATATGCACAATGCTAAATACTTCACATTCATGGCAGAGTGCAGAAATTAAGTCTTGCTAATGCAAACATCTTCAGAAAGATATTAAAAATATACATAATCCAAACTGAAGGCATTAATACAGAAAATTCCATCAAATGAGGATAAAAGGAAGAATATTGCTATGCTGGCCATATTTTCATTAGGAAAGGAAAGCGTATTATTACAAAAATGCTCTCCAACATGTGCATGCCTATAATCTTCAAAGACAGGGTGTGACAAGTGATAAAGGAGAAAAGAACACAAGAAAAATGCCAATTAAATATATCTCTGGGATGATATTGTTTTCAAGTACGTGTATTAATTAAAGAAATCCATTTGGGAGTTCGTATTTTCTTGTTTTCCACATTTGAACTGTAGCCACCAACACAAAAAGGAAAAAGACAAGACAAAAAGAAGTACTGCTTTCTGGTCCAATATAAAATCCAAACCAATCTTCAAACATCCACATTTTGTTTATACTGTTCCATTGGAGGTTGAAGATAGAGATGCAAGACATTTGGAGTATCTGCTACAATTCTGAAACAGATTTTTATTTTTAGATGGAACAAGTTCTGTCACTGCATAAACATTTCTATCTGGAAATCTTTACTGGTAGTCATGGATTTTTCATGCCTCTCTTACAGATGCCACTTACAAAGGTAATTTTGTTCAGGAGAAAAGGAAAACATCTACTGCAGAGCCTTAATTTTCATGTAGAAATCTAGTACACCTTTGAAAAAACGCAGACATTTTTCTCTCTCACAAATTTGTGGACTCAAAGTCTAACACAATCCACTAGGCTGAAGATACTTGGATAGCTGAAACTTCAGATGAAAGAAAGTGAACAAAACTGTCATTTAGCTGCTCTAACAGTTTTAGTAGGAC
>VYZM01022211.1:199120-219152 GCA_013398915.1 Dromas ardeola | reverse complement strand
TCCCCCCCCCCGCAGCCCTGCCCCCCCCCCGCCGCCCCCAGGCCCCGGGCCTCGGCCGCCGGGGAGGCCTTTGGCGGGACGCCGGCCGCCCCCCACGGCCGACCGACGAACAAAGCCCCCGAGCGAGGGCTTCTCCCCCCGGCATTTCGTGTTTCAACTGCAGGCTGGTCGGCAAGCACGGAAAGTTTCCCCCGGCTGCACCTTTGCCCGTCAGGCGTGTTGCGAGAGGCCGGGAAACGGCATCCCCTGCTGCCACCTGCAGGCGACGGGCGCCCATTTCAGTCAGGGCGGCGCGGCCGGGCCGGAGCCCGGGCCGGCAGATCTAAGGCTGGGCGGCCGAGGCCTCCGCCCTTCGGAAACGTACGCGTTTGGTTTGTTTGTTTTTTTTTTTTCTTCATTATTTTTATGTTTTCCTCAAAAAGATCCTCCTGCGCTGCAAAGCCAGCCTGCCTTCTGCGTGGGGTCTGTAAAATGGCCTATTGCGCAGTCAGAACGCGCAACGCACTTCAGCAAGCCTCAGCAGGTCTAAGGTGCCTCAAAAACAAAACCCCCAGCAAAACTGATGCAATTTGGGGTTTATTACCCTGTTGTCATGAAGTTTTGTCACTCCTTGAATCTTAATTTCCATCATTCTCCCTTCCCTTCAGTCTCTAATTGAAGAAAAGCAATAAAACGGACAGAGCCTGATGCAATTCCTGTGTGCCTCAAGGAGAGCACCCCGCTCCTGGTTTCTGTCAGGGGAGTCCATCTGAGCAGCCGCTAAATACTACATTAAAAGCACCTATTAAATGACTCTAGGAAGAAGAAGAAGAAAAAAAAAGGCAATATTTTTAAGGTGGTGGTGGGTTTCCTTACAAGAACACGCAGACACTGCATGGAAGGAGGAACCAGTATTCTTAATGACAAGCCTCATGAGGACCCGGTAATGACTCCCTAAAATTAGACAGCCTTCCTAAAAAATTTCACCCAAATGCCAAGCAATCTGCGGAGCACCAACGTGCACATCCACCTGTAAGGCAGCAATACGTGTATCTCTCAGAAGGCCATGACACAGTCTAGGACAGCAGCCAGCAACTTCCATCATTTAGAGAAACTGATGTTACACAGTAGCAGCTACAAAAATCCCATGGTTAAGTGACTCTGCTTCCACAATGTTTAGATACTTTTGACAACACAGAAATAAGATGCGATTTTTCTTTCAGACAAGGAGCAGTATTTATGTATCAACAAAAACCCCTTACTTTAATTACGGTAAGAGAGTTGTTCTGTTTCGTTTAAAAGCTACAGGTGTCTTCAGGATGAAGTAAGGAAGGTCTCCAAGCATTCAAGATGATGAGATTTATCGAATGATATTACTGATCAGATTGCGCACTTTACTTAGTTTCAGAAACCCTGACAATCCTCATCTTGTCACTGCTTTTCCTCAAGAACTTCAAGAAAAAGAGAATGAATGCAGGAGTATGCCCATGAGATTCTCATTTTTAGGAACAATGAACTTCCATCTCTCAACGGCTAAGCAGACCTCCTACAACGTCCAAAAACAAAAGGCAATTTTCAGCTTGATTCCATAGTGAATAAATATGATATTTAAGGAGTTCTCTGCAATTTTTAGGTGTGCTTATTTGCTTTTGTTCTTCAGCATCTAAAATAGCTTAAAATAACTTGCTTTGAGTACAGACAGAACAAAGAACTTTTCATCATTTTCATCTAAGCCAAGCTTCCCTAAGCAGGGTTCAATTTTGTCTACTTGGACTAACACGGTGACATGCCAATGAAATGTTCACCTTTCAAAGAGATTCTGTTCAATATGAAACTGAGATCTTTTTTCTACAACCATTCTCCCTGTACAGACACATGCCCTACGTTAACACAATAAATCATATCAGGCGGAGGAGGACACACACAATGAGATTGCAACTAAGTTTTGGTCCACAGATACAAGACTTAGATATCCTCCAGAACACCAGCTTTCTTCTTCAGAACACAAAAATACGCTCTTTTGCAACAAGATGGGAAAATCAACAGGAATTCAGATGTGTAACATGATGAAAATACTAAGCAAAAAAGCCCAACTTAGCAACACAGAACAGCAAACAGTTTTCATGTTTGCCTGTTTCAGCAAGCTGGGCTCAAGTTCTTGTACACTTCTGTCTTGTAAACCATTTTCAATTACTTTAAAACGAAACCACTTGACTATCCCTCCAGTACCGTTAAAAAAAAAGCTGTAAGATAACTTCAGCTTGCAACGATTTATGTACGACTCTGATTAAGTGCTGTATATAAAGACGTAAGTAGAGCAGAAGTTTTGAAAAAGACCTAACTTCACCCCCAAGCTCAATTTAAGCATTCTCAAGAAAACAAAGCTGGAGAAGGAGATAACATTTTTACAGCACAGCAAGGTCAAACTGAACGCATTTCAGATCTAAGATTGTAATAGATACATACAGGTTTTCAGACTGACAATTGTGGACTATTAATAAACTCTCAGCTGCATGATGCTATTATAGACCATAAAAGAAATTTTCATCTTGAACGTACTATAGCACAAAAAGCAGCATAGGCATTTGCAAACAGTAGATGCTATCAAGTGCCACACAGTTCTGAAGATCTGGGCACTTAATTTATGTGCCTGAAGGGAGACAGTCTTTTCTGAAAATCCAACCTTTTGTCAACAAGGAACAACTCTGAATTTGAGCTTACCTCTACAAGACTAACAAACTTTGTCAAATAACATAAATTAACTTCAGAAATCTTTCCTGTCTTTTACCTAAATGAAGTACAAGTGTACCGCCTATTTTAAACCGCTTCAACCTAACCAAGAGTGCTTGACCTTTTCAGTCAGGCATACCACATAGTCCGCTCTGACATCAAGGGAAAGTTGTACACCAAGGCCCTGCCACATAAACAGAATGATTTGTATGGTCAGCCTGCATGTGTGAAGCAGGGCTGACACCTCCTCAAAGCACCAGAGCCGTTGAGGACACACTGCAACATCAAATGCCTCCAAGAAATACCCTTGCAGCCTCCCAGAAAAAGCAAAATTCCTGTCTGTCTCTGCCCCTCCCTGCCCCCCAGACAACCTGGAAATGGAGATAGAAAAAGCTGCACGTTACTCAGACTGTCTTGGGAGATGAAGATCTTTCATGGCTAGCACCCTTCTTGAGAAGCGAAAAGACAGCAACTTACTTGCGCACATTTTTAAGTGCAAACTGCAAGGTCACCACATGCAGAACCTGCTGTTTGTTAAGTAACCTACAGAGATGCAGCATCCCAGGGGAACAGTCCTGAAGGCAACATGCTGCCAGTTGGTTTCAAGTGACCAAATCCTGGATCTTGGCCATTACATAAACACATAATGTTGAGGACTAACTCTTCCTTTGTGCATTCCAAAATTCTGAACAAAATCATTTCTGCAGGTCTGAACTTCTTGCAGACATGGGCATAGCATCAGACAGGAGATTATTAAACTGACACAGTGGAACTCTCTAAAAAAGGTTGCTTGTGGGAGAGGTCAGTCTTGTCAAGAACTCAGCAGCCAGCAAGATTAACAACTTTTTCTGTGTCCTTGAGTAACAGATTTAAAAATAATGAACTAGATGTGTGATACAAACCACAAGATTTCTGTTTATCAAGGAGATCAATCATGTCTGTTGGTGAATCACTTTTAGGGAGGAAACACCACTAGAAGGATTACACACACAGCACTGTATTTTCATGGAAAGAGACCCAATAGAACTGTTAACAATTTTTCAACACCTATACTTCTTTCTAGGTAAAAAGCCTAGGGATGGAGAAGACAGAGGCAATCTGAGTTGGGCAGAAAAACCTCTAATTTTAATTCTTTTTACATCTTCTTAAGAGGAAAAACACTCTAGCAAGAGCAATTCCTGCTTGCTCATTTGAATAAAAAGTGGTGATTCTGTAGGTCACTAGCATGAGTCACGTTTTTTATAGCACTTTTTTTTTTTTGCCACTTCATTTCTCCATATGGAGGAGGAAAGACTGTTACTAAGGTTTTATGTTTCTATTATATACTAGGTCAGTTGTAGCAAACAAAAGTCTTCACTTACACCTTACTAAAAATTTGTATCCTTTCATTATAACTGTGACTGCTTTCTCCCTGTGAAGATGCTAGAGATGCTAGGTTTTCTCTTTGGAAAAATGCTAATTCTGGATGCATGCTCCAGAACTACTTTAGCAACTTAAGAAAATCTCAAAGACATGCAATAGTGCCATCATTTATGAAGAGTAAATTTTTGCAACTCTGAACTATGATTATAAGATTAAGTTCACGTTAATGAGCACCTTCTGAAAAATGGTAGCCGCTTTCTATAGATTGTGTAATACAAGCTATTGTTCATTGTAAAAAGATGGATTTTGGGAAGCATTTTTGTTAAGAAACATACATTAAAACTTCTCACTTTGTCTCTTGTAATTCTTAAAATAAACTGAATTTATAATACTTACCTAACCATGTTGCAATAAGAACAGAATCAATTCCCTCTATGGGCTCACATATTCTAGCAACTACTGGATGTATTTGCTGTGACAGGTAGTACTGAGTATCAATAGTCAGATTGTCTTGCTTTTGCAACTGTTCCGGAGCATACGCTCGCTGGCTGGCACTGAGATCTGATCCATCCTAAGACAGGAGACACGTACGAAACAAAGTGTAAAAAAAAAAAAAAGTAAAATCCACATTCCATCTATAAAAAGGATTATGCTTCAAACATTATGTGTTATTTTAACGCAAAACTGTTACACGATCACTCTCTTTTGGTTGATTTATTATGCATCCAATATAAATCCAGCAGTAGTAAAAAAAAAAAAAAAAAAAAAAGTGCATTGCTGATGCTGGCATCAACTAGCAAGTTCAAGAATGTAAATCCAGCTTGTATTATTGCAGCCTACACGTGCAAATCAGTAAGAGTAGACAGAGTAAACAGTCCCATCTGTCAATTCTGAAATGCACAATGAAAACACATTGTAACCATCAGCCCAGTTAAAAATACGCGCAGGGCAGGCATTTTGGATTCACTTTGTACTGAACTAGCATTATCATTTCGCACAGCAAGCAAATTCTAAGTCGTGGGTATCAAAACTGTATCTGTTTTGTTAGGAAATTTATATTCTTTGATTCTACAAAGAAACAAATAGAATGAATGGTCAGAAAATGGACCATCCTTCATTGGCATGTGAAGAAATGACAGGCAATAGCACCAATTTGAAAGAGCAAATTCTGAAATATTCGGAAATACTGAAATAAACACATGGTGAAATCTCAAGCCCAGAGAGAAACACCACTCAGAGGTTAGAGTAAACATTACATTCTTCTCCAACTTGGAAGAGGAAGATAAGGAGAAAATAATTCAATTTGGGAAGGCAATAATTAAATTGAAAACAGTATTCACAGAGAAATAAAGTATCAACTCTAAGATGGTACTCTTCTGGAAAACATTAACTTAAGCAGTCTGTAGAATCATATTCCCAGTCTACAACTACACTAGGAAATTTTATTTTTAATGTGTGTCAAAAAATCTTAGAGCAGAACTTAAAGTAGTATTTTAGCAAGCATTTGGTAATAGAAATAAACCTTAATTGGGGGGGTGGGGGGAAGTACCATTAAGCTCTTTTTTTTTTGCTAAGTACAGTCTCTTTTTTTGCCTTTTTTACAGCAAAATAAAACTAATGCGTTAACATATGACACCTTCATTTTTCAGTTAAGACGAGCTACTGGCTTCAATAGGGTCAGCAACCATGGACTGAAAATCCATCACTAATAAAGACAGACTGCAAGCCATTGGTCCCTCCTACTCCTTTCAGACAACTTAGTATTCAGAACAAAATTAATTTAGACTATTCAGCTCATCCAGCTGCTTTGCAAAAATAATTACAATGCAATTCCTTCATCTCCCTTCTTTCAACAAGTACATTCTTCTCTTGCATTGTGCCATTGCTCAGCCGTACCCATGGCACAGCTCTCATAAGTTTTGGCAGCTTTGTCACACCAAGCTAAGAACTCTCAATTAAATAAAAAATGGTATCTTTCAGTTTTTAATGATGAAGGAGCTGAAATAGTGGTCCTCTGTGGAAGCCACGTTCCCGCGCCTATCAGTTTGGCATAAGAGATCCCTTGGTCCATCTCATCCAACCTACACTTTTTTTTTAACAGCACATCCTAAGTGGACTATCTATTTATGAGATCATGATAAGCATTTATAGGATAAACATCTGAAAACAGAAAGTTTCCTCAAATTCACCAGTCTATCCAACAGAAGTACTGCCAGATCCAATGACTACAAATTGAAAAGACACAGGCTGACACTGAAAATAAATAAGCTATTTAACCACCACCACCAAGTAGCTTTCCAAGAATGATAGGTTCTTCACTCCCAGAATTTTCTTCTCCTTAAAACAAAGACTGGATATTTTCCTTAAAAATAAGTTCCAGTTCCAAACAGAAATTAACGCAGGGGAATTTTATCAGCCACTACATGGAAACAGTCAAATGAGCTGAGCTGATCACAGTGGTTCTTTCTGACTCTAGAAAAGTTAATTTAGTACAGAAAACTGACTGTTTTAAACTATAAAATAATCTTGCTACAAAGAAATGCCAAAACATTTTTTCCAGGACTTGAGTTGGTTTTCATTACCATCTCTCAAAACAATACCTAGTATTTAGCTATAAATAAAAACATTTTTACCTGACAAATGATGTATGACACTGTGTCTCCTGCCTTCACCTTTCGGCCTCCTTGAGAGTTTATCCACATGGCAACATGCACATGTGGCAGGCTTTTTTTGTCAGGATAATCCTGTGGATCTTTTGTCAATGCCTAAGAGATCAAAGGAAGAAACAGAAACATAACTATGAGAAAAGTATTTTACTTCAGTGAACAGCTTGGAACTTTAAAAGACAAGATTACACAGTAGCCATCTTCATCCATCTACTATTCACAAGTACATTTGCAACCCAAAAGGTAAGATGAAAAAACTGTAATAAAGGTATTTTCCAGACATTAAGGTCTAGGTACCAGTCCTTCATACTTTAAAAAAGTTATTATTAATAAAATGAGACGATGCTTTTACAATTACTGTCTGAAAAATGCATTACATTAAAAGCACAACAGTTCAAACCAGTTACAGATATAATGCAATTGTTTTAAAATTTAACTAAATTGAAGACAAAAACACTACATAAAATACAAAAATACAGCCAGAGATTACCCTCTTACCCCTGCACCAGTTCAGGTCATAAAGTAAATATGAATATCGAGGAGTTAAGTGTATTTAACAAGCTCTGTAGCAAGAGGGTACAACTGGATTTAAATGTTTCCATGTATCGCATACTACTAAGATTCCACAATGAGTTTTTTCCTTTACATAAAATAAAATGCTACGTTTAAACATTTACCATCGTCCCTGTTCTCAGAAACAACTTACACATTTGACTTAATAGTGAAATACATTATTTATTTTTTTCCAAAGTAGTAAAACAGAGGAACATTCAGCAATTAAAAGTTAAAATTATTCCATATATATCTTTTACTGGGATACTAAGTGCTCTTTGAATATTTGCAATCAGAACATTCTTTAAGTCAACCATAAAAATCCCTGATTTCTCTAATACTCATATGACAAGATGAACACATTTCTTAACTGATTGATTAATACAGTCTTACAGAGCAGGCAGATGCCCAGCTGGCAAAATAGACTTTGGATGGCGCAAATTTGGGAAATCTCTTCTATCAGAAGCATAAGAGGGGCATATAATATGCAATTCATTAGTGAAACACAGCCCTAGACGGGGAGGAGAGACTTTTGAAGTTAAAAATACAGGTTTCATGGAGGATTCATAAAAATAAACCAGAACAACAATGCTGTTTGCTAAAACTCCTGTAGATAAAGTAGAGTATTTTACTTCTTGTTGCAGGAAAGTCTTGAATGAGATCTCAGAATGACTATTAGCTTCCTTCTACGGGGCTTTGAAGGGAAATAAACTAACAATAGTGTGGTTTTATATGGGTTCTCTAGAAAACAGAATGTTTGATTCTTTTCCATTGCATTCTTCAGTTTACGTATTTTAAACCTGAAATCTAAAATAACAATTTAGGGGAAAACTTCTCCTGAAAGCTTGACCTATCACGTCACTCTCAAAGTGCAGCATCAGTGGGGGAGAGAGCAGGATGGAAAAAACCACAAAGTTATTATTTTGAGGAAGCAAGACTGGCCTCCAGCCCGACAAGGTGTTTTTTTCTCATATTGTAGGATCTTTGCAGTAGGTTCCATGCTATTCAGTATCTAATAAAACTACTGATATTTCATAGCATCATAAGGATTAAAAAGATTTTTTTTATCAGCAGTCAATGTATTCAGGAACAGTAAAGTTTTTCTGAGACAGAAGAGAGCTGAGACATCATTTACCTTGTTTATTTCAAACTGATTTACTGGGATCTGGCCATTGATCACATTTTCTCCAATTTCTATAAGCCGCCTTTGAATATTTTCCACAATTATGTCTCGGGGCTGATCAGAAAGAATCTGACCAATTATATAGCTGTAAAAACAGTCCAGAAATTAAGAAAAGCTTAAGACATGCAAAGCAAAACCATTACAATAAACACAATCCTCTCTTCCCCTGGGTTTACCTCTAGAATTTAAAGCACCAGAGGATGAAGTCTCATGCAAAATTTATAGAAATTTACCAGGATATTTCATGTTTTGTTGTATTTATTTACTTGTTTTACTAAAAGCAAATTATTGTAAATAGTTCTAATGTTAAACAGTAATTTGGAATTGTTAAGTGCAACTGGTTTCTATTTTCTGCTCCCATTTCATTTTGCCACTTATTATTCCACAGCAGGTATCTTAAGATGGGGGGGAAGAGAACATATCAAGTAAGCAAAGTGTTGCCTATTTCTGTAAAATGTGGTTGGAAGATCTGCCAGCTGCAGAAGAGTTAGTCACTAAAGAACACTCTCAAACATTTGTATAGCTTTAATTACTAATACATTCCTAACTTGGAAAAATTTGCTTCTATTATGATGCATCTTTTCTTAGAAAATGCAAGTCTTAAGAACAGTAAGCAAGTGTGTGGTGTATTTTTACAGATGTAAAGAAGTATTCATTTTTTGATACATTTGGACCACAATTTATTTAAGTTTTCAAGAGGCAGTACGCAATATAAGTTGAGTCAGCCCCCAGATGACCACCTCTCCTTCCACTCCATTTTTCTCTCTGCAGTGCAAAATGTATTCTCTCTATTGAATTTAAGTACGAAAATGCCCCATGCAATGACAATTAATAAATCATCAATGCTATATCCATCATAATGAAGTATCAAAAGGGTCTCGTATGAAAAATGGAAGAGAAACAGTCTTTGGCGAAGGGATCATCTCCTGAGGCTGCACCCAATGCACTTCCAGCTTTCTTAGAGGAGACTGAAAGAGCTGACCACCAGCTTTGAAAAAAATAAAGTAATAAATCGGACTTAAAACCTATGACTCCAAAGGCTGATTGCATCTACTGTTTTCGCAAGATTTCAGCTGTGGTTTATTAAAGTGCATACACAAAATTACGGCAACTCAAATGCACAGCTTCCACAGAAAATGCAAAACCAGACAGTGAAATTAGAGACATCTGGACTTGCACAAGTATGATCTGGTACCAATGCCGAAATGCAATGTTCTCACCGTATCCTACAAAAATCAGTTAAGAAGCCCTAACGCTGATGTTCAGTTACCAATCTGCACTGTTCAGGAAACAACCACGTGCTATCAAACGTTTATGAGGCATGTACTCTTTGAAACAGAGCAAAGAGGACAATGCCACAAAGAAACTCACTTTCCAGTCTCTTTTGCAAGATCACACCAGTCTCTTCGCACTATATCCAATCCTTTCAGTTCTTGTTTAGTTATGTATTTCCCATCTCCTGTTGGTTCCACAGTCAGAGCAGCGTATTTCTTCTTCTTTAACAGTAGCAAGGACTTAAAGACTCCATCGATATCGATTTCCAACAATTTATAGAGCTTGTTCACTTCACTTTTGATCTGTGAATGCATCAACATTAAAACCAAATTCAACACCTTAAAAACTACGGATAAATTTAACCTCCATCTAGAGATGTATCATTCTTAAGTTTTAAAACAAATAACATCACACACTGTGCGTTTGCATACACATTTTAAAGACTTGTCAGATATGATTAATTGTGAAATTAAGTGCACAGTAGTTACTATGAACTATTATTAAAATTAAGGTTCACCCATTGGCTTCTTCAGGATTTGCAGCTTGGTATATCTAACTCCCTAACTGAATGTGACCTTGCAGATAACTGACTCCAGCCTGCTTTACTAGAGCAGCTACTCCATCTAGCCTCTCACATAAATAAAGCAAACAAGGGATTTCAGAGTCGGGATCTCCACTTACTAGGAAAAAAAATAAGAGACAGTCACTTAGACAGAATATGGAAATTGCTTTATATAAAAGGTGCCTTGCAAAGTTGCTTTTTTTTCTGACCCTAAACTGGGGAGGTGAGGGAGAAGTAAGACTGCACACCAGAGCTCTGTGTGTGTGTGTGTATGTTCAGGAAAAACATGCACAAAAGGACAAGTGTTTATTTATACCCTTCCCCATGATATGCCTACATTTTCTACAGCCTGATTTCTTTGAGAGGAAAAAGTGCCTTTTTTCTATGTCTTATCCACATACAAAAGCTTGAAATGGCACTTGATGTGTTGCCTTAATATAGTACCAAATACCAAGCTGCTCCACATCTCTTACCTCTATTCTAAGAGGACAGAGGCGCAGCACCTCAAAACAGCACATGGCTTCCACAACAAGCTTTGGTTCCAGTACACATTCACCCACCTACTGGCTTGGTTAAATATTGCCCCCTTGCATTTTCCTTTCTTCATACATTTTTATTTTACTTTCTTCTACAGAGTATCTGCACATCACTCCTCAGACATCCTCTTCTGTCTTCACGTGTTCTACTCTTAATTTTCTTTCCTCTACAATTTTGTTTCCCTCTTGGCTTTTAGTATCTCCCTATCCACTCTTACTCCACCGTTATGTCAGAGACCATCAACTATGAACTATCCATTTCTTAGGCCTCACTAAAGTTTTATATAAATGAAATTTCTTTTGCTATCTAACGCATATCCTCCCTAAGACAGAAACAGTATTGCCAGCATAAAATCTCACTGGTTTTCTATCTAGCTTTGGGCCCACATTACCAGTATTAACCAAAACTTTCCTTATAAATTTTCCCTATATATGTAGGGGAGTATGTGTGTGTATTTAATTTTTCTTACTTACATCTCCTTTTTTCCTATTGCAGAAACTATTAATGCTTTTAATAATCTGTGTCTATCCTTAGAGTTTTATATCCCTGGTATATTTATAAATTATGAAAGATATCATCACGCAGAACCATTTTGCGAAGAGGTTCATATTTTGTTCATTAAAGCAAAACAGTCAAACAATTCCTCCGAACATTTTTCTGCTATTATTTTAAAGTTTTTTCTTTTTTTTTTTTTACATCATATTAATCAAGTGCTTAAAAGCCAGCAACAGTGCAGTATTAAATGTACCTGCAAACCTGATTCACAAGGATGCACAGAAAATGAGAAACGTATGAAACTCAGAAGAGTAATGACTAAAAGGGGCATGGATTTAAATAATGAGGGGTAAAGGGCAGGAATGAACACACCCAGAAACCTGTGAGACAAGGCATTAGATGGGAAAATTCAGGGAGATGAGAGAATTCTTTAATAGAAAAACAAAATTAATCTCTCGGAGGAATGCTTGATTGATGAAGACAACCTATAAATTCACATTTTACATGAGAACAGGGGTACATCCGCTAACTGCTCACACAGTAATTGTTTGCACTGAACCTGTGTGCCTTCCATACAGTCTACATTAAAGCAAAAGTATGAATGCAATGTAAATATCCCTCATCTCTGAGCACAAAATTTTGGGAAAGAAATTATTATGCAATAGAACAGTGACATTTTTTAGACCATTCCTCATCAACAGATACAATTCTCCATCCTGAAAATTGTTTATATGAATTATGCAAAATGAGGAAAACCTACATGATAGAAGTGTTTGCAAAAAAGTCACTATCACTTTCTTGAGGAATAAACAAACAAACAAGAAACACAAGAACCACTTTTTTATGCCAGAGGAAGAACATTGCGAGCCACAACTTTCACAATTGTGATGCTAGGTTTGAGTGTGTGCTTTTTTACAGACATAAGTTTATTCACTTTTAAAACCAAGTGCATAATATGAAAACATTAATCAAAACAGGTATGTCTTAAAGACATACAAACAAGTGATATAGGATACAGAAGTATATGGGATAAGAAAGCCTACGATTTGACTCTTAAAAACAATCATTAAACACGCGACAAGTTCAAAACCCCACCTCTTTTCTCAGTAAACCTGAATCAAAGTCAGAAATATTTAACCTATGATGACAATCCTGTCAGACTCTGTAAAAGTTATTATTATTTAACTGTTCCTCTATAACACTTAGCCAGCAAATGGGAGTACAGGGTCAAAAACCAAATCAGAATGAAACCACACACACAGAGCTATAGTAAGATTAAACCTTCTTATACATTAGTGTATATACACACTTGAAACTATGTATTTGGTCTTGCATGCGGCAAACAAAAAAAAGAGATTTCTTTCTTCTATGCCATCAGCCCTCCTGCAACTTGATTATGACATCAAGATATTAGTCCTTTTTTCCATGCTTCTTAAATGCATCTGCTTCTCCAAGTACCAACTTAGCATGGAGGCAGAAGTATCCTAAAAAACCCCAGAATGACTCTTGCCTTAAAGTTCCATGACTTTTCTTTAATACTATACTGAAAAAAGCCTCCACATTTTCTTTGTTTCTTTAGAACTTTCATAGCTCTCATTTTCATCCCAATTTCTTTCCTCTTTCAAAAACAACTTCTCTCACATCTTTTCTTTAAAATGTTCTGAAACACTTCTCACTTCTCTACCACACCTTCAGAGCGCCACAAAATTTCCACATCGTCAGTTGCCAACTGCTAATCAAACACATCTCTTCCATATCTATTATTCCTTGGGAATTAATATTTGAATTTACCACCGGAAGTCGGATGGCACATACAGTGTAATCCAACCTACGTAACTAAACGAAACTAAACTGATGGACATCTCTCATGTCAAAACAAAAATCATTAAAATAAAAATTGTGTTCACATTGTAATTGTAAGGTACAATTCCTCCACATCAGTTCTACGTTGGCTTACCTCGTAATTCAGATAGTCTCCTGGTAACTTAGGATTTGTTAGAAATCTTTTCTCCCAAGTAACAAGTTACAGGACAAGAGCAAATGGTCTCAAGTTAGGCCAGGGGACGTTTAGATTGGATACTAGGAAAAATTTCTTCAGAGAAAGGGTCATCAAGCATTGGGACAGGCTGCCTACGGAAGTGGTGGAATTGCCATCCCTGGAGCTATTTAAAAGACAGGTAGACATAGTGCCTAAGGACATGGTTTAGTGCTGGTTTTGGCAGTGCTAGGTTGATGATTGGACTCGATGATCTGAAAGGTCTCTTGAACACAGACCATTCTATGATTCTATTAAATGTTTCATAGAAATGAAATGTTTCGCAGAATCCAGCCAGGCTGGATGGGGCTCTGAGCAACCTGATCTAGCAGGAGATGTCCCTGCCCATGGCAGAGGGGTTGGAACTAGATGATCTTTAAGGTCCCTTCCAACCCTGACAATTCTATGATTCTATGATTTTAATTTAATCACTTTTAAAAATGCACAGAGTAGCTACAATTGAAGATAGGGCACTCTGAGCTTTTACTACTCCATAGCTTCCATAAATGGTCTAGTAGTTCTTCCTCATGACCTATTCTCTGCTTACGACACAGAGTCCTCTCTTAGTACTGTCTGCTCCACTCCTAGTGTTACAACACAGGCATGTAGGAAAACTTTAAAAAGAAAAAAAATAATTCTTTACCTTGTTCCCCAGCTTGAAGACCTCATCCAAATTGGTGCTGTTAGTGTTTATCATAATGGAATCTGTGTCTCCATAAATCACTTCGAGGTTCATCTAAACAAAACAAATTGCTTTGAAAAACGAACCAAAACCACTCCATCTCTTTAAAGTCCCACTTCATTTTCAAGATTCAAAAAGATCACTGTCCATATATTACCTTTTAATACTAAAAAGCAGAAAAAAGGTAAGGTTTTACTGAGAAGTCTGTACATCTAATTAAAAAATATTTGAACTTAAAGAGAATAATGAAACTTAAACGATTGATATGTTAAAAAAAAAAAATCACTGTTCAGTTGTGTACATAATGCAAATAGTTAAAATTTTACTAAATGAATGCCAGTGCACAAGTCTAATCTTGAGGAACAGCAGGAACACTAATCTGAAACAACTTTGGACTGCTAAGACACAAGAAGATCACTGGGACTCAAAGTCCGCCGGACAAATTCAGGCTATTCAGATAAGACATTTGGCCAATTTGCTTGAAAGGTAATGCTACAGTCAGGTATCCTATCCCATCTGTAACCATCACAAAATAAGTCATTCTGGATTAAAAAGAAATCATACTTACTATAATATAATACTTATTAATATAATACGCTATTTCAAACAAATCTAGTGAAGGTATTGGCTATTGGATACGGTAACTGAGAATACTACAGTACTGTCTGGATTAGGCTGCTCTTCTTACAATGTTTCAGATTATGTATGTGGCTTTGTATTTCCATCTTCCCCTTCCCATTTGTTTTCTTCTGCTGTAATCTAATTACCTGTGTTAGTCCTCCCCTGGGCAGCAGACCTTTCAGGGAACAAGATTCTCCTTTTGGATAAGGATCTCGCTACTATGATCCGCAAGTTTTGTATCCCCAGGATGGACTACTGAACAATTACAACTGGAGATGATGAACACAAACACCTACTTGAATCCTTCTCACTGACTAACACTCCGCCCTTCGCATCATATCTCATTCTGATCCTTGTAACAATTCAAATGACCTACTTGGAAATGATTGTGTTCAAACACCAACCAGACTGCCATAATACTCTGGGATAATCGAGCAAACTCCAGACAAATTGAAGCACATAAAAAAAGCCTGAGGTGCATATGAAAGGAATAGCAAGGAAGAAGGTGAAAAGAAAAATTGTCAATACCAGTAAATGTCACCAAAAAATGGGCAAATGCATCCAATTACGTAACGTTAACTTGAAAAAATGAAAACCTGATGTCTTCAGGGGTGGAAAATCAATGCAGCTGTAAAATCTGCAGCACGGCTATGTCCATGTTACACTCCATATAGTCAAAAAAAACACCCTGTGGCAGAGTTTAAAGGAAGCCAAAAAATAAACCGTAATAAAACACTAGAACACATGGTGTAAGAGGTCTATGAGTAAACTCTAATTAGCACTGTTGCTAATTTGCTTGAAACAGTCGCACATAAGCTTCAAGCAGGGGCCAGATCATATCTGTGGTAGGAAAAGAAAAAAGCTATAATCCATTAGGAAGGATTACATTTGTAAACCAGGCATCCTAAGAAGTGATTTCAGGTCTGTTTGGGTTACAGTTTTCCTAGAATAAAAAAATTTCACCAGGTGTGCTCTTTAAGAGTTGTTGTTTAATGAAAATGCTCAGCATTACCTTTTGCACCATCTCCTTGGTATGCATCAAAATCTGAAATGAGGAAAAAAAATAATCAAAGATTAGCGTATGATATAATTACAAGCTAACACATGCAAACATATTCATTAGGTTGCTAACTCCAAATGCTCTCACCTTTCAAAACAAAGCAAACCACCTCTCTCCTGGCAACACACAGTCACCTCAATACTCCTATTACATGAGTAAATTCTCATCTGACCTTGTATTAATGCTATTATTAACTCCCCTAAAACAAGATTAAAACAAATCTCAAAATTGCATGTGCACACACACATTCTACCTTAGGAAAAAAAGAACGTTGAATCAAATGCTCAAATAAAACTTAATAATGAAGCGCCAGAATTAAGCCTCTTCCAGTAATTTAGGTCAGTCACCTCCTTCATATACATCATCTTATCTCTTGATGTCATTAAGCTTTTTCCCAAAATCACCCAGTACAGGCTGGATGGTGCTCACTTGACAAGAATCTAGTCGGAAGGTTGATTACCCTTATAATCATCTTAAAATGGGTCATCAAAAAGCAAACTCCTTAGGGAAACCATAACCGGGACAACGATCTGGGATAGAGATAGGACACATGTTGAATCAGTGGGCAAATCTGTGTGTAACCTGGTTTGCTCCTCAGCCAAGAGTGCATCCCAAGTTCCCTGAATGCTCTGGATAGCAATTCTCTGAACCTTATAAATTATAAGCTATAGAGACCTCACATGAGTAGGCTGCTGCTTCCATCTCTAATACTGGTCAACATAACGGAAAGGGGTGGAAGAACGTACCACCTGAAGCCACAGATATGGCTGTAGCGCAGAAAAGACACAGTAAAACTAGACTGATGAACAAAACGTGTAGCTGATGCAGCAGCAAGGACTTGGTGAAGTTTGCACAGCTGCAAGAGAACCAACATCTGGTGCATTCCTTCCGTCACCTGCCCATATTTCCCCATTTCCTTTCTCATCAGCATCCTGGTGCTCTGGCAGATGCCACCTGGTTAGTCCCAGTTCCCTGGTTTTGGTCCTTCCCATCTCCACTCATCATAAACCTCAGCTCTTTTTCAGCTAGTCCGGCTACTCATATACATTTATAGTTTTAATTTTCTTAGAGAGGTTTACTTTGAACCACGTGCTACAGCAATAGATTAGGGTCTTATTAGGTGAATCCAAACAATTTGGTACTCTAGCTATAGTCAGGCAACATACTATTTTAACGCGTTATATTAGATTTAGTGACCTACTCTAAGTTTTATTATTTTTCACACATTAAGTTGTAATACTTCTTGGCCATATTTGCCAAAAAGGCACGATTATGACTTGTAGCCAAGAAGTCTGTGACAGGGAGCTGAGCAATAGAAATTAGCTGGGATGAGGAAAGAAAAAAGGGTGAACAGGGAAGAGCTCGCCATGCTCAGTGGGAAGACCACCATCTTAAGGGAAATCTTGTGACTTCCATAAAGCCAAGGAGCCTGAAATTATTCCAAGAGTGTTGACTATCGCAATATTGACTACTGCTATTGCAACAAGCAATTCTGAAACAAAGGTGAAATGTCCACTTCTACATAACAGTACACAAACAGGATGACAACACTGTTATTCCTTCAACATTAACAGCAAGTGTCTTTAATATTTCTGAACCTTCAGACAGTCACAGTGATCAATACTGAAGTATGATGCTCCCCTATGCTTTTTCAGCTTGTTTTAAATTATGCACCACAGAATTATGCACCAGAAGCTATATCCCCCCAGCATTCTTAGTTTCACAATGCTTAACTTCGCAAACTTAATATTCTGTTTCAACATAGTTTCTGTTCAGACACATTTTCTAGCCACTTTCATCTTCAAAGAGAAATTGTTGCACCTAAGGATGGACTCACTCTCCCAAAGTACAAAGGCATGAACTAAGCAAACATAATATACCATTCCCTTCAAGGCACTTAAGGAAAGGTTAGGTTCCAAACCACAATGTAACTGTGGCACAGCTGACTCACAATGAGTGTCCTTATCAGGGTTATTCCCCAAGTACATATAGATACCTATGGATTTACACTCTCTGGGTCAAGTTCAAAACACCCAGTTGGTTTAAAGACCATCCACTGATGCTGCAAACTCGGTACTCAGATGCCTGAACTCTGCTGAAGGCCCAAACTGCAAAAAGCTCAGCTAGCCTCAATCTTCTACGTAGACAAGGACGAACAGGAAAATGGTGAGTCTTAACTGCAGATCCACTCTAGGCAGTGTGTGCTCAGACACACCGGATTCCATTTTAATCAGAAGCTTAAAAAAGATATTCCACTCCTATTCATCTCCTAGTGAGTGATTCAGACGGCACCGCCCCAGCACCTTTTCATGGAGTTCTGAAATTATTCTAAAGACACGTATCACTGGTACATGACATCAAATTTAATATACAGTAATCAGAATTCCAGTTTATTCACACACACACCCTTCTCTCGTTTATTAGCTAATACCCACAGAGAAAGGTTATACCTTTATCTTAGTACTCCAAAAGTAAACAGGGATCCCCGAAGCAAAATTTAAGACTGGACAGAGAAGCAAAGAGTTTACACGTAAAAGAAAAGAAGGTCTACCATTTTTCTCGCTTGATAATCTCTGGCATTTTTTACTTAGTTCTCTGTAATAGTGCTATCTATTAATTGCTAGAAAGATTTTTTTTTTTTTTTTAAAATAGGATTACCCCCTACTAAAAAAACCAAAACTGTTTGGCTGTGCAAAGACTATTTCTTAACTGCCTCTGAGGACAGCAGTGGATGTAGGTAATAACAAGAGGTTACAGATAAGTTAGCTTCATCAAGTGACTGGCATATGCTCGTGCTACCCATTCTGACAGGAGATCACTCGTAAGTGCCAACAGCTACAAAACAGAAGGTTATAAAGGCTTGCTAAATTCATTAATAAGGCAGTCGGTAGTTATCTGATTTCACAGCAACACCTGCATATTTATCTTCTCATTACCAATTGGATGATGGAATTTTTTTCAAGCACATTTCAAAAATCTGCCAACTTCAAGTGTAGAAAAAAAAAAATAAACTTTGTAGTTAATTTTTCCCTTAACAAAGTACAGCTGTTGAGAATAATTGTTCAAGATCTTACCCTGTAATGTCAACTGCAGCAGAACAAAGAGTATTTAATTAGCAAATCTATCCAGTAATTCAACACCTATTATATAAAATGCCTTCGTGATTTTATTCAGGATAATTTGCTAAGAGGGTTATTACTGACATTCAGATGAAATTTAAAATTCCTACGCAAGTCGAGTCATAATAGCAGTAATGATCCCCCCAATCAGGAGATACTGTGTCACACAAGGTTCTTTTGCAATGCAGCAGCCGATTTCCTGACTTCTTAATTCCTGGGCTCAGCTCGGCTCAGTGAGAGCCCTTCATGCCAATATTTCAGTCAGCAATACATCCTTAATGGGACTCTATTAAAATACCTAGAATAAAAATGATTTTTTTTTTTTTTGGTTAAAAAGAATGACAGCACTGCTATGATATCAATCATTAGCAGTTTATCAGAAATGCACAGCAAAGGAAGGGAGGTTTATAGTGAGGCTGGGAAGACAGAAGAAAGAAGGAAGAGAATGGGAAAATTGTTACTCGGTAGTTTCCTTTTGCAAATAATACTGCGCTGCTCATAAGAGATGGATTGTCTCCTATTGCAGGCAATCCAAGTAGGAAGAATTAATTGCCTGGCAACCCATCTGTACAGCCGTGCCCCCTCCCCCCCAGCAAACATATACTTCTAAAAACCTGTGAACTTCTCAGTACAGTGAACATCTGTGAAATTCCATTTTAACTTTTTTCTTGTAAAAGCAAGACTAGCAACACACATTCTCTTGCCCATGAACTGAGAGTCAATATAAACTGAGAGATTGTAATTGTAGTCAAGCAATGATCAAACTGCAAAATTCCCTGTCCTAATTCTACTCCAACTCACTAATTACTTAATTAAATGAGGATGCGATTTAAGAAAGGGAATGATTAAAAATAAATAAATATACGAAGAACAGCTTTACCGTTATCTATCAATTATTTTTAAATGTATCTTATTTAAAAACCACTAAAGATTACCTTCCAACAAGAGGATACTTATGTGAAAACAAGCTAAGATATCCGAATTAAAAAACAATGGGATAGGGCACAAAAGTACCATGCTGATGCGAAGATTTCTCCTGAAGAGACACACATTTTCTGTAGATTCCTGGGGACGCAGACGTGAAAGGACAGAAAGGGAGACTTTAAGACCAGACTGAAAAGACTGACCAGAATGGTTATGAAAATATTGCACCAAAGATGCATACCAAACCAAC
>VYZM01022211.1:185499-199108 GCA_013398915.1 Dromas ardeola | reverse complement strand
AAACCAACCCAACAAAAAAAAAAAAAAATCACTGATACATTCACTTTGCTTAAGGAGAAAAACTAACACTCTTACGACCTTGGCAAAACCTGTATTTTTGAAGGTTACCTGTAGTTATCTAGAGTAGACCTGATTTTTTTTCCCCACCTCAGCTGTTTATTTGTGCAATTATATAGTAAGAAAATAATTCTGTCATCAGCTTTAGCAATTCATATTAACTAGTCCTTCCCACGACACAGGGGAACAAACGGGCAGGAAGAACTGTGTTCCAGTGTGTAACACCACCCACTAATCTACATAAGACCTACCTCTGAACAGCTGTATTTTTGCAACCTATTCATTAGCTTTGCTCGTATTTTGTGATAAGTAGCCTCTAGCACTGATAAACCACAGCCACGGGACGCTGCAAAAAGATTTTATTAAGGAGGATTTTCAAAGAAGGTTTCTATCGCTGGACAAAAAGGCACATATGCCATAAGCAAAAGTGAAAGAAAGATGGAAGCCTTGTTTGCCACAAGGAATGAAGCATTGTAATGCAGCCTTTTCGTTAGTCGATGGACTTGATTTAGAGAAGTTTGAGTGACCAGATTTGAGTAGTTAATATTTATTGCAAAGAGTTTTTACCAAGTATTTGCTTTACTTAGGCAATGCATTCAAAGCTACATATCCCATACTGCCAAATTTTTCAATTCTTTTTTCTTTTTTTTTTTTCAGAAACACTGAAATTAACTGTCCATACTTCACCCAACAAAGTTGACAGACATTAATATAACCTTGATAGATGCTGTGTATAAAACCAGAGTCGGATTGTGCACCAAAACCAAAGGGAGAATGGTTCCAAGGGCTGAAGCAGTGTACACAAAGATCCAGTAATACATGTTTACGTGCCAGCAAAAGGTAGGATCTTCTGCCTCACTAACAACAGAAAAGGCACAGAAAAGGCAACAATGGAAGCATGCCAAACACAACAGAAACCACGTGTACCTTTGTCACACTTTAACAAGGAATGCAAAGATGATAGTAAAACACTGAAGATGATGATGTGAATCAAATCACAACTTGAAGACAGTGTTCCTTTGGTGCCAGAAACAATTATACATTTAAAATTCTATAGTATTTCAAGTATTCATGGTGAGTTTCGCTGAAGAGAACAGGAAAACCAGAATTAATTCCTTACTAAGTTGTACAATTATTGGTTATGCTGCACAATATATTATGAACCATGCCATACTAAAGCGAATTTTGCCTATTTTGTAAAGGATTATTTTGGTACTGGGATGAAAGAAAAAACAATGAAACATACTCCTACCTCTTTGGACAAAAGGTAAAAAAACCCAACCAAACCAAAACCAGAAACTTCTGTGTTGGAAATTAATTTAAAATCTTGGAAATGGAGAAACTGAGTGTTCAACAACCAAGTTGAACACTTGAGTGCATAGAAGGTAACTGACCCAGTTCTGACTCCACTTCATGTTCCCAGAAGCAGTAAGAATATAATATCCAGGTGGATAACTAGCTGTGAAAGACATCCGTCTGGCAGGGGCATCTCCTAACCCTCCAGAGTCAGTAATGGTCCTTCCAGAGAAACCAAACACCAGAACCAGTGGCAGTTCCTAGAGAAGCACCAGGGCTCACAGCCCACCCACAGAATTATTTTTGTTCTGACCAACTCATTCAAAACTGAAAACCTGAAACGAATGAAGGAGCAGGGAATTTTCTTCCGTTTCATTCCATGAAAAAACAAGATCCACAACACCCAAAACCCCTTGAAGAACATGATACTCAAACCAATTTCAGCTCATTAACTCTTATGAATTTTTTTTATTTAAATCCATTAAATAAATCTATGCTCGATGAACATTTTGTACTTAACTATAAGACGCAAAGCTAGCTTTGCTTGGTAAGAAAACCTTTTGTGCATTTCAAGTACACATCAAAAGCTAACCATATCACAAACCACAAGTAAAACCACTTCTAATAAGCAAGAATATGACAAGCATAATTTACCATTTCCAAATAAAACCAAAACATGTGTTAAGTTATTCAGTATTTAAATGCATACAGACAAGTATATCCTCCTTAGAGAAAACAGCAGCATTTGTTTCAGTGAACTGAACAAACATTTAGACAGGAAAGATTTATTTTGCTTTGTTTCCAAAATTGAACTGGTTTAACACATTCAGCAATAGAGAATCAGTCTTTCACAAGAAAAAATAAAAAGACAAGAACAGTAAATAATTAAAATGAGTTACTTATAAGCCAATGCTTACTGTTCAGTGAGACAAGTTAGAATCCAGTCAAGGTTTAAAACGGAGCACAGAGATTTTCGTCCAAATAACAGCAAAATCTATTCCCAAGTAGGGAAGAATAACCATACCGTCCTCCACAACAGGTTTAAGTTGAACTATAGTTTTAGAAATCATCTTTCAAATATATAAGCGTGTCTCTCAATCTTGAGGTGATAGGAATGTAAGTACCGTTTCATCTCCCAGATAAGTTACTCTCATAGCCCTGTAACTAGAAGTCCTAGAGAAATCAAGGAGTGGGTCTCAGAATCAATAGTGAAGACGGTTTTCCAAAATGGTCTATTTCTGTAAACCAGAAAAATAAATAAAGCCAATAGTCTAAAGACTGAAATTTTTTTTGAAGCAGTGGATAAACTCAGTGCGCTATCCAAGATGATGACAAATTCCTTGAGAATCAAATCCCCCCCCCTTTTTTTTTTTTTTTGAGTAAAAAGCAGAAAACAGGACTTACATCTCCGTAAGGCCTTCCTCCCTTATCTTCCAATTGTTAAAGAAAATTTCATTACAAAAAGAAAGGTGTGTTGAACATGGATTACTTTTCTAAGGTTCTCCTGGTCAGGATCTTTTAAGTAATAACCACAACTTCTGTGCTTGGAGAAAAGAGAGGAGCTGGGGGAAGACAAGCAAGAGCTAAAGAGAAAAACAGATGCAGAAAACACTTACTACCTGATGAGTATTCTTAAAAGAAAAAGGACCTGTACTGAAAAACCCAGTCTCTCTTTTAAAAAGCCATAGGCATTTTGCAATAGGCATACTGAACAGAACAAAGCAACCTCTGTCTAAATACAGGTATGCTCACTGAAAATGATCCTGAAATTTTCTAGGAGATGAGAGGACATGCTAGTCTTGGTAATGAATAGATTGTCTGCAAACGTTGTGTCCATCAAAAAAATTTTTGTAAGTGGTTTGAACTGCTTTAAAACTAAACTATTCGTTCATCATGCCTAAGTGGTTGTCTATCAAAGCAATATCTATTCAAATTCAGAAAAGTATTTTAGCCTCTAATTACCCTACGAAGAAAGCTCTCTCACCTAATTTCTTAAGTGTCATGCAAGATTTTCATAAAGCATGTAATTTTGTTTCATTAAATTAGATATATTTAGACAACACAACAGTTGTTTTTATGAAGTTGAACAATACTCATTCATCTTCCATAGCTGCACAGTTGGTGTCGGCGGCAGGGTTTTGGTTTCTTTATGTTCATGGACCTCTCTTTGAGGACCAAGAATTGCTTGGACAAGGCAGGATCCATCTGACTACGTGGGGCAAAACGATCTGTGCCAACAGGCTGCTCGACCTGGTAAGGAAAGCTTTAAACTAGGACCCATGGGGGTAGGAGTGCGTGACCATGAGGAAGCTGCAAACCACCATGCGAAGCAAAGGGTGGGGCATGATGTGAGCAACAACACGGGGCCGAAAGGAGCCCTCTTCAACCACATCCATGTAAATAAGGGAGTGCCTACAGGACAGTGTTAGGCAGGAAGTTCTCGCACTCTTTCAGGGCATCAGCAGGACCGGGTGCCTCTTGGAAAGACCTGTGCACTAATGCACACGGCATGGGGAACAAAAAGCAGGAATTATAAGTTTAATGCAGTTACAGGGCTATGACTTCACTGTGACCATGGAAATATGGTGGAAAACATGATCATGGCAGGTTCCCCAGGTCTGGAAGAAAGCAAATGTCATTGCTATCCTCAAGATGGCCAAGGAGGAGGAGATTCTAAGGAACTAGAGGCTGGTCAGCCTCACCTCAAGCCCTGAGAAAAGGTGGTGGAGCAAATAATTGTCAAAACAACTGCCTTCCAGATACAAAACACAAGAAGTTGCTTGGCAGTGTTCAGTGTGGATTTACAAATGGGAAATCATGCTTCACCAAGCTGGTAGCTTTCTATAAAGAGATGACTGGCTTGGCGGACAAGGGGAGAAAGCAGTGGCTGTTACCTTGACTTTAGTCAGGCTTTCAACTCTGTCTCCCATAGCATCCTCAAAGACAAACTGATGAAGTACGGGCTAGGTGAGTGCACAGTGAGGTGGACTGAAAACTGGCTGTGCTGAAAACCAGCTGCACTGCTGAGCTCCGGGGGTTGTGATCAGCGGCACAAAGCCCAGCTGGAGGCCAGTCCCTAGTGACGTACCCCAAGGGTCGATACTGGGTCCAGTCCTGCTTAGTGTCTGTGTTAATGATGTGGATGATGGTGTAGCGTGTACCCTCAGCAAGTCTGCAGACAACACAAAACAGGGAGGAGTGACTGATAACACCAGATGGGTGTGCTGCTCTTCAGAGGGACCCTGACAGGCTGGAGATGTCTCATGACTTAGAGGAATCCCGTGAAGTTCAAAAAAGGGAAATAATAAGTCCTGCTCCAGGGGAGGAATAACCCCATGCACTCTGGGACTGACTGGCTGGAAAGCAGATTTGCAGAAAAAGACCTGGTCATGCTGGTAGACACTAAGATGACCATGAGCCAACAATGTACCCTTGTGGAAAAGGCAGCCTGGGCTGCATGACGCAGAGCGTTGCCAGCAGATCTGAGGGAAGTGGTCCTCCCCTCCTTTACGCAGCCCTGGTGAGACACATACGGAGTGCTATGTACAGCGAAGATCCCCAGTGCAAGGAAGATGCAGACATCCTGGAGCAAGTTCCTGTACATTCAGCTTCCTAACTATACTGGGATGTTCAGGTTTCCACTGACCTACTCAAATGCAAAAGATGAGAGAAGAGGTGTATACAAATGCCTAAAGGGTTCACAACTGTACTTAAAAAAACAAAGCGTATGGTGAAAGCAAGTCCTCTTAGGATTGCCCAAACAGGTTAAAAAAAAAAAAAAAAAAAAAGAGAATCTGCTGTAAGATGAAACTTGCTGCATCAAAGAGAAGTAACAGAGTAAGTTTTTCCATCATGCAGAAACATAAACACAGAGTGCTGGAAACCAGGAAAACTGTTGCTGCAAGTAGAGAAACCTTAGTCTTTGACGACATGCCACCTTTCCTGGCTACAATAGATAACTGAAAGAAGTTAAACAAAGATTATTCCAATTCCAGAGAACAATGAAACCTGAATGAAATGAGCACTTGTAACAGATGAAGACTTTTACCAATGTACCTATGCAGGACTAAATAACTACCAGTGGTCAAGTCTCAGAAGCTCAAAACCACATTTGGTGCTGATCAAAGCAGTGAAAAAGCAGGAGCAGGGCCAGTTACCATCTCCACTATATCCAAACACTAGCCACTGTATTGATGTGTCTCCTGCACAGTCTCTAGCCCCTGTGGCAGCTCTTAACTGCCTTCTTAGCTGGTATCAGGGAAAGAAAACAGCTTCAACTCTACATGGGACACTGAACCTTCCCTGCTCCAGGCAGGACCTAGTGATTACTCCAAGGATGTGAAAAGACAACGAGGAACACACATGGTTAATGGCATGAAGTCCCAGTCAGATTTCCTGTTTGTTCAGTGTGACCTCTGTGCAGCACTTCATGGAGCTGGCTTGGACACAGAGGGAAAGAGCTCCTGAGAGAATCTGTCCGTCAGACGCAGCCTTTTTAGATTATGTCTTCAAAATGAGTTTCCTGAATTCCCTAGATATGTCTGACAAAAAAAAAATTAAGATGGTGCTCCTCAGGACATAAAAGACCCCCACAAAACAAAGTAAGCACTTACAAAGCATGTCAGAAATAAAATCTACTGGCCTACCAGATGATTATAAGATGCATGGCTAATTTCTGCCATACACTTAGATCTCAATGTAGAAAAAAAAATACATTTTTTTTTTAAAAAAAGCTCATTGAAGGTTTTAAGCTATTTTTAAACCAACTACAAAAGAAAATTACTAGTTAACAATCCTAAATTGCTTGTTAAATAGGGCTTGCAACTATAAGTCAGGAATAGGAACTGTAGGGTGGGTTGGGGCAACTTCACCTTCCAGACTTTTCCTGTGAGGAAAAAAGCGCCCATGTCAATGAAAACTACCGCCTATCCACAGACATCCACAGTAACATACATGTCATGGACAAAGGAGCTATGGATGGGACCATATTTGATGTCATGGAGCTCCCGTAGAAACAGAAACATGGTCCGTGACACAATTTTGTGAGTTCTCCAATTGAGAAAAGCTGAGCTTCATGCAAAAGCAAATTCCCGAAAGCGACCACCCCATTATCAGCCTTTGAGATTTCAGCAGTTAACTATCAATTGGTCAATTACCTGGAATTGCAGTCTAGGGCATTTTTAATACCATTTGTAGACTGTCTCATAATCGAGGACACTTGCACTGTTTTTAAAAACAGAACAAAGTCAGGGGCTTACCAAACCATTCAATTGAATTTTTCAGGACTATGAACTTATGCAAAGAAATGACAGTTTCAGAAGTTACTTTTATGCATTAGTCTGTCGTTAAGCACTCCGCATACAGCCCACCCATTTCAGTATTTAGTGTTTCGAAATTAAAAGCAGTATGGCTTCATCGCTAATGAAGCCAAGTTGTTAAATTGTCATTGTATAATACCACAGGATATGGATTTGTTTATTAATTGTAAAGAATATGGAAATATGAAGACTAGCAAAACAAACAAATGTATTTAACCTTTCAACGTGACCCTCTAGGAATCCAATCCAAATACTGACTTTTAGCCTCATATTGGATTAAAGTAGTGGAGTTTTGCAACTCATTCAATCCCCATAATTCACCTAAAATGATATTGCTCAACAGGAATACATTTCTATTCTAATGATGGAAAAAATTTAATTACAAATGCAACTAAAGCATGCTACCTCCATAAATCCATTACTGCAAGAGAGGCATGCTGATTATTTTTTAAATCCTTAATTTGTCATTTAGACCTACTGTTATCTCATTTGTAAAGAATTCAAAACACATTTGCACAAAACTAGATTTCTAAAACATTAACAATGTTTATAAATCTCTCACTTATTTCCCTACAATTTGACAGGATTGATTTCATGCTACATACTTTAACTCAATCAATCTTTGACTTTGGAAATTTTCATTTAAATTCTTCATCCCACAAATTCTGCTAAAGAAAGAACATCACAACCTAAAGGTTTTGTTTAATCTAAAAACATAGCTAACAAGCTTTCCTACTTCTTATTACCGGAGTTTGAATCATTAATAAAAAACTCAGCTTTCACTCATATGCCAAGGAAGCCTTCTTTCAAAGCTCTCTCTTGCTCTTACTTTTCAGTTTAAATAGAAGGCACCAGCGCTAATTTACATTATTGTCACACCAGTCATTCAATATCCTCATTAGAATTATATCTGAAATGAGACCTGCAGGGCCTTGAGATAAGTTTTAGCGCCAACATAATAATCCAATCACAAACACTGGTCAACACTGGCTTGATTTCATCCACTGCTATTATAGATACAAATGTTGCTAAGCTCCTTTTTAATGCCTTTAGATTACTACAGGTACCTAAAATAAACAAACCAACCAACCCCCAAACAGAAGGAAAGATAGGGACACATTGTAAGAATAGAAAACCCTGTAGGAACTGTCTGCTATTCTAAGACCTGGTTTGAACTTTGAAAAAAACATACACAGACTGGTTGAGGTTGGAAGGGACCTCTGGAGGTCATCTGGTCCAACCCCCCAGATGAAGCAGGAACACCTACAGCTGGTTGCCCAGGACTGTGTCCACACACCTTTGAATATCTCCATGGAGGGAGGCTCCACAACCTCTCTGGGCAACCTGAGCCAGGTCTCAGTCACCCTCACAGTGAAAAAGCATTTCCTGATGTTCAGACAGAGCCTCCGGTGTTTCAGTAAACAAACAAATCTATCAGTCTTACCATTAAAATGACGCAAACACCACAAAAAAAGCCCATACACATTCCCTTTAGAGAACCGAAGAATATCAAGTGCCCACAAAAAACTCCAAGAATACTGAAATTTTTACTTATTAAAACATACATTAAATCGGCTGGGTAAAAAAATCCACCTGCCCACCAACCTCCAGGACAGCAAAGAGATACTGCTGCTTCCTGACATAGGTAACACTAATTTTAGTATGTGCTGATAGGTGGCAAAACAAGAAATTTGAAAGGATTTTCCCAGGAAATATACATGCAACATGGCTGACAAGAGACATCTGTTCTCTTTTTATAGGTCATGTTTTTTTCTGAGGCAGGATATCCTGGAGTCCTTTATGATTATTAACCTAGACACTTATTTTGCCCATATGTACACATAAACATTTATAGGAAGATATACACTTTAATATTGAAAGTCAAGAACCAACCACAATCTGACCGAGAACAATAAAAACATTACCCTAAAATATTAACTAGAACGGATTTCATCACATCTTTCTCAAGCTTATTGTCTTATGATACTGTCAACTAAAATATTGAATAAAAAAAAAGAAAAAAAGGCTGAAGTGAACCTTGACAGTTCATCTACTAGCCCCATCCCCGTATGGTTATTCACATCAACTACATTTAACTACATGGCTATAATGGATCAGATGTCCCATCCACCTGAACTACTATGATTTTTCTGTTTCAGTTCTCCCTTTTCATGAGCAGTTGCTCTGCTACAATCCATCACATAAGAAAACTGTCACAAAGCTGAAATATGGCAAATTCAAAGTATTTGAATATTTATTTGATTAAAGTATAGAAGATTATCCTTATTTGGTTAAAGTACAGAAGATTATCCAGTAGAAGAGAAAGGTAATTAACATCTAATTTCAAAGCCTTTCAAATGAGCCTCATCCCAACCACACTGTAAGAGTTCTACACTAAAGAAGTTTCTCATTTTCATTCAAAAAGGCACACCTGGCAGACCAACAGTAACTGTACGAAAGAGAAAAAAGAAGACAAAGAGGCATTCAGATCAAGCAAAAAACATGTTCCCCACTCTCTTCTACATGTGCTTGCAGTCATATCATCAACTAAGTAATATCTGACTAAATGAGGTACACTCACCCTAACAGAGAGGGGTAATTTAACAGGTTAGATAGAGGAGAAAAGATATTTAAATTGCCTGGAAGTTGAGCAATAAAAACAACTTACAAAGCCTGTAGCATACAGACTTCTAGAGTGACTTTTGAAAAGGGTTTGCTGACACTGCTGGTGGTTGAATTTTCAAAGCTTAAAACTAAAATCATCGTGCAGGTAATTTTTCTACAACGGCAGAACAAAATCTCCAGTCTAAGCCAGCCACTTACAATGGGCCTGTCTTCCACCAGCTTACAGAGTCAAGCCCCCAGCACTGTCACGACACACGTGCACTTGGGACTTCTGGAAAAGATGTTGCCTGCTTTGAGAGAACATCTGCCATCTCCAGCATTAAACATTTTTATTTCTATATCCTGCAAGCATCCTCTTCTAAGGCTTTTCACTGTGCTGCAGAAGACATAGGCAACAGCAGGAAAACCAAATGACCAACAAAGACTTCTATGGGATCCTTCAAGGACATGACAAGTTTTCCAAGCATCTTGGTAATAAAAGGAAATGGTTCATATATTAGAAGAAAATGCCGAAAAGTTGTTACCAATACAGAAATTCCACATGATGAGAACAGTAAAGATACTGGCGAGTAGTAAGTCTTCAAAAAGTGGGTAAACGAACACAGAATGAAAAGGAGTTTGAGGCTTGTGTTCAGAGCCAAGCCTACTTAAAAAGCAACAATCCAGGAAGAAGATTAAAAATGGCAAATTCTTTATTTGTTTTTCAAAGGATGACATTTCACAAAACCCACCTCTGATCTCAACAGCGAGCAATATTTGAGGGGCTTCTGAGGCAGACATCTTCCATACTGATGTCCCCCCATAGAAAAACCAGGGAAACATACACCTAAGAAGCGTTAGATGTCCCATGAATCCAAGTCAGTAGTTCCCAGTGAAGGCTTGCAAAGAGGAGGTTACAAGGTTTTAAGATAAGCTGGCCCTTGCCCCCCTCCGCCAAAATAACAGCTGTATCTTGGAGCAGAAGCAGCTTCAGAAAAATACTCCAATTGCTGCTCCTGCTGCGGAGACAGGAATTTATGATGGGCTACAGGAAGCACCCCACTGGCCTCAACTCTGAAACACCAATGAAGGCTGCATCATAAAGGACTAGCACGCTGTGAGGGACTGCCAAGCACACCATAAAACAAGACACCAAATTACAATCTTAATCTCGCTTCCAAGGCCTGTACTTTCAGCCCTCAGCACAGATTTTTTCCCCCCACAGAAAGCATTAGGTGTCAAAAGGTTCATAGACTTGGCTCACTGATTGATTCCTAGTCTAGCTGATTTGTAAGGCTAATTAAGACATGGCCAAACTGTGTCCATGTCTTACTTAACATTAGTGTTTAAGCAAGTTTCGCACAATCTGATTAAAATTGACTAAAAGTGTCTTACTTCAGTAATCACTTAGACAGAATGAATTTTACATTAGCAGGATCAAGCACACGTCAGGCCTCAGTGGAAATGAAAAGGGCTTATAGTAATAGGATTTATAAATCCACCACATTAGGTTAATGGCTAAATGATTTACATGTAACTTTTCCCCCTCCTCCTCCTCCTCACCCTTCAGCTCACACACAAAAAAAATCCTATATTTGGCACTTTTAACTATAAGTGCCAAGGCAAAAAACAGACGTTCTTTTTAATTAGCTGAAAATTAAAAGCCACGAGTGATCCTTCATTAACTCTTTCATGGCAGAAATAATCAATTAGATTTTTATAAAGCCAGAATGCTTGAAGACCCTAATGACCCATTTCAAACAAACACAACGAGCTATCTACATGCGCATAATGAAGCTTGAATGGTTTGAACCAATAAATATGCAACTGATAAACGCGAGATCCTTATTCCTTATAAAATTGGCAGTAATGGAGTTCTTCATATGAATATTTTCAATTGCAGGGAAGACTCTAAAAGCCCTTGCTCTTTCTCAGCCAGCAATTCAATCCAACAGTTAGCAGCAGTTACTAATGATGCTGGAATATAGATGGCTTAAAGCCAACCCTCCCTCTTTGCAAGTGCTGGAATGTCCTACACCATGTGGTAAAACCAGGTGCTTTGTTTTGTTCTTTTGGCAGCTGAAGCTTTCATTTTCTGGAAATTTGAAAACAAAGTCATTCAGCGGAGCCCCTGTAGCAGCAGTCACTTGCATCTGCTCCATCCACGGGATACAGGCACGGAAGAAGTTCATCCTCAAGTCCTACCTGTCCCCCACCTCTCCTAAAAGCTAATACCAGGTCAGGTGGGAAACAGTAAAAGTTCGAGTTAAACGCACGCCACCCTTATATTCAGCAAAATTAATTAAAAATTGTCAGATAGCAAGGTCAACATTTCTCAATGATACAGTGCTTTGCATTTTCAGGTCACTGAACAGACATTACTAAATGAATCCAACACCAGGAATAAGGTTAACTGCCAACACCCTATATTTAAAAATAACTTATCAAGCATCTACCCGTTGTCACCAGGCACAATTACATTATCGCCACCTCACTTTCTTTTCATGGCGTTAGGAGGCCAGCCAGGCAGCCCAGCCGCACGCCCTCCCCTCCTTCAGAGCCCAGGTCAGGAACACCATGCCCCTACGCATCCAGGGGTACCAAAAAGTTAGGGTTTACAGGCATCAGTCTGCTGCTCTTGGGAAATCACCACAATTTATTTTTGTTCCAAACAAGGGCTATGTTAGATGAAAGCACCTCAGAAGGAAGCTGCTTGTTTTCCAGCCCCAGCCCAACAACAGCAGCAGCAGAACCCGTCCCCGTCCCCGTCGTCCCCCATCCTCCCCTCTCCCCCGTCCTCTCCTCTCCCCTGGCTGCCGGGGTATCGGGTTCACATTCTTTCCCCACAAACACTTGTCCGGTGTCACACAAAAGAGTGACCAACAAACCTGATACAGGGCCGTTAAATTCAGACAGCAAGGCACCACACAATGACCTTTAGAAGAACGATATTAACAGGTGGCTGGTGTCTAATACAAATAATTATATTACACTTTAGCAGCGTGGACCAAAGTGGAAACACATTGTCTTGTCATCAGCAATTGAATAAGCCAAAATAATGTCACCAGAATACCCTTTTAAAACCCTTCTTTTTCTTTCCTAACTACAGAGAACATCTCCTATCACATCCTGGGGCACGGCTGATGAGCTCCCAACTCTGTCACAAGGTATTTCATATGAAAATTTCACCAGGGTATCTGATATTTCCATTTCAAAGGAAAAAGAGGCTTACCACCTTTTGGAGATCACACAGGAATCCTTCATGATTAAATTCAAGCGTTGTTTGTTCATTTACCCTGTCTTTCCTCTTGGAAGCAGTCCACTGAAAATATATCCCCACTTCAATTAAGAAGAAAGAAGCTGGTAACATAGGTGCTCCTCAGCAAAGTTCTTTAAAACCTGGAAGAGAAACTACGCTACGAGCCATCAAATTAACTGCCCCCGCTAATTAATTAGTTTTTCCAACATCAATCATCTCAAGTTAGCAACAGTTTTCATCAACCTTTAACCCTGAGAGGAGTCACTGTTTTGACAGGACAGACAGCTGTGGCAAACGGCCGCCAGGTTTTGGGATGGACAGCGATTTCCCACCACGTCCCACCTGGCCGGGGGGCAGAGGGGGACCCACGGCGTGCAGCCCCTGGCCCTCGCAAGGCTTGCACAGCCTGGGCACATGCCACCGGCAAGCCAGCCCACAGGGACAAGCGGCAGATCGGTTTCCTGTCAGCTGCGACACGGCCGACACTTCAGCTGCTCAAAGGCTTCTCGTCCTTCGCTTTAGAAAGGGAGGGCAGGTTCAAGGACACTCCAGCCTGTCTAGTGGGTAGCAGGGAGAAAGCCAGGAAATCACTCTTCAAGACAAGAAGGGTAAGTAGTAACGTGCAGCTCGCAAAACGTCCACATGCGGATGGATGGTAGAAGCACTTGGAAAAACAACAAAAAACCCGCCTACGGAGAAATACACCGGAGAAAGACACTGCTTAATCTTTCATGTGGTCGCGCAAGTCATCTCGGCCTTCTGCTCCTACAGCAACAAGCCACCAGCGGCACATTCGTTAAGTCATAAGGGAGCTGGCACCTGCATCACCCTGGAGTTCATCAGCAGCTGGTCCTCCCCTCTGGCACCCCCTCCTCACCTACCCCGCACCCCCAGCACCTCACTTCAATTCAAACAGGTGTGAGAGTTTAATTTTACACAACAGCTTTGGGAACTTAACTCCAGGCTCCCACCTTGATCAGTAAGCAACATGGTATTCAACTAGAGAGGCCGAAAACCAAGAGCAGTGGTGATGGCAAATTTGGGAAGTGACTGGAAACACAACATGTGGATGCTT
>VYZM01022211.1:174788-185430 GCA_013398915.1 Dromas ardeola | reverse complement strand
ATTAAAACAAATAAGATTTTTTAAGGAAGGCAAGTTAGCAAGAAACAAAATCCAGTTGTACAATACACCTCCAGTATCCTCATACATGTAAAAGTACAAAACACCTGCTCGAAAAGGCTCTCCTCCACCACAAAAAACATCCCACCCCTACGGAGTCAACGGCATCTTTTTCTCCTTTTCCTGCCCATTAAAGAGATACACAAGGAAGTTTTGTCTCCCCTGTATCTATTATACATGTTTTTTTCTGTGTCTTCAGCTCTTCCTTTATTCCTTCACCTATTCTATTTTTTTTTTAATATTCTGAACACTGGAAACAACAGCAAAACCACAGAAGACCTACCCCAAAAAAAATTAGTGTCAAGCAAGCAGCATCCAGAAGATCATATACTACAGTGACATGGCTAAATTACCCTATAACTATATGCTTTTACATATGGGTCAAAGCATCACCTCAGGAGTTAATGCTTGATTAAAGTATGCTAAGGCAAAAAAAAAAAGTCAGGAAGTGGAAGGAGGAAAAAAAAAAAATAATCAGAACAACTTTGTTCTAGATCTGGACTATGTGACACTTGGGCTAAACGGGCCCTTTGTTTTCTTTTTTTTCTGAACTGTGCTCAGGCATTCAGGCCTCTCTGACACTTGAATAAGGAGGTGCAATCCACCCAGGCCACTGCTAGTTTTTAGCAGCTTAACAAAAGTACACTAGAACCTGAAGCAAAGCACATTTGCTGAGCATCTGAGAAGACTACAATCACTTGGAGTATAACTTGATCACACCTGGGCTCCACAAGCTCTCTCTCTCCATGCCACTGTGGTCAGGCCCTCTATGGAGAAGACAGGGTGGTTAGACTGAGCACGCAAAAGACAGATGGAGTCTCCTGGGCAAGTTGGACCTCCTTCACAGGCAGAACTGCCTGCACACGTGCCATCTCCAGTGACCCACCTGCAGCAAAATTTCAAGGTGTGTGGACTCCAGGGTTTTCCAAAGGAACCGCAAGCACAGTGTTTGACATCAGCAAGCAAACATCTGTCATTCTTTATATACAGCAATTCTTTTGACATGAGATCACCAGCTCAAGCTGCTAGAAGTGGAGGAAAGTCATAAAAAACTTACAATCACATTGTCAATCATTTATTCTTAGCCACATCTCTCATACTATCATACAGTTTTGATGCAAGAAGGGATTATTACTTTTTTAAAATTAATAGTCAATTTGTACATGAAGACATTTTTAAAGGAAATGAGTTGTCCTCGGTGAAACTGAATCCAACTGGCATATCGTTTTATCTAGCAAAAAGTTTTACACTGTGTCACACTCTGTACTGATAATGCAAAAGGCAACGCAGTCCAACAAAAGCAGAGTTCTGTCAGAAGTCATAACTTCATTCATATGTTCACGATCTTGCCATTTTCCTACTAGCTACTAGACAATCATTTTTTGATACGCACAATAATTGTCCACAAAAGCCACTGAAGCTCGTATAGACCAGTATGAAGCATTTTCTGTTCCAGATCTCTGCAAATTAAAATTGCGTAAGTCCAATAGTTATAAAAGCTATTTTACATTAAGGAATATACAATCACACCCTGATGCTGTACTAATACCTACGCAAGTCACAATTTAACCCCAAAGCCTGCCTATTAGTTCAGAAGCATGTCCTAGAAAGGTTATCAAAACCTCAACATGCTTCCATGCAAGGAATATAATGAGGAAATGCTCATAAGAAGTGCTTTTTAAGCAATCACTTGGAATTGCGATAATAAATAATATTGCATGAAGACATTTGATTCACATTTATTGATAGATTAGCAATAGGTATACTTATCACATCCCTCAGAAGACCCTGAGCTTTGTAGGGATATGAGCATTACCTTAAACCACAGACAAGAACGAAGAGCTGAAGAACACACTTTCTTCAACTCATCCGCTTTCTCAGCATTAACAGTCCTAACGAAAGGAGACGACTGTAACGAACTCCTTGAGACACTCCTTTGGGGTTCAAGGCACTGGTGTAATAAGGATTTGCTGCACATCAGGAAATGTCTCTGGCCAACCACTACACCCAGAAGAGTCATCCCGCTATGCCAGAGAGATCTGTGGCCACTGCAGTGGGACAACATGGTCCTTAGTCACTGCACAGCACTCAGCCACCAATGCCACAAGGTCCCCTCCTTGCAATTCACCCTTCTTCACAAGGGCATATTCGCTCTCCAGAAAACCTTGGACCATTCCACCAATAGCAGATGCTCTTGAGTCTCCAATGTATGCCTCCAAAATATTCCCTAGCTTGTACAAGAAAGCTTATCTAAACAGACTGCAATCCGGCGCATCTTCTGGTCACAACTTCCTATTTCACCTCAGAGCCTGAAAAATAGGCAACTTGCAGTAAGCATTGAAACAGTTAAAACCTACAGGGATTCCTCCATGTTAAGATATTTCTGTTTACTCCTTAAGGAATTTTATGTTTAGAAAATGTGTTTAATGCCTTCAACAATTCATGACATGAGGTACCATCCAGAAACCAGAAAATATGAAAGCATACAAAATTTCTTAACATATTCAGAGATGAAATTAATTATAGCACAGGTAATTTGATCCCTCCTACAAATGAGTATGGTTTGAGGAAAGAGACAAACTGATGAACAGAGTTATAGCTATATAATAAACAGTAAACATTTCAAGATTGAACTGAGACAAATAAAGCATCACTTTCTCCTTGCACAATGCTTTACAGAGATGTAGACTATGGCAAACAATTTCCTTAAAACAAACTAAAGATACCAGATCGTGCACACCTGGGAAGGATTTACAAGAAACCTCTTATAAACACGGACTACATGAACAAAGAATACCCTGAGCATTAAACAAGGTAAATATTGAAAAGTCCAATGTATGGGAATATTGAGTACCAATTTTTAAGTAAAAATATTTTTATGTTGTGCCAGACAGGTAATACACTGTTCCTCTCTGGCTGATCACACACGACTTCTTATAATGATGTGGAATTACCTTCATCAAAGATACCCAATTCATTCAAATTCTATCCAATTCATCTGTCACATAAATTATAAGATTGCAGTGTGGCAGAAGACTGCAGTGATTCCTTTTTGACCTTCCTGTATAACACACGGGCCATAAAATTTTACTGAATAGTCTCTATTTCAAGCCTGTAACTTCAAGTTGAGTGACAGCATAATTTTTAGAAGCAAGGCATATGATCTTGATTTAACACAAATGATGGGAAATCCACCACCACCTCTATGCCACTCCTTTGCCATGAAGTTAATGAAGAACTGAAACATGGCTCATTTATGCTGCCAACTGCAGCAACTTTGGATCTGCATCAACAAACACAAGGAACTGATCGTGTAAGAGGACTTGTAAGACAAGTGAGGAGGAAAGAGGAGGAAGAGATGACTTACCAGTGCCAAACCAAACCACACACATTTGGGACTTTAGATATTTACAGATTCTTGGCTTCTCTGACTGGCAGTGGTCTCTGCCACAGCAGGAAACCCAAACAAAACAATTGCTTCAAGATTTTACGGAGCTAAACTGAAGCAGCCTGCAGTCTACTGCATGGCAGAAAGGTCTACTAAGAAATCCAGGACTGAGTCATCAAGCCCAGCCCCCTAAAAACACATACCATATAATCCTATTCATAAGAATAGGTGGCTCCCTTTTAAATAAGGTGAAGTTGCTGAATTTTGGGGTTTTTTAATTTCACTGGCCATGACAGACAATTTGAGATAGATATTTGTTCCTCATTGAGCCCCATTTCAGGGCCCCTTTCACTACTGCCTTAAAAATAATTTATGTTTCAAAGGGAAGTCCTGGGGAAAAATGTATTTTGTTGGCTCAGAGAAGTATTGTCACAATGGCTGCTCGATTATTCCCTTGAGGCAGGCAAACTTAAGTAGGAGGCTTTATCACCGTTCAAGCAGATGGGTTATTAGACATATGACACCAACAATTTTAGTCGACTCAAACACGGAAACTCGGTTTTGAGGCTGAAATATCAGAATTAATCCACTGCTGAGGAACCCTCTATGTTATCAAATAGACACAGTTGACAGATACCATTAGAAGCATCACATCTACACTGTAATGATTTAACTAAGTATTCATACTTTTCCTTCCTTACTGAAAAGTGTATAACAACTGAAACGGACATTTAAGTTCCTCTTTACAGGCTGCACATAAATTAAGCTGCAGTGCCCTGTACTTTCACATTTATAACTCCTCACCTGAAAAGTAGTGGTAAAGTCATAAGGCTATTTTTTTTCTGCATTCCTCATCTTTTTGATTCTGGGCAACTACAATCTCTTACAGGAGAGAATTAAATGTCATAATTGTAGATACTAAAGATTAGAACAAAAAAAATATGTCCCTAAACAGTAGGTTTAATATCTTATCTTAAAATACCCAAAATTAAATCCTGTCTTCAGAACTATTCCTATGAAGTTGACCCACTGCATGTGCGTCAGTGTTTAAAGTCTTTATAATGTCTCCGCATACTCCAGATTCTAACTTGTAAGCTGACACAACTCAAAAAGGGCAAAATTACTATGGCTACAAAGAACCAGCCACTGTAAAATTCCACAGATGCCTCTAGTAAAACATACAAAGCAGCCTACCATACAAAGTAGTTATCCACACTTTTCACTTGAAACACAGTGAGATTTTAAAGATTCATACATGAGACACGTCCATCCACACAGTACACTCCTGAATCTGTTAAACTTCTTCTCAACCTCTACTTTAAGAATATAAGTGACAGAAAGAGAAAACTAAGGAGATCTAGTGGTTAGGCTTTTTCATTCCTGGAAACAGGAGTATCCTGGGATGGAATAAATACCTGACCTGCTGTGTGCAGTTCCTGAAAGATGGTCCTAAATAAAGATTTGCATGCTGGCTGTAAGAGGGACTTAAAATAGTATCAGAGCCCGGATCAAGACACTTAAAAATCTGGAGATTCAGCACTTGAACCTTCTCCTGATGGCATTTTGGAGAGTGACCAACAAGAGGTGCAAGTTGGCACTGCTCAGTCATACTGCTATTCCACAGTTTCACCATTGTAATTTTCCCTTTTTCCACTCATGAAAGTCATCTTCACTTGTAATTAATTTCTGATTTAAGCCCTACTATCTTAAATATGAACTTAGGTATTAAACATGTATTACCTAATAATGCTTTATACTTACTAGATAATATTAATCCAGTAAATATATTATTTCTTCTATCAGACACTTGTAGGCTGATATAAGTCACATTATAGTACACCAGTGGCACGCAACAGAAAACCTATTTAGGAGTTAAATTCCTACGGAGTCTAGCAATTCCCATGACTCTAAATTTTCCATTTTAACCAAATCACAACTTCTGTTGAAAAAAAGTTTAATGAATGTGTATGCTAGGTATTTAGTCTATTCTAGGAAAATAAGAGATGACCTTCAGTCTAGTAGCAACTGGTTTATACTGTCCAGAGCTATGCATACAAAGGCATTCTGTGTTTGCTTTGATGCCTTGCACATGCCAGGGGTTGATGTCATTGATAGATTATGGCTATTGACATTGCGATCGTTCTCACACAAAACCTTTATTAGCATAACAGAAGATCTGAAAGCGTGCTATCCCACTTTCTAAAAATCTTCCTCATCTGCTGCTGGGTGACATGCGTAGATCACCTTCCCTTGCCTAGTCGCTAGAATAGAGCGGGCACTCGAACTCCGCGGGAAGGGTCTGGCTGCATCTGTCTTGCGAGCAAGGCTATTGTTTACAAGATAATTACTCTGGCCTTGTTAACTTGCGGCAATAATCGAGAATGAAATCACCTAATAAGCCAAGTTACCTAGTAATATAGCACATTATAACAGCAATGACTGCATATAAACTTTGAACCCCCTTTAGTGCCAATTAACTTCAAGAGCATTAGCACCACCAGTAAACGAATACGAAGCAGTTTAACTAATTAAAGGTTACTACGTAATAGGCTTGTAGCTTCAATTATCATTTTTCATGTTAGTCATCTGAAACAGTAACGATATGTACCAGCTGGAAAACATTTAGAACAGGCCCTGCCTAGTCCCGCAGCAACAGGTAAATGGAGCGTTTTTTGAAACTATGTCATACACTTTCCTAGTAAAAGTGCTAAGTAAGGCTTATCAACAGAGACAAACAGCAGATGGCAACAAATGTGCCAAGAGACATTCCATCCTCCAGGAAGAGTTCAACACCAGGCATCAGCAAAAAAGGAGCAGAGTTGGACGCACGACTTCCACAGATCTTACCCAGCTGCCCTCTTCTGTAGGGGGAAAAAAAAAAAAAAAAAAAAAAAAAAAAAAAAAAAAAAAGGAAAAAAACCCCAAACACAAACCCAAACCTAGCCAAGCAGTGATCCTCATCCTAATGCACAGAATTCACGTGTAGCCCATCTGCATTTCCTTCCCAGAAGTCCAGTACAGCAAGGCAGCTGAAGCCCTTTCTGCTACGAGAAGCTTCCTTCCTAGCCCCCAGTACAAAGGAATTTGTTTAAATCCAGACATTGATCCTCAAGTTCGACTTGGAGCTCAGTATTTTTTTTGCTATTTTAATTGTATGTACAGAATAGAACTAATTGTCCAAGCTTTTTGACTTCTTGCGCACTTTTGGACTCAATGGACTCACAAAGTTGCTGGCCCTTCAGTGTGACACAGTATTTCTCTTTACCAGTTCTGCGCATTCAGTGTTTCCAGGTTACTTTAGTGACTTGAAGACACATAGCTATCTTCTCCAGATCATTTTATTTTATTCCTGACATTCAACTTCTTAGCACACTGATTGAACTAAATGCTGAGGTAAAAGTCATTTTCATGTGTTTCCTCCAGGTTTTAACTTCAAGGCTCTGCAGTTAATTAGAGAAGCTGCTAGTATTTTTGGACAATCAATCTCTTGAACTACCTATCAACAGCTATCAACTCCTCCCTTCATTCCACTCCCACCCCCAAGTAAGCACACACCAAGAAGGGTGATTCAAGTACTTGTTTGGGAAGAAACATGGAAAACAGGAAAGAGGCAATCAGAAATAAAATAAAATAATAAAAAGGAAATCAGTTATTTGCTGTCTAAGAAAATCTATTGGCAGCTCATACTGCTCTTTTTCCCAAACACTTCAAGTACAGCTGACGTAACATTTAAGCACCTGTGCCCACTGCATTTAAAAAAGCAGTTAAAAGCAAAACATGTAAAGGAGTGCTTTCATTATGGGTATGCGTATTGGCTTCGGTTTTCCCAAACTCCATTTCTCCCACCGTTCACTGCAATGGCTCAGAACCTCAGAGAGCACCAAGTCCTCCTTCCGTGGAATGAGTGTGAGTCACCGGTCTCTTGATGGTAGATAACTGTAGTCCTAACACAACTATTGGCCATGACACAAGTATTGAAAATTAAAGACAAAACCCAACACCTCCATGTTATGCAAAGCATGCGAAACGTTTGTTGGTTTTTTTCCACAATTTAAGAAAAACTTATCAGACCATAAGAATTGAAACACCATTAATGATGCCTGCTTGCAAGACTGCCTGAAGAGCTTAAATGAAAGAAGCATCATGTTACATAAAATTGAAAAAAAACCCCACAAACCCTTATGCTCAAGAGCATATAGCAAGTCTGTGATGTTCCATGTACAACACAAACTATTAATAAACTATTAACCCCAGTTCCTCTCAGAGAGAGAGGCAGACAGACAGTCACAAAACAGGCTTTCCTTAAGTCAAGATGGAAAAGGCCAGGGACAAATACTAAGTCAGTACTGATACATGATAATTGTGATAATCTACTACCATGCATGCCTCACATGCTCTTCGAAGCAAAAAGGAGTTGCTTGGCTTAGCAGGGAGGCTCTCCCCTATTATGCAGACCAGCTGAGCCAAAAGCTATGCAGTACTGTATGGAATAACAGAAGGATCATTTCTGGAATAGCCAAATAAATGCCACTTCATACTGCTTTACCATCCAGATCTCCTCTGGCAGATCTATTTCTTTTTCCATTATAAGAAACAAAAATAGGAAAAAAAAAAAAAGAATCAAGCAAGATCTATGTGGGGAAAGAAACAACTGACATTAAATAAGTTATTATAATAAACATCAGACAACAAACATTTATTCCTACAGTGAAAATTAATGAAAAGGAAACTGGGACAGCTGCACAGTCCAAAATTGGCACTGATTTTCAGAGAAGGAATAGGATCCCTGAAACTATTACTAGAGGGTTCAGGAATCCCTGGCAAAAAATCAAACAGTTTCTTAAAAAAAAATTGCCGTAATTTAACACAGTATTTATGACAGAGCAAAGTGACACAAGCTTACACTCCAGGCTGAAAACTGAGACACACAAATAAAAGCCACAATTTATTAATCTTCCCTTGGTCAGCATGTCAGAAGCCCATATTCCTGGAAAAAAAAAAATCAAAACTAGATGACTTGCTGATATATGGAAGATGAAAGACTTTCATAATTATTTTCTTTAAATATTTGAATAATTAAATCAAAGTTCAAGATCCACTACCGAAGTATCAGGTGGCAAAAGGTCCTTACACTAAAGGGGGATGGGGGTAAAGGGAGCTTTGTTTTTATTTGAATCGAAGAAGAAATTTCGTATTTGTTACGTGGTTATAAAATAAGTCAAGATCAGGACAGAATCTTCCAGAGAGACCTAAGAGCAATCAAAACCATTCAGAACAACCCTACAAAGTGCAAATATCTCCTACTCATAGAAGGAACCACTGTCACTAAGAAATTACTTGGACGGAAGTAAAAGGAAAGCATCTGCCCCCTTCCCCATCAGGCATCAATTCCAAGTGTTCTACGACCAGCTGAAGAGCTGGTCTTAGAGAAACACAGAAACTGTGGCCTACTGCAAAAAGATATCAAGGAATATTGGTTCAACTTACCAAATAGTGTGCAAATTGGGAAGAAAGTTTCATGTGTGCCAGCTTTTCCCTCGATTTTTTAGAATCAGTGGGAAGTTTCCCACTGTAGGAGTATCACAGCTAATTCAATTTATACATATACATATGTCAGCATAATACAATTTTTAAAAAAGTGGCAGCTTTTATAATCTTCTACCCTTGATTCAGCAAGAGATTTTATTCCAGGATGAAGTGTTTCAGTCCCTTAAATTCAGCCCAATCTTGTTACGAAGTATTGTTCTGTGATTTACATAAAAGCATTTCCACCGAACTAAGCAGCAACTGACAGATAGGGTAAATGGGTTCCAGATAACATTTAAATAGCTGTACTAATTACACCACGCAGATACAGGAACATGATCCCTTACTCAAATCCTCAGAGTAACCACCCAGAACCTTAAAGAGAAGAGAAAGAAAAAAAAACTGGTGTGAGCCATAAGACAGCATGTAAAGGAATTTAAAAAAGCTCCAAACATTCTGCATAAAGGAGGTAATCTCAACTAATTAGACGCCATAATGATCTTCTCACAGTCTGTTAGAAGCCAGTAGTAGTTAACAACTCCACAGACTTCCTCCAATCCTTTCACCAGGAAGGAACGGCTGTTTCTAAATCATTACTGCTCTGTCATCCTGGACCACCGCCAAGAACATGGAACTTCAGGACACCTGTCAATTAACACATTCCTACTGAAGGCAGGCTCGTCTTCCATCTTTAAATCTACTAAAAAAAAAAATCAGTGATCACAAAGAACAATCAGATCAAAAACCATGGCAAAATTAAAATCGGAAGTGGCTTCTTGAAGGAGAACAGTCTTCAACAAAAAAATAACAACAACAGTAACAACATGAAGAGTTGCGTCTCTGCTGAAGTCACTACACACATACTTTGGAAGATGAACTACAAGATGTAATAGACCTTTTTCCATCCCTAGCATCTGTGGTATACAGTAGTACATGCCAAAATGACTGGCCACCTGATGGACAATTGTGTATAAGAGTCAGATCTAAAGCTTTTCTCTAATCAAAGCTTTCTGCAGGGATTCGTGGTCTACGTACAGACTTCTCATTGATTTTTCTTTAGCTCCAGGATGATTACTTTTAACTCTAAGTTGAAAAATATGAAGTTAGGTATTGAACCAAAAAACCCAGGTACGATACATATTAAAACATCAAGGCGAAGAAGCTAGTATGATTTAAAGAAGCCAATAGATTTCTGAGAAAATACAAAAATGCTATTTGCCTAATTCAAAGATGCTGACGATGTTGAGTTCTGAGGCAGACAGGGAGGAAAAAGGGGAGAAAATAAGGAGGTCACATGAAAACCAAAACATCAGCTGTCATTAACTTATATCTGCGTTGTTCAAAAATCAAAGGGTTTGGCCAAGGAAGTTCTAGATTCGACAAGTAAAATTCCAACCAGAGCAAAACCAACAGGAAGGTTGCAATACACTCGAGCACAGGGCTGAGACGCCTCTGTGGTTTCGTGGCAGCCTTCCACATGCCAGTTCCAAATTACAGTACAACAAAGCCTGTGACAGTTTGATACCCCAGTAAAATTAAAAGCATCAAGGAAGACCCGTGAATTTAACAATGAAAACATTTTTTGCGCTGAAGTCAGAGAAAACAGAAAATAAATTATGAGTGTGCCAACTGTGGTATTGCTTAGTAGAATGAAGCTGCACACAGAACAAT
>VYZM01022211.1:127876-166683 GCA_013398915.1 Dromas ardeola | reverse complement strand
CAAAGCACCCGTCATCAGACGCTTGCAGTACTCGGTCTTCCTGCCGCTTCAGTGAAAGGGCCTTCAGTCACACAATTAGAAAGCAGCAATTTACAGAAGTCATCAAAACTCATTCTCTCTCAGCTATGTTCAAACTTAATGCTACAATGAGCTTCAAGAACGTCTTCAACTTGAAATACATATTTCCCACTTTCAATTATTCTGCTAAGTCTTACGATTGAACTGTAATTGTGTTAGTGCAAATACTAAGTTCAGTTTTCATCCCACATGGTATTATTCCTGCTTAGACATCTACAAGCCTACCTGCGTTTACTCAAGTCCCACCCTCCACATTACCCTCCACAACAGTAAAAAGAAAGGTATCAATTACTGATCATCAGAAAAGGCCTTTTAAATTCAAATCAATAACATTTTTCCATAGTAGTTATTTTTTTAATTAACCTTTTCATATAGAGAACCCAAATCTCTTGATACTTAACGTTCACCTCTTATATTAGCATTTAGTGGCAAGAGGAAACCTATGAAGAGAAAGACTAACATAAAATTTTCAAGTAGTATTTTTCTAGATTAAGTATTTCAACTTAAAGAAACACAGAAAACTAAGGTGTCCTCTTGTGCCACCTTTTATGGCAAAAATTACTACTCAACAAATAAAGAACTAATAAAGCTGTATCTGTTTACTGACTACCTACCTAAAAATGCAACTTTTCAGAACACAGCATATACAGTGTATTTCATCAGAATCTATCATACATACACACCAGCACAAAATAACAGATCATCCTGAAAAATTCTCAAATTTTCAAAAGTTTATCATCTCCACAGTATCCAGAGTAATGAATACCCATCTATCTCAAAGAATGGGGGGAAAAAAAAACCAGAGTTTTAGCTCTACAGGAGGTGCTGTACTGCACAGAAGAGACCTACCAGGACAGTAATGCCCTACTGAGCTCAGCACCAGAGCTGCCAGATGCAGACTGGCTCCCACAGGCTTTCATTGGCATCTCTCCCCTCTGCTCCAAGAAGCCCCGTTTCATAGAGGAACTTTTAGACCTGCACTGGGTACAACAAACTTCCAGGCAACACTGGGCCGTAGTACTTTTTCCCCCAACTCAGAGCAACTACAAAACCGGAGATTCAAATGTGTGCAAAGGCTTGGCAGAAGCAAGCCCGGGTCTAGCACCACCAGAATTCAAGAGGAAAGAAACCCTTTCCAGCCAAAAACCAACTACGTAAGAGAAAGTGTCTCAAAGTGCTCCCTAGTACATCCTCTACCACCTATTTCGGATTTTCCCATTCCACCATCACTTTGCCACACAGCGCAGGAACACCAGAATTTCATGCACTATTATCTCATAACTGATAAGTCACAGACAACTGAGAATAAATTGTATGTGCAAACAAAAATTATTTCCCTCCCTTAACAAAGGCCAAAAGCTCACGTATCCATACAATGCCCAGTTTGTGACAGGTGCTTCATATGACTAATGGAGATTATAAAAAAAAAAAAAACCAACAGAAAGTCAAATTTATGACTTGTAAGATACTGCTAGAAAATATAAAGCTACGATACTCAGCTGCTTTTCATGCCAACCTCGTAGGTAAATACATCAGAATCTTACAACAAAAAAGATACTACTTCCTTAAAGGAAACAATAATTTTTGAATTCACATGGATGCATAGCACTTTTACAGTTATCAAATCCGGAAATTATTTCCTAGTTAAACACGTGTGTAAGGCTAAACATACTGGTTACATAAATCTGGAGGACAGCAAATGTAGGGTTGTCTCTAGAGAGCTGTTTAGATGGGAAAACTTTTAAAAACAAAGTTGTGTTATCAGAAACAAAATGCACCTATGCACATCAGTTGGGGGTTGTAATCGGACCTTCAGTGCATTGGGTAGTCCACAGCAAGGAGAGCTGTGCCCTCGCATCACAGGGAGTACGTGCCTCTAAACACAGATGTGAGCTCATCCAGCCCTCGTATATAATCCATTGCTACCATGTGATTAATTAGTCCTGTCACAAACCTTGGCGTTTCAGGAACTCAACATACCAGAGCACAGGACAGTCTGGCCAAAGACAAGCTCATCCAAAGCTGAAGCGCGCCACCAAATCAAAGCCTAACCCATCAAGCAGAACTGGAAATTCACGGAAAATGTGAAAGCAGCCTGAATTTTTGTCACCATAATCTGGCCCATTGAAACGAAGCAGTTACATTCAAAATAAGGCTCAAAATAAGATAGAGCTTCAACTGTCATACTTCTTGAGACATTTATCTGATTCTTTTCTAGACACCAGTTTCATTTTTTTCCCAACTTCCGCAGTACAAGAAACACAAAAACTATAGTTTTCAAACCAAAAGCAGGTTTGAAAACAAGACCATTCTCCTATTCAATGGAAAAGTAGGTGGCTTAAATTCCCCCTTTTTACACTTGTGTATAACCTGTTTAATGACTTACCTCTCTCCCTTTATGCGTCACCAAAGCAGCCAAAGGCTTGGCATAGAATCTGCTGTAGGAAAATCCCAGGCAGCCATACATACTGTTAGCGGTGAGTTTCAAAGCTTTCTGTCTGATATCATACTGAAAAGAAACACAACCAGCAAAAATGATACAACTATAGCCAACAGAGAACAGAACTTAATGTTCACAATTACATTCACAGCTTTTTATATAGTCTGCAGCAATGATGGGCTACAAGTAAAGCACATTACAATCACTGCTCACTACTAATCATCCCTATTCTGCAAGGCTGATCAGGGCACTTAAGGGGAGCAGGAGGAAAAATCAAAGGAGTTCTACAAAACTCACCTGTAAATAAAGGTCTGGATTTAAATCTGGCTGTTTCATTAACTGCTTAACCTGGCGTCTTCTCTCCACCAGTTTCCTGATTTCTTTAGGCAAAACTCCCATTTCCAGAGATGGGTCCGGAAGCTCTGGAATTTCTTCCTCTTCTTTGACCTGTCAAATGATCACCACTGCTTGTCATTTTTTTTGCTTGAAGATTAGATTTTAATGTGTTAAGTGAAAAGCTTGGGAATAAAAACCCCAAACCACACAGCTTGTATCTATTCCTGCAGGGCACCCAAAGCACAGTTTAGAACAAGTATGAGAGGTTTTCTGTGGTATTTAACTATATTACTTAGACCCTGCTGGGAGACAGGGACTAAGCCTGTCTCTATCTGGGAGAAACCCAAGAGAGACATGGACCAGTAGCCTGAAGGTATTTTTTTTTCCTTTAAAGTATGTGTTTGTATTATTTTTTTAATATATTTATATATTATATGTGTATTTATACACAAATCCAGATAAATAAAACACACACACACACTCTGTTACATATAAAACAGACAGATATAAAAATATAAATAACACTACATATACAAGCAATTCTTTCCATGCTGAAAAAAATCCATCACGTAAATATTTTTGGTGTTCAGAACTGTAAAATGGAGCACATTATCTGTGGAACTGATACTTTGAATAAGATAACTGACAAAAGAGAAATTGACAGTAACAACAGAATGAAAACTTCACCCCAAGCAACTCTTGATTATAACAAAACAATAACCTAACAGAAAGTACACATTCTTCTTGTTCGCATAACTGAAGAAATGGTTGCTCAGCCAAAATGGAAAGAAATTTCAAGCACAATGACAGAGACAGAAACACAAAGAAAGGGCAATAGAGACACTATGAGGTTGGAAAGTTTAGTAAAGCAGTCTGGGAAGAACCATAACAAGAAATGACACCAAAACCTGATTAAATATCATTCCATGACAGAAATCATAGTGAGCTGCTTCAGTTTGAAGCACATTTAAGAAGGCAGGGTAAATCCACAGAGAGTTCGGAGGAACTTACTGACAGAGTTCCCCATACCTTTTTCCTCATTTCTATCGTACTGGTATTTCAGTTGTTAGGGGACTAACTATGTCCCATAACTACCTACCCACAACACACTAATTCCAACCTGTGAGCTGACACCAGTTAAAAATAAAAGCCTCAGGTTTAACCTTTAGACCTGACCAGCTCACTGCTTCAGTTTACAGCACAGCTCCGCCAACAACTGTGCCAGCACAGCTGAGGAAAAGAGAATAAGCAGCCACGGCCAACGCAGCTGCTGAGAAAACACTACGTGGAACTACACCTTCAGGAGGTGTTTTCAGTGTGTGTAATACAATTTAGTGCTGTATTAAACAGCATGAATCTCTGTGAAGCTGATCCTGCAGCTGACACAGTCACAGTATCACTCCCTCACACACACACACCCCCCAAAAGACACACACATAGTTTTCCTGAAGTCTAATAAGGGTTGAGCTCATATTGCATTCTTTCCCCCATGCAGAAGCACAAGACTTGTGCCTCTCATTCAGGTGTGTCTGCACGAATTCTGGGGCAACGTAGCTTTAGGAAGCCTCGACCAAGTTAAGATGAAACTGGTCAAGGGGCTCTGAAATTGCTTGGAGGATCTGGGTCCGAAAAGCACCAACAAAGTCTCACTAAAAATCTTGTTTCATGTGGATACCAAGATCTTATTTAGCTGGGAGAGAATTTACCAAGATTCTATAAGAAGGAAGATGACAGACATGCAATATTCAAGAAGTCCCAAACCAAAACTTACTATGATGCATCTTTAAACAGGAATCACTTTTTTTTTTTTAAACACATGTGAGGGGGAAAAAAAAACCATAGCATTAAACAGTGAAAAACAACAGTTTCTTAAAAAGTTGATTCACAGAAAACACACTGAAATTTAGATATTGTAACTTAAGTCACAAGTTAAAGCACACAAACCTCTGCCCTTTTCTGTGCTTCTGATGACAGTCGCTGCACTGTGGTAAAGCAGATATTGAACTCCTGGATAATTGATGGGTACAAGCTGTTGAAGTCGAGAAGCAAAATAAACTTGTCATAAAAACCTAAAACAGAGTTTAAAACAAAAGTCATAATTATTCCGTCTCCCAAAGGACTTTGTCCAACTCCACAATTAATATTCAAGTGACAGTAATACATTGTACCACATTTCCAGCATCTAAATCCCTTAAAGTAGCTGTTGAGATGCACCACTATGCATTATAGAAAGCTGTCAGAAGTGGAACGATCCAACCCCATTAACTCACCAGAGTTGAACAGATAGCTTCTGTGTTACTATAGGACACTTGTACAGTTTTCCCCACATAGAGGAGAAACTGAAAGAAAACTTACGTGTCCATCAGAAAATTATACACAGATATACAGCCCTGATTTCTTGCAAGACCATAGTCTTCTCTCAAAAAGCTAAGAAAAAAAAATGTCCCAAGAATAACTACTTCCACAATCAATGTTGGGAATTTTCTCATATGCAACACCGCCCCCCCCAAACCACCAAACCAAACTCCCACAACATACACACACTGCCCATTGCAATCTCTCTGCATTAACATAACCTACCTGCCTCTAACTTCATAGAAAAAAGAAAATTGCCACATCTTACCGACTTTGGGATCCAAGACTAAGCCCCCAGCATATGCTGCTTTCTTTTTCCCTATCTTTGATTTATTCTGATCTTCAAAATCTTCGTCTTCATCCACCTACATTTGGCATTTAAAAAAGTCATTATCTAGTCGCCAAGATTTTTGTACTGTTGGAGGAGTTATTTTTGGCAAAGCAAGTATGAAACTGGGAACCAGTGCATAGAGTTGCTTTTAAAATACATGCAAAACATGGTGTTTTCATCATGATCCTTATTAAAGCTTTTTACTTGTCAAAACAGCATTCAAACCAACTCCTGTAGGAACAAACTGCTAAAAAGGGATTACAAAGACCTCAAGGAATTGTCATCAGTCAACATAGCACTACTATGCATTTTCTGACTGGTCGTAAAAGTCAACATTAGGAAAAAATCAACTCATGACCCAGAAGAAGTATTATTGCCCAATTAAAATGTACTTTTTGGAAATATAAGGGCTAGGCTTCAATAAAACAAATAAAAACATTATTACTGACCTAAAGAGTATTCTGCTATTTGTTTTGTTGTAATAAGAATTTTTCTCCCAGTTGTTCAATGCTATTCTGAATCATTTGAAATGCCGGCACTGCTTTGATCCAGCAACACAATCAACAGAACTTACTGCTTTGGAATTTGCTGTGAACTTATTTAAAAGTAAAACTAAAAAGCAAAACATAGTGAAATATAAATACATTCTCAAATCTGAATTTGTTTACTAGCAAATATATAGCTGTTTCTATAAATATTATTTACACTGGTATTATCCAAAGGAATTTTTTTTTTTTTAATATCCTTGGATATTTTACCCACATTATCAAATCACCCACTTTACAAATTATACAACTACTGTTCATCAGCAAAATAATCGTAGGGCAAACATGCATCTATAAAGCAACACAGAATATCTTCTCCTTTACTGTTTCCCTACACAGCCAACAATTTAGCTTATTTCACTTTTAAACTAAAAGAGCAACTGAGTTTCCACAGATCTGTGATAAAATGGAAAAGATGTTACACTGCCCCTTTAAAATTATACATTTTTTCATTATCAACTCAACAATAAAAATATTCTGAATGAAGCATCAGCTGCAACATTAAGTTATATGTTATATCTAACACATGTTTGGGTTTTCCGTGCCCTCATAGAAAAGTAATACACGAAAGATAATGTTGTTTTTTTTCTTTTTAATAAAAATTCTTGGAAAGTGAAAAACTGAACCCACCAGCTTCTGCAGAGGCTTTTTAAAGACCTGTTTGTCTGGCACTATGTAGTCTTTTTCATGAAATGCATGAAGCAGCAAGAATTCATTACGTTCAGATCGTCCGCCCATCATCGTCCTCGACTATAGAGAGGGGCAAAAAAAGAATTCAAAGCAAAGCATAGAAAACTCTGACATACGAAAAAAAGACTAAGCAACGTCCTTCAACTATTTGTAAGTTAACCTAGCATTACTACTATTCTGTATCATCACCATGCACAAAACTCAAATGTGATATTTTTATGGAAGTTTTACATTATTACTTGACTAGATCATCAAACTCTCACACTCGTCACAGCAAAAAATTTACAGCATCATGTATTCTCAATTAGCGTTTACAAACTAGAACTCGCAAATCAAAACACGGAAAACACAGAACTGTTTTTGTGGGACAATGGAGGGGGGTGGAAAACAATAAAAATGTACCATGACATTCCCAGAGATGTTTGTTATTTGAAGAGCCAGTGGCAGAACATTCAGCTCACACATGATCTGCAGAATGAACTTGGCACCTGTCCAGGTGTTTTCCAGCATAAACATTAAGTGAGGAGAATCACTGGGAAAAGAAGGGGGGTGGCCTAGTAAAGTAAAATCAGCCTCCTTTGTAGCAGTTTAGACCTATATGCTGTATGGAACACATGGTATCTGTGGTACACCAGTGTTGGATTATATAGTAAGCTCTTTTAATTGAAAAAAAACCACCAAACCCAAACCTCATGCTTGCATATCCTATTAGCGTATCTAAATCAATACTCTCACAAATCAATTTGCTTTGCACATAGTAAGCCACCACCTAGAAGTAGCTTGAAACATTATAAAATACTGTTAAGACAGTATTTTACTTTTCAAATACCACTATGCTAAGTCAGCATCTCCATGACAAATCAAATAAGCAAGCATGAAATTGTACAGTGGGAAACTACCTCCTCTACTTTCCAGTGAAGGATTAAAAACATGAATCAGCAACATACCTGTACATATTTCGAATTTCCTCTGGTAGAATTGCTATCCTCTCTGTTTTCAAAATCTGATGGACCAGTTCAGACAAATGGTAACTTTTGCAACGAATTAATTCTTTAGCCGAAATTTCTACATCACAGATCATTCGACCACAAGCAGCATTCCTTTCAGCAAACCCTCCTCGACCCTTAACCATATCACAAAAGGAGAGAAAAACACGAACAAAATGAAACATACCAACATTAATAAAGAACATCTACACAAAATATAGACTTATAGGACTCAGTCAAGTCAGCTGGTCACTGAATACTCTAACACTCTAAATTCTCTACTAAACACCACTAAAAATCAATCTTTATAATTATGCCCTAAAGGAATCCATAGTATCTTTCAGTATATGTGGATATTAAGAAGTAGATACTTAACTCTCATACTAGTTAGACCTTAATTCCTAAACTGTCATGCCTTTTTTTTTTTTTTCCATTTAATAATTAGAATAATCCCAACAAGAACGTGTGTATGGATTTTGGTTTTCCTCCAAGGATATTTTTTGTACTAACAGGAGGATGAAAAAGTCACTGAGCAAACCACACGCAAATGCTCATCTTGGCCTCTAGGAAGGACAGGAACAGGCAAGAACACGGCCACATTCAGTACTTCAATACTCCAAGCCTCACACATTGTCCTCTGAACAAATACGTACTAAGAATTACAGAATTATTAACTCAGCTCTCTATGGGATGATTCACCAATCAATCCAAATTACATTTTCTAATTTTACAGTTATAGCAGACAAAGACTGTTACCGTAAAGACTATTGCAATTAATCTGTCATTACCATCATCCAGTTGAGATATGTAAACTAAATTAGCCTAACTTGAAAATTAGTTTAGCTTATTACTGTAATAAAAGTCATATAAACACTCATCATTTCTGATCTGGGACACATGAAATTCAGCATGACCAACAGTCAAAACACATCAGTGTCATATTTACAATTCCTCAGCAAAACTAATTCATTTTTAATCACATGCAATGTAAAGGGGCTTAAAAGACTTGAGCAATCTTATTACCCCAAGCTTTGGCATATTGGACCTCCTCAGTCGACCTATCTTGGACCAGTGAGGGACTTTGCACGCATTAATTCTTTGAAGCAGCACTTCCAGATCAAATCCATAAATATTATGACCCTTGCAGCAGAAAAAATAACAAAAAAAGGTTACAACAAATGCAAATTGAAAGACTAACTTTCACACAGTCAGTATTCCTTTGCCCTTTGTGGTTTTTTTCCAACTAATTGATGGCATTATCTCTCTCACAGAAAGCACTTTCTAAGAGAACGTTCATCAACAGTACTCATTAGTCTTAACACTAACAATGCTGTTCAGCAGAATACCAAAATAAGCTCTGTAACTGGCTCATAGCACACACAGTTCAGCTTTATGCTTTGATACCACAGATTAGGATTTAAAGCTTTCCAGAAAAAAAAAACCAAAACAACATTCTTCATGCAGCACGCAAACTTAGCTATGAGTAACTCCTTCTCTCTCCATCCATGACAGTCTCAATATCGACATCAAAATAATGTAATTTTTTTCTTTTGATACTACAACAGGCGTAGCTGTTAAATCTGGACAGGAAGACCTTGCAACGAATAGTTACACATCAAAGTACCCCGGCAGTGGTTGCAAAGTTTAAACAATGCTGAGGACACTGATGACACTGGTCCGTAATCTCCGCTGAAAGCAAAACGCTGCCCTGACGAACATGAGTCTATGTGGACCAGTCAGTCACCAGGAACTGCAGGTTCACCATATCAGATACATCTGTGTAGTGCAAAACTGTGCTACAGAAGCAGCTTCTTCAAATCATCATCAGCATTACAGCCAGAGTAGAAGGATCCTACGTATGTTGATACAGCTTGTTTTTCGACAGCACTAATTAAACCAGGTACAAATTAAAGCGGTCTAACACAGCTCTGCTGGTTTTAGGATCAGAGCTCTCCCACCACTACACTACTGGCGTCTTCAATTGAAAACCACTGGCTGCAGTGTTTCCCCTGATTCCTCCCCATAACCACCAGGACCTCAGTTCATAGGGCGAATACAGGATACCAGCCACAGTGAGCTGCAAACGTCAGGAACCTGACTGCTCATTTCATCCTATTGCAACCACTTAATTATTTGTATTTACCTGCAGAAGAACAACAATTTGTATATAACCAACCTCAGATTTATAACCAACTTCAAATTGTCTTCAAAATTTCATTAAATGAGAGTCAGGACTGTACATTAATTAAACATAACAAAAAAAAAGAAAATGAGTAATTATAATAAATCCTCAGCTGCCAGTACAGAAGAAAACATCAGAACGCTTATTACAAAACTTTGCTTAGATCGCGTAGGTTTGTATAAGTTAACATTTTGATTTACAGCATAAACACAATCTAAATGGTGAAGCAAATTATATGAACATCTGAACTGAAACAGACTCCTAAGTGTACCAAGAGTTCCCATTTTTCTAGAAAATCACATGGGGTTTTTTGTTGTGTTTTGTCTTTCTGAGTAAAGAAAAAAAAACACAACTTGTTTCAGGTACTATGGAAATACTGCCTATTTCAGATACTATGGGAAATAATAGGATGTATGAAATGCTGTCAGAGAAAATTCTGTATCATCTTTGTATCAAAGTATACCTGCTGTCTTATAAGCAAATTCAATTCGTAAGGCAGTCTAAGATAAACATTAAAAAACCTATAAGGGGACAAAAGAAAAAGAACAAAGCTGACCAACTGACAATATGCTTTAATTTAACTCTCAAAGTCTCAGAACTACTCACCACAACAACATCTGGGTCAATTTTGTGAATCTTCGCAAGGAAAAATCCCAGCAGTGTTCTCTCTGTTGCAGCAATTTCTATTTTAGCATTCTAAAAGGAGCAAGAGAGCACCTGATTTCAATGACCCAATAAGTTTAAAATGGAAACATCTCCTCTCCCCTACTAGTTACAAGACAATAATAAAGCACCACAGAGTTCTCCCTTTCCTTCTATAATTCAAAGCTTTTTGTTCTCACTGCCATAGACACAGAAAGCTTTTCTCAGAGGCTTTTTTCCATTTTGCTTTTGTATGCAAGTGTCTAGTGATATTTTAAGAGCCTCCTAAGAATCAAGCACACCAGGAAAATGCTCCATGTGCATCCTTCACTCACAGGCTTAAGATTACACAAAAACAAGAGGAAAAACAAAAGTAGGTTACTTTATTATTCTGTCAGCTCTCCCAGTGCCCTTTAGAAAGGACGTCTTCTAAATTTTGACAGACGTTACTGTCCAAGGAAAGAAGAAACAAATCCTCCCAGTTTACTACGAATACATAGTCAGGTATAAAGAAAACTAATCATAATTTTAGCCTCCTTGCAAAACCTTTCCAACTCTCTTGTTTAACACTCCGTCTATTTTATGAGCACAACTAGCAGCAGTACTGAATCACGCAGAGCACACACCTCAGTTTTCACAAGCAACACAGAATAAATACCTGGATTTAGGTTTGCAGAGTGGAAATGAAATAGTCATGCCATTCCTTTGAAAATTTCTCTTACACAACTTACCCAAAACAACATGAAGCTCACATTCTAAAAGGTACTGCAATCAGAAGGCTAACAAAACGAAATTACCTTCTTTTTCATAGTTTCTTTGAAGTCATAAGGAAAAATGCAATCGTTCGGTTTGGAAACAACTGCAAAAGAAATTATATTTATTTTTACATACAAGTTCTCAATTGTACCCTCCCTGAAACCATCCATCCACAACCATCCATCCACAACAAAGGGAGCTAAGGAAAACTAACCTCTAATTCTTAAAAGCTAGTCTTATGTGAATACTTGTCTTTAAGATAACTGAGTAATTAGTGAAGTATTAAACAGTTTTAATCAGTCATATTTGAGGTTATAATTGGAGATTAAAACCATGGCCCACAGCTTCCGAAGAACTTCCTCTCCACAAGCATTCAACACTCTTCATCGCTTCCAACTGGGGTCTGAATCTCAAGGTTTAGCTGATCTTACTATAATGACACTGCTGCAAGAGATTTTTTTTTTTTCCTAAGAAAACTTCTTTATAAATAAATGTGACAATTTTTTAAAATTCTCTTTAGAAGAACTGAACTGAAAAATAACTAAGTGACAGTAAATAAACAGTCTAAATTAACAGGTGACGAAAGTAATCCAACACATGATTAAGTAAAACTAATACAAATGATAGGAAACTGTAGAGAGCAGACTTTGCATCATCTCAAACTAAGATTTTTTTCAATAAAGTCTTCAATAAAAAGTCAGTAACCAGTGAAGTTAAAAACAGGGAGTTGAAACTTTGCCACTTACTTATTCTAAGCCATTACTTCTGAAGTGGCAGATTTAAAAAAAAAAAAAAAAAAAAAAAAAAAAAAAAAACCCAAACCAACCAAAAAACACAACAATAAATTAAAAACTCTGAAGAATTATTTTTCTACTCATAACAGAAATTATGAGTTATGTACATACCACAAAAGTGCGTCTGAAAAGGAGGTTGAGGTGGAGCCTTATCCAAAGGAAATTTCTGATGAATGAGAGCTGCAACAGCCACAATCTATACCAAGGAGATACAGAACACACAACTTCATAAACATGACTGCTATCAATACTGATTTCTTCCCACCTTTTTTTTTTTTTAAGTTTCCTCATCTGTTTTCTCTTCTTTCTACAAAAGGCTTTTTTAAGATTCATTATGACTATAAATAGTTAAAAAGAAGAAAAGTTATCAATTGATCTCAAGTAAAATAAAGCAGAAGTTACTCCTAAATGATTATCTTAGAAATCCGAGAGGAAAAATAATTTTGGAAAACTGCTTTTATGAAGTTTTGTTCTGAACCTGAGCAGATCCCACAATTTAAAGCATTCCCTATGAACTGCAGGGGAGATGTGAGCAGGGCAGGACGTGCAGAAGCCTTGCCTCCGAAAGGGCTGCCCCTGAGCAAGCAGTCAAGGCTGCCAAGAAGCCAAGTGGTTTTAGTGTTCAGAAGCTATTAGCTTTACTGATCCTTCTGCTTGCTTTGCTGGCAGGACATCCTGGTTCTCCAGACACTGTTCAGGAAAACTCAACAGAAGACAAAGCAGATAGGCTTTAGAAACATCTTGGCAAGGACATCCTGTTGGTATATGGCATATGTCTCATTACACTGGCTAGAAACCAGAAAGTTTACATACTCCCCTCCCAAAAATTTTAACTTCACCAGGAGGACTAATTCTGCATGAAAAAATTTCCAGCCTGATTTTTCTTCCATTCAATTAGCCAGAAACAACTATCCTATCCTCTTTGTGAATACTAAATCTCTTCCTAGGCTAGGGAGATTGATGTTAAAAATCAGGTAAGTGTGCTGAACTACATGTTGTGGTCTGCAGTCCACAACTGAGAGTAGCCACCTACATCTCTCCTCCTTTCTGAGATAAGGAAAGATCTCACAGCAGAATAGTAGGTGCTCTCAGATTTAGACCAAATTCTCATTCTGTTTCAAAATGAGTTTTATCAGCAGAAAAACCCGGTCATGCTACCTAGAACCTATGGCTAGTCCTATCAAAAAAATAATCCATTAACAACTGTTCTGGGACAGTTTCATTTATAACTGTTATGCACAACAGACAAAACAGAAGGCTTGAAAAAACACATAGGATCCACTGTCACAGTAAAAATTCTCACCAAACAACCCCCTGAACCCACAGTTCTCATGCTGGTGAGACCCCAGCAAAAATTTCTTTGAAGCACCCAAGGCACAGAAAGTTTATTCAACAGTAAACATATTTAGACATGTTTTATCGGGTGAAGTCCTTCCAAGCCTTAGAAAATGTTTAGTATATGCTGAAGAATGAAACAAAACCAAACTGAAACGAAAGCAGGCTACTTACCTCATTCTGGTGAGTCTTTGGGTTCTGAGTGGTCTTCATGCTGAGGGACATGATCACGAGGGGAGGAGGAGGAGAAAGATCTTTAATTACATTCACCAAGCCAGGCTTCATGGCCACAGCCTCCACCTTACACCAGCTGACTGACTGATTTGAAGGCTCTGAGGAAACAACATAAACCACCTTCATTCTTCAGGGAACCACAAGGGAAGGCTTCTTGAAAGGCACTGTTGCACAGATCATGTCCTTTTGCCCTTGTGGGACAGTCCAAGATCCATACTAATCCTGCCCAATTTTTGATAAATCCCTGGGTCCTGACTCCCCAGTCAGAAGCCTAGTCACACCAGGGGCTCTTTAACACGAAAGAAGAGAGGCAAGATTTGTATCGAGGTCAGGAAGATGTGTAATGCCAAAAAGAAAATATAATGTTTCAGGCAGCTTTATACAGAATCATAGTAGAGAAATGTATAAGCCAAGCGAGCAAAATTCCACCTAAATTAATGTACCACCTTTTAGCAACTAATCTTGTAGTCAGACCAAAGGGAGAAGCCTTCATAAAAACTAAATTAATACAAGTGAAATGAAAGAATACTCAGAAATTTCTCAAGCTCTACAGAAAAGGCAGCCAGAGTGCTAATCAAAAGAATTTTGATCGAATGAGAACACGAACATGAGACTGACTGAAACGCACCAGATAATTAATTCATTTAGGTATAGTCCTTCAGAAACGCGATTATGGAAATAAGGAGATAGAGGATGTCATAAGAGAGTTCAAACTACCCTGGTAGTATAATCTATCCTATAATGCAAGGGAGACCACAGAAAGTTATTTAGACACAAAGTCTACAAGAGCTAAAGAGTTATATAGATAGATGGAGAAAAAAAAAAAAGACATGTTCACCACCCATTATCATTTGAGAATTTTTTGGTCTGTAATTCTTCACTTGCTTTAATGAAAAAAAAAAAAGATCATTCACAAAAACTGCTGATGAGGTAACTCACTACACACAGTAAGAAGCTGAGGTTACATTTCTGACAGATTAACCTTTTGAAGACAGCTGTTGGTAGAATGTTGGTAGACCTAGTTATCTTACTCCCTACAAAATTATTTGACCCCTCTCTGGAAATCCACGTATTTTACCTTCTCTCATTATCCTTGCTCTAAATGCCATTAGGTAACTGACTGAAATATCTTCATTTATAACACACTGATGATCTCTCCAAAGGAAGACAGGCAATCAATTGCTTAACACCTTTTTTCTTTGATTTCCAATATCTTAACACGCCGAGCTTCAGCTAGCACTCTACAGAGCAGTGGTCTCCAAAGTAGGAGGCTCTCGGAAAGCTCTGATGCGACCTAGCACCGATACTCAAACTGCAAAGACAGTGTCATGAATAGCAATGACAGTTTTTGAAGAAGTTGTAGAAGCCTGAAAGCTGTAATAGAGATGCGGGAGTGGGGAAAAAAGAGCTCCCTTAAATTACCATTCAACTCTCGTGTGGAATCAGTACCTGAGCCCGGGCAAGGTAGCTCTAATGGGATGTAACGCACATCAGCATTAAGTAAAATTGATTACTGCCTGAACTGTTGGTTATCATTGCCATAACATTTGTCATACTGGATATGAGGAACAAAACAGCTCTGGACTCTTTTCAGGTGAAGAAAGAAACCACCAAAGAAATACAAGGTCAATTCTTGGGCAAAGAGTGCAAATAAAAACCCACTCCTAGGCCTTTAAAATCAGTGCCAGAAAGTACGCTGATGCTTGCCAATGTCTGGTGGAAAACCCATCACAGCTAATCCGTCTTTTGGCAGTCAGCGGTTTGTCTTGTCTGTTCCAGCTCTAAATCCTTACTGGTATCAGCTTTGTCAGCGACTGGACGAGGTGCTGAAGAGGAGAATCCTCCTGGCGTCAGCATTCATACTGTCAGTTCTACATCTGAAGTGCCCCAAGGAGGCTGCACTAACAGATGTAGCTTTTGTCCAGTATGACCACCTTCCCTACCTTCTTGGGAATACGCAGCACACCTTGAATAAAGGGCTCTAACCAAGCCAGAAGAAGGCAGCATAGCCACCTGTAAGTGGTGCATGCCACTCACGAGGCAGAAAGGGCTTCAAACTAAAAAAGGCTCTGCACCACCAACTTTTCTAGGTGACAGAAAAAACCAACCAAAAAACAACTAACACACAAACAAAGAAGCCATCTAGCAGCGGTTTGTTCTTAAAAAGATCCATTTGCAGAAAAAACACAAATCTTAAGTTATTAAGAGAAGAAAGAGGAATAAATTTCTAGGAAACTGAATTTAGCTCGGTATATGTGGCTTTAGGGTATGCAGCAAAGAGTAGCCGCGTAGTTCCCTCTCACTGCCATTCAATGTTATAATCTCATCCGTACAGTGTGCAACCTTATATGGATAGAGTTCTCACTCAAAAAAGGAAGAGTAAGTTCAATTTGTACTAGATAATGAAAATTACACAGATAAATTGCAAGGTTAGTTTACGAAATGATAATTTATCAGTACAATTTAAATTTCCTCTCCTCCCCCCAGTCTATAATTATGTGTGTTTTCCAGCAACCAAGTATTTCACATTCAAACCACCATACGTGGGTTTTTTATTTCCAGCCAGCACGGTCCTTTGATCTTCCTACTCATCAGGAGAAGTTCCAGGCTAGAGGTGTTAGTTCCAAATACATGTGAAAATGTTTGTCCTTTCAGATCTTGGGGAAGCCGAGGGCATTCAGCCTAACAAGCAACAGAAAGCAGTGAGTCATTTCACCCCACAGAAGTCTTCAAGGTTGACAAGCTATATTCAGATAGCACCTTAACAAAACTACACAATACCTGAAATCACTGTAATTTCCCACAAGCAAAGCCTTAAACCATAATCCCTTACAGTAATTGAAGAAATTACACTATTGACTCGACTTAAATAGGTGCATATCAAAATCAGGATAGTAATGTAAAAACGCACTGAAGCAAAAGTTCTCCGTCCATACTAGATATAAAACGGAAATATTATCATCAGCTAAGACTACAACAGTGTTCAATGACCACTTTAGTACAGAAACGGCTCATGTTGTAAACTTAATTAGATAGTTACAGCTTTAATTTTGTCTGTTGCATAAAGGCTGGATAAAGTGTTTCCGCATAGCTGAAGGAAGTAATTCAAAACATCTTACAGTACTTTGGGACCTGATCCAGTACAGCTAAAGGGTTGTTTGACTGATTAATTGATTCAGTGGCAAGGTGATAAAAAAAATTAAGCAGGCTAACTGGGAATACAGATTGTTGTAAATCAATAACCAAATTATAATTAGGGGAGAAGGTGGGAAGAACGCAGTAGTTGTAGGAAGTACTTTTTCACCTCATGCTTTATTTACACAAATAGAACTAACGCTAACAAATCAGTATGTCATAGGTTACCTGGTAATGAACTGTTTTTGTTAAGGACTGATCAACATACAAATGATAACCAAAAAAGCCACAAGCTTAGCTATTAACCTTGGGGGGTTTTCAAATTACAAGACAATGAGCAACCAACTACACACAGCAACAGAGGTACAGCCACTAGCTGTACAGATCAAATCCTGCAAATGTTTACTTTTTTTAGTAAAATCATAAAATTCTTAATTAGGTAAGAAAGCAGGTTATGGTCTTTCATCAGATTAATTATACTCACCGAATATTTAACTTCTAAGTACTCAGATTTTGCTGGAACATCTGGGATCTCAAAAGCATAGTATTTTTCCACTTTCTATATAAAACAAAAATATTATTTTTTAAATTTCTGCCAATTGGATAGTCATTCTGTCCAATAAGAAAGCTAATGAAATAAAGGCCAGTCAAAACACACATCTCAAATATCATGGGCTTGATCATACATTACAAATTCTGCAACTCATTATAACCATCTAAAGACAGCAAGAGAGGTTTAGAATCTGTATTTAATTCTCTTTAGGTTTTCTTAGCATGAAGAGTTTCTACAGAATTGACTCACAAGTATGTTATCCATTACAAAATAAAAAACATACAAGCTTAATAGTTACGAGAACTGAGAAACATTCTGCAAATTCACAGGCTTCAGACATCCTCATGAGAATTGGTGATCGCAGACCACCACAAAATCACAAAATGGCTGAGATGGAAAGGCATCCCCAGAGATTTTCCAGTCCAGCTGCCTGCTCAGAGCTGGGTCAACTAAAGCAGATTGTTCAGGGCCTTCTCCAGTCAGGTTTTGAATATCACCAAGGATGGAGACTCCACAGCCTCTTTGGGCAACCTGTGTCAGTGCCTGACTCCCTTACAATAAAACGTGGTTTATGTTCTGATAAATTTATGTGTTTCAAATGGTACCTATTGCTCTTGTCCTCCACTGGGCACCAATGAGAAAGGTCTGCCAGAGTCGTATTTACTCCTGCCCATGAGATGTTTATACACAATGATAAGATTTGCACCACCAATCCCTCACCCCAAAACTTCTCTGTCTCCTGGCTGTGCAGTCCCAGGTCTCTCAGCTTCATCTCACACAACAGATGCTCCAGGCCCTGTAATCATCTTTGTGGTCCTGTGCTGGACTTGCTCTAGGATGTCCATGTCTTACTCATATCGGGGAGCTCAGCTGCACACAGCACTCCACACGTGTCTCACCAGGGCTGCGTAAAGGAGGGAGGACCACCTCCCTTGAACCTGCTGGCAATGCTCTGCCTCATGCAGCCCAGGGTGCCCTCTGTACTGCCTTTGCCGCAAGGGTACATTGCTGGCTCTTGTGCAACTTAGTGTCTACCAGGATGACCAGGCCCTTCCCTCCAAAGTTGCTTTCCAGCCAGTCAGCCGCCAGCATCTACTGGTGCCCGAGGCTATTCCAGCCCTGGTGCAGGACTTACTATTTCCCTTTTTGAACTTGATGAGATTCCTGTAGGCCATGAGACATCTCCAGCCTGCCAGGGTCCCTCTGAAGAGCAGCACACCCATCTGGTGTATCAGTCACTCCTCCTGTTTTGTGTTGTCTGCAGACTTGCTGAGGGTACACGCTACACCATCATCCACATCATTAACACAGACACTAAGCAGGACTGGACCCAGTATCGACCCTTGGGGTACGTCACTAGGGACTGGCCTCCAGCTGGGCTTTGTGCCGCTGATCACAACCCCCGGAGCTCAGCAGTGCAGCTGGTTTTCAGCACAGCCAGTTTTCAGTCCACCTCACTGTGCACTCACCTAGCCCGTACTTCATCAGTTTGTCTTTGAGGATGCTATGGGAGACAGAGTTGAAAGCCTAACTAAAGTTAAGATAAACAACATCCACTGCTCTCCCCGTGTCCACCAAGTCAGCCTACCAGCTTGGTGAAGCATGATTTCCCCTTTGTAAATCCACACTGAACACTCCCAAGAACCTTCTTGTGTTTTGTGTCTGGAAAGCAGTTGTTTTCACAATTATTTGCTCTGCCACCTTTTCTCAGGGCTTGAGGTGAGCCTTTGGTTTCCTGGAATCTCCTCCTCCTTGCCCATCATGAGGATAGCTTTGCCATTGGCTTTCTTCCAGACCTTAGGAACCTCCTCTGATCAACATAACCTTTTAAAGACAATCAAGTGTGGCCTTGCAATGATATTGGCCAGCTTGCCCTGGACTTATGGGTGCATCCCATCAAGTCCCATGCATCTGTGTCTGTCAAAGTTGTTTAAATGTTCCCTAACTTAATCCCCCTCCACCACAGAGAAGTCTTCTTTGCTTCAGGCTTTCCTTCTGGTCTCTTAGGATCAGGGACTGATGAAGGCTGGTCTTAGCAGTGAAGACGACATTGAGTATCCGGGCCTTTTCCATGCCGTTTGTCAACCACATACCCTGTCTCTTTCAGCAGCAGGCCCGCATCTTCCCCTAGTCCTCCTGTACCAATAGAAGCCTTCCCTACTGCTCTTTGCCTCCCTCACAAGATTCAACTCCAGGTGGGCTTTGGCTTTCCTCTTTCCACCATGATGTCACCTCCATTTGTCTGCCCTCTACTCCTGACCCATAAGCTCTCGACTGGCTCTTTGCCCATCCTTAAGCCAGGCTCCATGCATTCCCATAGCTCCGGCATGTAAAAGGGACTTCCCCTTCCTCACCATCCCAGCCTGTCCTTAACCACATCCTATCCCACCGCGTGTCCGTGATCCCAATGAGATCATAGCCCTGTAACTGCACACAGTTCCTCCGTTTATACTGCATGCTTTAGCGTACTGGCAGTTCAGAGAGGCACCCAAGAGAGATGATTTCCCAAACATCTGACAGCTGTTTACTCTATTACATGCTTAGAACACAATCATTTCTATGACAGTATTGTATTTTTCATTTTGTATGACTTGGGTTTTACTAGAACGTAGTCAAGTTTGTTTACATACCTCTAACAAAGACAGTTAAAGCAGTCTGAAGTTCAGTACAACTTTACTGAAAGTTAAGTATCACTTCTGCTTTCTTCAAGAACAATAATGATTTTCAACAACATGCACAGCTTGTCAGTTTCTAAGAATAACCACCTTCGTTTTCCAAATAATTACAATATCCTGTGCAACAATATTATGGTACCTGCTGAAATGCCATGCTCTACCCTCTAATATGTATGCTCTGCCCTGTAATACTTCACGAACCATCTGCACCACTGTTACACATTATTGTTGTTATGTTATCCCATAACTATCTAGAACATTACCCTTACTACAAGAATTCCTAGAGGCCCCTTAAATTAAAAAGCATATTTTCACTGGACAGTGCACTAAGTTTAGCACATTATACATAGAGTCAGCATGACATACCACTAGTGTAAGTTTAATAAGAAAAAACAAAGTCACCATAAATTGGAATAAAATTTACAAATAATCAAAATATATGCACAGTTAGGTAAACTCGCAAGTTATTTAGTTTTAGGGTTGGTTGGGTGGGGTTTTTTTCCTTATTGATAGCATCAGCAATAGCTCCCTCAGAGCACTACAATGAGCTGTTAAGCTTGCTACTTCTCATAACACTGCAGTTTTAAGGCTGCAAAGCCTGGGTAGGAGAGGAGAGGGCTCTCTGCTATAAATAGGAAGGCGGCAAATCCAGAAACAACTATGGCATCAACAGCCACATGGAAGCAGAAAAGAGTAATATAACTTGGTACAAGAACACCACTATGAAGCCAGAACAGCACTACAAATTAGCATGCAAGTGTAGATCTGAACTGCAGAGCCAAAACAGCACCTCACACAAGCAGCACATCATAGCTGTAACATAACAGATGGCAACGGACTGCTTTTAGCACATATTACTGGTAACCCGAGCCTCCCCTCCTTTTTTTTTTTTTTAATTAAAAAAAACCCTCTCAGGCTTCAAACAAGTTCTTGTTGCAAACGCAAGCTGAACATAGTGTAAAAATAGTATGCTGCAGTGATTCATCTGCGTTATTCCAGAGCTCAGCTCAATTACACAAGCGTCTGGTCATAACTGCAGTGAATGAATGCTTTGCTGCAGAGTAATCTGCCCTTCAAGTGGCCCTTCAGAGAGCAGAAATGAGCAGCAGTGATTAGCTAAGTTCCTAAGTGGAGTAAGGCTGCTTTCAAATTGATTTGTGAAGACTTGCTAACTTGGCAGCAGTGCAACCCATTGAAGCTACAATTAGCAGCAGGTGCGGGAGGAAATGATATGGCTTAAGTGTATCTGCTCGCAGGGACCAAGTTTGGTGCTGGCAAGGCCAAGATACACGCGCGCGCGCGCACAGAGAACAGCTTGTCTCAGCGTATAAATTCTGGATCTCTCCGCATCGTCACAAAACTGGGTATTCCGAATAAAAGAACTTTGGGTGCATGGTAGGTATGCTAGTAACCTTTCTGATTTCCACCTAACCGTGGAAGAGTAAGAGACTTCATGTTACTCTGAACACATTGCTCACAAGTGCTCTGCTCACCTGAGCAATATTGCCATTAGCCTTTTAAAAATCTTTCAAAACACCAACCCTTAACAACACAGTAGTAGAACACTGCCTGCATGTACAGGGGAGTTCTTCTAGAGCATATCAGGTCTTAACCACACACAGTCACAACTGCGTGAAGATCACTTTTTTGGAGCGATCACTCAGCTGAGTGCCACCACCATTTCAATTTGAGAGCCCTGCATGCCCCTGTGGGAACACAGATGCATGGGCTGTACAGCAACACATCTCTGGTGGTATGACTGCAATGAAAAGAAAGATGATGACTCCTTATGAAACACAAATTAACAAGGTATACAACCAGGCAAACTGAGGTCTCCCAGAGGGGAACAAAAGAAAAGGAGGGTACAGTAATGGGACAACCCCACCACTTCCACAATTATCTTGCAGACAGCAAAACGACCCCCTGCTGCAGAGATGCAAGCCTGGCCAGATTCAGTGCCACTTGTTCAGTGAATTTTGTGTTCAGCTAGAATAGCTAAGTAACTGTAATACTTGCCTTCAGCAGTCCTCCAAAGGCCTCACCAACAGCCCTGCTCTTCAATTCTATCTTTTCTCTTATCCTCCTCATTACTAGCGCCATACTCTCCCTGCTAGCTCCAGTTCTCATTAAACCATTAACTTTCCAGGAGGCAGTAACTATCAAAAATCAGTAGAAAATGATGCCAGCAAAATAAAGCTGGATAGCCTTTTACCATGTTAGTAAAATTCACTTTACTGAAGAGTCTGATGAATTCAAGCACAATTTGAATTCTTACTGTTTAGAAACACTGCTGGTAGGTTATTCCAGAGTTTCTCTGCACCCCCAACTATCCTGCCTAATTTATTCATCAATTAAAATTTATAAATGTGTTCTTTTACTAAAACTGTCCTTTAAATAGCTTTCTTGCTGCTCATCCCCTTTTAATGTTTTTAGAGAGCAAAAAGATCTTATCATTATTCTTCACTTTACTAGACTAAAAAAAATATTAAAGCTCTTGCATAGTTATCTCTGGTATAACTGATTCTCCTTTTGTCTCTGTCCTGGTTTCAGCTGGGATAGAGTTCATTTTCTTCCTAGTGGCTGCTGTGTTTTGGATTTAGTATGAGAATAATGCTGGTAACACATACTGGTTTAGTTGTTGCTAAGTAATGCTTGTGTTAAGTCAACGACTTTTTCAGCTTCCCATAGAAGCTGAGAGGGAGCATAGGCAGGACAAGCTGGGCAAAGAACTATTCCATACCATGGATGTCATGCTCAGTATATAAATGGCGGTTGGCCAGGGGCAGGAATCCACAATCGCTGCTCAGGACAGGCAGGGCAATCAATAATCGGGTGGTGCGCAATTGTATTGTGTCACTTATTTTGTATTTTTTTTTACCATTATTGTTAATATTTTCTCTTCCATAACTGTTCTACTAAGCTGTCTTTATCTCAGCCCACAAGTTTGGTGTTCGTTTTTTTTCCTTTTTCTCCCTTTTCTCCCTATCCTACTGGATGCGGAGGGAGTGAGTGAACGGCTATGCAGTCCTAGTTGCCAGCCCGGGTTAAACCACGACAGTCTCATCCTTCCAATTACCACCTTTTGTACCTGTTGTTGCTTGAATTAATCCTTCCTCATCACAGTGACCAAGTGTTAAAATATTCTAGGTAAGACATGAACAGTGCCTTAGCGTTCCTACTTCCCTATTCCTGCCAGGGATCACTCCAGGGATCACTCCCAAGGACCCCAGGTGCGCTGCAGTCATGTGTCCAGGCAACACAGTTGGGTCTTTCATCCCAAGCTCTGTGTAAACTCAGTAAGAATTTGATAAGCTTTGAACTAACATCAGAAATAACAGTCCAAATACTTCCTGCATATGGTTTACCTTGACTTTTAAAAGCCATCTTTGAAGGTTAAACTATATTACTCCATTACCTCACTCAACGCTATTCTTCCTTAGCACACCATGGAACAAGTGGAAGTTTCCCAAGATTCTGTTAGCAGATCTGCGTCTTTTCAAAGGCCTTTCCCCCTCCTTCCATTTCTGGAGTACAAGTGTTTGTACGCTCTCTTTTAATGAAGAATTGATTTGCCCTGAGTCTTCTCCCTCATTCCTGAAAGGGTCTTTGAACAGTGAGCGATTACAAACTAGGTTTTTACCTACTGTTACCTTTCCGATCCCCATACATAACGACTGAGCTATAATCGAATACACAGGACAAATACCACTGATAAAACTGAAAAAAGCTAAATTTGCATCAGAGTTTTGACAGAGAAAATAAGCTAGAACAAAAAAATAACAATCAAGTTTTACAAAGTTCTAATGAAACATGCATTTTCCCTGAATGATGTAAGTAATGTTGCTAAAAAGATGTCACTTCTTGCATGAATTTGCCATTTAAGAAACAATGCTCACATTTTCCCTTTAACAACTTAAATCTTTCTGAAGTACTCTAGCTTTGAATTAGATGACCTCCTGAGGGTCTTTCCAACCTGAATTACCATATGAACTTGTTTTTATTTTCCTTTATTTATGTATTGTTAAATTCCATTCTTCCTGCATTTTTACTGGCCATTCCATTTCCTGATCAACTCAGGAACAAATCCTATAAGCCACAAGACTGCCAGCTGGGAATTGCCAGCAAATTCCCAATTACCAGTTAGGAAAAGTTACAACTAATTACACCACCCAGTAATTACAACAAAAGCCAGCTTTGCCAGACTAATAACATGTTACTTCAAGAAACAGAGAAGTTTCTGAGCACTTCACTCCAAACAAATCTTTTGCTCGAACTTGCATGTTAGCCACCTTTCCCCACACAAACTCCCCACCTCTGCCTGCCCCGCCAAAAGACAAATGCTCTATGTAAACGAACAAGAAAGCTTTCTCACACTAGCAAATTAATTCAGTCCAAATCTGCAACGCTGTCAGCAGTATCAGCTCTTTTCCTGCAGACTTAAGAAAAGTATTATGCACACTCTATGCGCAAATTTTCCATTATACAAATTTTGTTGAGCAAACAGAACAACACAGCAAAATAACACTGTAAGACTATTGCCCATAACTGCAAGCCCAGAATGGCTTAAGTTTCAAGACTGGATGACAGTCCTCACAACTTGTTACCTCCTGCATAAACAGGCTATGGCAATCCATGCTCCGAACAGCACGCATTCTAAAAAGACAGATCTGCAAGGGTAAGGAGAAGGATGAGACACACCAAGAGATGCGGTTCAATACAACACCTGGTCAAATGCAAAGACAGTCTAATCCCAGTGTACTGACCTACAGAACTGTAGGACCTACCCCTACAAAGTGGACAACACAATCTTTCATTTTAAACTCTGACACCATGAGCAGATAACCAGGCTTTAGGTGTCAGAACTTCTATCTATCTGTCCTGTATTCTCAAAAATAGCTCAGCAACCAAGAAAGACAGTCTGGCATTCAACCCAGTTTCAAAGAAGCTAATGAATTACTATTTTCAAGAGCAGTATGTTTAAACTTCTGGTGGAACAATCATGTTGCAGATTTACTGTTCTTAAAGGACTATAGATACTTGGGAAGACACTGGAATGGCTTTTACAAGGAGGTAACACTTACACATGTCAAGAGTTCCGTATTTGCATTTCAGCATAACCTCTCCCACTGGACAGTGTTTCAACAGACTTCCCACCTTAAGAACCAGAACAACAGAAAATGACCAAAGAGGATGCTTATAGACAAACCTTGGATTTGAACTTCATGATCTTATACTTCGGTGAAACGCAGTCATTAAATTCCTTGAAAACACTCATTATAGTTACCGGAGTCTCGGTCTCTTTGCCAGTGGATAGGTCGATTTCCTCAAAAACAGAAGTCAAATTTTACAAATTAACAAAAAATTCCAGCAGACATAACCAATAAGTTGAATTTTGCTTTGCTGTTATGAATCATGTGTCTCTTCTTTAAGAGACACATGCATTTACAATGCAATCACCCAAGAAAATCCAAATTCAAAAAATATTATTTGAAACAGAGTGTTTAAAAAGAACTAAGTTTTCTATACTTCAAGACAACTTTATTTCCTCAGCAGCAAGCCCCAGGAATAGCAATTTATCTGCAGTTGTTAGCCAGGGTCGGGGGGAAGCAGCAACGCTCCACTCTGCATCTCACGTGATACCCCGTGTACATGATGTACTTCACTTTACCACCTACTTCAGACAACACTGGCTTCCACAATTCCCATAAACATGCTACTAGAACTCATAACCTGCCATAAGCAGAATGAAAGGCACTTATGTTTGACATGCTTAAAAGACATACTTACTGTTTCACGTGGCAGTAGATAAACAGTTCTCTCAATATTTTTCACTGTGACACAACAGCTGACATAGGTGTTTGCAGTTTCAATCCAAACTTTGCCAAACAAAAATACCACACCTAAGGAAGAAGGGCAGAGCAAAGAATTCAGTACGCAATTCTTAAATATTAATCATTCTTAACGTTGCTTAAAGCATCTTATTACGTATTCTTGCACAGAAACACAACCACTTCTGGTTCAGATCCTTGAACAACAAATCTTTCTGATGTATCACAACATTCTAAATCATTTTAAATACCAGCTTTACAAATGGATACCTGTATAGTTCTTCATGCCCCTACCTCCATCACTATAGTAACAACACCTTGATATGCGAAATTCAAAATGGCATCACACAGCCAGTCTCAGACTTCTTTTCTGATATTCCATTTCTACTTACATTAGTTTGATAATTCATGAGAAGAGGGAGGAAGGAGAGAGAAATCAGTAAAAGCTGAAGATAATCAGAATGCCTGTGCTGTCAATCACTCCTAAAACATGTGTCATCTACAATTTTTTTATTCTTCAGCTAGACCAATAGAATTAACCCATTTTTCCTCCACTTTAGTACCGTGAGATCAAGACTCTACTACTAAGAAAACCTGGAGAGATACATTCTGAAAGCAACAACTAGAAGCTCGTCAACTGTAGAAAGTTTTCAACTATTTTTAAAAACTGATGACACCGAAAGATGTATGACATCGCAAGAAATCCTGGATGCTAAGACAGCAGCTGTAACCAAGGTAGACATTCAGAAAGCCTATATATACAGCAGGACAAGCGCAACTGACTTTTCACTGTGGACCACGTCATTACTGTACATGCATATGTCTGAGCCACGGAGAATGTGGCATTAGCACAAAATGCTGCAAAATGGTAATCAAGTGATGTTAAACTTTGAAATAGCATAGAACAGGGCTAGCTGACTTTCACGTACAGTTTGTGAATTACAAGTAAAATAAACTTTCAAGTACAACTCAAAAAGCCGGCTTCACCTGAGTTCTCTTCAAACTCCAAATAATTTGGAATTTGATTACATGAAAGACACTCTCCCTACAGTACACTACTGTTAATGAAATCAGAAGTAATCAGAGCTGAGACTGAAAGGAAGATTTTGAAACCTGCATTTCTCCTTGGTCTGACAATGCACAAACAAGTCCTTGGTTAAGAGTTATAATTTATCTTTGCCATGCGATCTATCAGACGTAAAGGCACATTTCTTACTCCATTAGATCAAAGATAAATCAGTGAGGATGCACTAAGACAGATGACAGAGTGACAGGCTAAGAAAAATCATTTCTTGAGTGCTTGGAATAGATGTGAACAAGACTACTTTTGTCAAGGACAGAGAAGAAGAGAATGTGCGGTTTTGAAGATGATGAGAGCAAGGAAACAAGCTTCAGCTGGCACAAAGTATCTTAGAGATTTTAATACAGAGGCAATCTTCAAGATTTAGACAGTTTGAATAAAGGGATCTAGAAAGAGCTCAAATTACAGATCTAAGTGACACGATGAACTTCTTGTCCCCAGCAGTCTTTCTTTTCTTCTTTTTTAAAGGGATAAAAAAAAACTCAGATAGGTTTGTATCATACAGAAAGATGAAACTATGGAGGAAACCACAACACAGGAGTTGGTCGCTTGAACGGCTGGCAATATTAAGAGGTTGGAGAAGTTAACCTGTCAGAGGCATACATATAAGCAGATGAGATAGAAAGGATACATAAGCCAGTCAAAGACAGTGTAAAAGGCTGCCTGGATTGCAAAGACAAGCTTCAATCAACTCTAGCATGGACAAATAAGTGGTCTTAATCACCAGATTTCACAGAATTCAAAGTAATTTAGGATGCAAGGAACCTTTGGAGGTCATCTAGTCCAACACCCACACCCACACCATCCTCCCAACATGCACACGCAACAAAAGCAGGGATAACTTCAAAGAGTCTTCAGAGACATTTCATACATAAAACCAAGAAATGAGAGAAGAAGAGATACCAGGACTTATTCCCTGTAAGCCTGATTACAGAAAGAAGAAAGAAAGAAAAAATAGCAGTAATGCTTATAAAATACAAAGTCTGTCAAAAGAAAGATTATGTTACCAATGAACCAAAAGGCAAAGTCAAGAGACAGGGGAAATGTCTTGCAAGGGAAAAGAAAGGGCAATTTTTATTCGTTATTTCTTTAAAATGTTAATAGGATTACAATTCTGAAGTTCTCTGCCCGAGATAGTAAAGGGAGTTATGAAAAGTATGCCTCCAAAAAAATCATTAAGTTTGAAAGAGTCCTATGATTATGCTACAGTATTTACTCTTCAGGCAATGCATTTGACATCACAGCAAATGAGGCATAAACAAAGATCATGAACATGTTAAACAAAAAGCAGTATCAAAATTTTCCCTTCTACACTACTAATTGAAAACAGGTGCAGCCTTTATTATTCAATCCTGAAAAAGTCATAATGAGAAAAGAACACTCCTTGCATGCGAGGAAAAGAAATCCTTTCATAATTATGTTCCATTCAGCAACCACTGACTTAGAAGACAAAAAAAAAAGAAAAAGAACAATAGTGGGGTCCTTAAAAGTAGCAATTTTATATTAGAGCCATTGATTTCATCAAGATATCTATGATTATTACCACTCCCATTACCAAGCTGTTCAGCCCAACACAGTCTCATATCCAAGTCTGGCATCTCAACTCACAACAAAAGGTGTAACAGAGAAACCTATCTGACTCAACGCTTACAGCATCAACCCAACAAACCTTCAACAACATATGGAAAAACCTTCCGGTAAACCCACATGAAGCACAAATTAGAAACCCAAGATCCTAAAGCTGCTGATGAAATGAGAGGACGGATGGGAAGCGCTTAGAACAGATGGGAACACGACTTCTTTTCTCAGGACTGAGATCAGAATGCCGCAGTTTTGAAGACGATGAGAGCCAGGATTCACACTTCAACTGCACAAAGTATCTCAGGGATGCTAATACAGAGACAATCTCCAAGATTTAGACAGTTTGAATAAAGGGACCTAGACTGAGCTTTTATTTTTCAGGCACCTTCCTCCCTTGATAGGCATACCTTTCCTTCGTATAAAATCGTGCAGCTGCTATTGTACAGAGTTTCTAATAATCCACCAGAATTTTAAGTTACATTTCCAGAAACAAGGAGGAAGCATGCTCAATTCTTGTACCACTGAGTAAGAAATTTACAATATCCAGCTTACTTCTGGAGTGCACAGGGTTTTAAGACGGCCAATGGGTCACCTACATTGAGAAGTGCTAGTAGCTCCTTTTTACCTCCCTACTACTATACTAGACCAACAGACAACATTCTTACTTTGCCCAGTCATAGTGCCCTGCACTGAGGACCGGGTGTGGAAAAACAAGAGATCAACATGCAAGTCATAAAGCACAGAGATACAGGGTATCTAGACATAGTTTAGGCAACTCTGAAAACCCCAGTTACAGATAAAGAATCAGAATGGCATTTTCTGCCTTTAACTGAATAGTTACCTGGCTGACTGTACTGATCTTCATAAGCATCCAGCCAATAAAATCTTAAGACTTGATCCTCATTTTCCCCATTCACAAGTGGAAGGAGATTGGGGTCCAGCTGAACTTCTGCCGCTACTAGATCAGCTTCATCCTCATCAATTCTGTCCCAACATGAGACATCTGGGAGAGAACAACTTCTGCAGGTTTTGCAGAAGAAGAAAGAAACAAGAAACAAGAAGTAAAATTGTGCCTTTGCCACAACCACCACTGCTTCACTTTATTTCAGCCCTATATTCTCAGGCCTTTTATTGCTCTTTCCATTACTATGCAACATTTCCAACAGCTGGGTTTCCTCAGACTTCTTCTGAAAAGAAGGATGGAGTGACAAAGAGAGAAACCCACATGCAAGTATGGTTCTCAGTATGCAACACACAAGCTTTAAAAGTCATGTGCCTGGTATTTCAGCCTTGGTCGTTCAAGCCTTTACATAACAAATATATCCATCCATCTGTACAAGCTGCGCAGTGGGAACAATGGATTATTTCAACAAAGTTATTTTTTCAATCATTAAATGTTTAAGTCTCTTTGATCATTAAAATATTTTACAGTTTAAGGGTATGGAAACATACGATTCAAGATTCTTCCAAACAATAAAAAAATAGTGGAGAAATAAAACCTTTCTTTCCTATTTCCAAATGTGAAATTACTTTTAGCGACAATACTTTTAACTTCAACTAAGGTTATGAAATACCTTCACAGTTGCTTAGAATAAGCATTGTTAGCAATTCCTCATTTTTGCTTATTGTCAGCAAAATTCATTGTTCAACACCCACACTGAGCCACCTCAATGTACTGAAATACGTATTATGTTGTCATGTGCTAAATCCCAAGAACATGAAGTATTTTCAATTAAGTAGCTATCAGCATGTTCAACATTACCATTTTTAACATCACTACAACAATAAAACATTGCACAGCATTATCATCATTCTGTCTGTATCACAATTATCCCATTGGCAAAGGCAAGTATGAAGATAAATCTATGGCTTACTGGTGGAAGGAAAAAAAAAAAAAAAATGAGATTCTTACAAGACAGATGTCTCTTTCTTCTCCGATTCCAGCTGCTCTGTCTCTTTCTTTTCAATTTCCTTGTCTCTCTCCAAGCTTTCAGCTGTTTCAGGTATAGTTTCCACATGCTCTGCTTCCATAGGTTCATCAAAGTCCTCCTCATCAAAATCCATCATTCCCTGATCATCATCTGGAAGTGTTGCACATAGAACTAAATGCTTGAGCCATTAAAATAACACACTGTGTACTACAGCAGTCTGCATAGACAGCATACTATATGCATGAATGTAATATACAGTATTAATATACAAACATCACATTTAAGCTAAGCACCTAATTAGTATAAACTAAGAAGTGTTTTAACACAAATATGCCATATTTAAAGAGTTTCCAGAACTGGGTTTTGATTTCTTTTTGATACCTTCAATAGCTTTCTCTTCTATTGTCTTCACTATTCCATTTTCTGTAGCTTTTTGCACATACTCGGTATCCTCATTTTCAGAGGCTATGACAGATTTTGCTGTGTAATTGGGACGTTTAGGACGAAATGAAGCTGGAGGAAGAGCTTCCTTTCTGAGATGAGCAGGAGCTTTCTTTGAGATAGGAGTGATTACCTGAAAGACATTTTAGCCATGAGTTTAAAAAAAAAATCTTTTAAGAGCAAAAAAGGGAAAAAAAAAATCTAGCACTCGCTATTTGAAGAACTAGTAACCACAGCTAGAGGAAAAGCTCCACATATTTTGCAGCACGATAGCTAAAACTCCTCAAAAGTAAACTTGAAATTCTATAGTATCGTTTATGCTGTGATGTGTTTCCACTAATAATTTTAAAAAGCAGTTTACAACAGGCCATGGTTGACATTTAATTAATTTTGTGGTTACTTCCACTATTTTTCCCCACATAGCACTACTCCATTCCTAAATTAAAACCTCTGTGTCAACTGAGTATATGACAGTATGCCTGTCCCCAGGGAGGGACAGAGCGTGGAACACCTGGGGAAGGCCAGTACAGCAGTTCTTATCAGTAATGAGTTCAAGATGTCTACAGGACTCCATGGATCTAGAGAGCAGAGTGTTTCTCCATTGGATTTCTTCCCGCTACAGACATGACAGGGAGAGTGAGGAAAACAAAGAAACCACATTTCAGCATGCTCTGCAAGCGTAAACTCTGAGGCAATAAGCAGAGAGTTTGTTTTTTAAACAGGATACCACTATGGGCAGCAGCTACAGAACCTCTTCTTATGGAAGATGTGTATGAAGTGGCCTCCACCATGACTAACAACAGGTCTCTGCATTTACTGGTGCTTAACCTGCAGCAAGGTCCAAAACCTTTATCTTTGGTGAAAGCTGTTATTTACAGACATAGAATTTAGAGTTGCACACAATCATTTGTAGAGTTCTAATCTCAGCTCAGCTACTTCTGCTGCGGCCAACATCAAACTCTGCCCTTTACTCACCTTAAAGAAAAAGCAAACATTACTTTATCCACCTTCACCAACAAACTTTGCTAGTTCAGCCAAATGAATTTATTCATACTTCTATTTCTGTTCGTCTCCTGAAGTAGAAAGTGTCACTGCCATCTTGCTTTTTATGCCCATTTATTTTCTAAGGCTGCACTCTTCACCCTCTTCATCTGTTTCATTGTCTAAAATCTCCAGTTCCTCCTCCTAGGACCACAGAAGTCATCACCTGAACAGCCTGCCTGGGAAGTAATTTCCTTCTCAATGTTTCCTGTGAAAACAACTGATGTTTTGGACCATAAAGACAAAGATCCTCTCTTACTGTATCTCCCCCTTTTTTCTTTTTCAGTTACTTCCAGGCTCCAACACAACTATTGAAATGAGTGCCACTGGTGATTATTTTCAACATAAAAGTTGATGTCACTATTACACAAGGTTTCACAAGTCGGACTTACCTACTCTACTCCATTTGCCCGCTACAGACTCCTACCAAATATATCACTGTTATTTCCAGCTATAAAGTTCTTCTCATTTACCATAGCTCTTAAGAAAATGCTAGCTTCCCATCCTTAGCAGCTTGTCCCTCCTCTCACTCCAAAGTCTTCCACTATGGTAAACATCTATCCATAGCTTCAATTTTCCATTTGCTTTCCATTTCTGCAGAAGATGAGTTTCTTATCCTTTTCCACACCAACAAATACTCTTTCTTCTGTTTATTTTAGTTACCATCATCCTTTCCTTGCCACAAGGGTCTTTTCTACTCTCAGGAAAAAAAAGAGACAAAGCAGAAGCTCACCTTCATGTGATGCACCTAACGTTACAAAAACAGCTTCACCTGTCAAATGTAACAGCTATATACTACTACTACTATACTAAAGATACAGAAAAAGTTTTATTCTGTTTATGTATTAACATGGAAGGGAAAGATAAAAAAACACATGAAGTAACACAGTAACATTGCTAGGGAAGCTAATGAGAAAGGTAACTTCTAGAAGCAGAAATAAAAGACAACAGTATTCAAATCAACCAAAGTACTGATTAATTCTTATTGATGAGAACTTCTGTGATGTTTTTTCTTTACCTTAGGAGTTTGGGACTGCACAGAGAAAGGATTCAGTGGTACTCCAGCAGATCTTTTCCTTTTCAGCATTATAACTGGTGGTGGACTTATCTGAACAGTCTGAATATTGAAAGAAAAGTGACAAAAAGAAGAGGTGTTGTTTAATGTTTTCTTTTGCCTTTGTTATTAAGGTTTTCCACCAAAGAGAAAGGTGGTCACCAGTATTTCTCATTTGCATTTGTGTATCAGAAAACACAACTCATGATACACAACTCAGCCACGTAAAAAGAAAAAGCTATCTAAGCAATCAGCCCATGAAGACAGACACTAGATTTTTTCGGTAAAGTTTTGAGAGAAAAACGGTCCTCCATAAGTGAAACGGTTTTCAAACAATGAGCATTTCAATAGCTAACCATGCCTTTAATTCACAAGTATCAGACTAACTGGTGTGATGTTCTTCATGTCTGCCACAACAGTACTACTGAGCACACACGCCTTAAAAAAAAGGCAGGAGTGTTCTTTCAGCACTGTCACACTAGAGGAAATGCCATTTTAATTTATTTACATGTACAGATATTGTACGCTCATCCTTATCAACAGCTAATAACAAAAGAAATTTTAGAGAACAACAAAGCCAAAAAAACAATAGCTAACTACTGTTGAAGTAAACGGAAGCCATAGTGTAATTACTAGCACTATTTCCCCTAATCAATGCGCCACAGAATTTGACAGCATTAAAATGCATTTGCTTAATGATTTGGGGGTTTTTGATAGCCTAAAATATTATAACACTCAACCAGATGTCATAGGGAGAAGTAAAATACTAAGCACACAAAACCAATAGAACAACTTTATATTGGAACATCTATACCCCTCTTATTGTTCTGTAAAAACATTGTGCTTATTATGATACAACAGATTTCAATCCTGTATCTCACCACTACAGCAGCTTCACAGTTTACATGCGAGCAATCCTTTCAGTTTTAAGAAATTCTGCTAAGAGGCATTAACTCATTGAAAAGTCATTAATGGTGAGGAACAGCCTCATTTGAGACTGTCCAACCCAGCTACAGCAGTCATCCCGCACTCCTAACTCAAGGGGGAGTGTTCATTGGGTTCTCTGTAGCAAACTGTGGAAAGAAGGAGGCGGCAGACAGAAGTTCAGGCTACGACATCTGCTGAAACAGTCCTCCCTCAGCTCCTCTCGTGAACCCAAACACGCCAGGTGGAAATAACCTACAGTGTACTGGCTGGAGCTTGGTGACACACATATATGGTACACGATTCAGATGCAGGTAAGTCCTGTTTCACTCCAAGCTGACTAAAACCTAGAAGGCTGCATTGGCACAGGCTCTACGTCACATTAATATAAACCATCTCTGATCAGGACGTAGTACTTTTGTCTTAAACCAATATCGTCATGCAACTTCTGCACGGTGGAGATGACAGGTAGACTGCATGCATACATGGACTATACCAAGCAGATGTGCCATGGAAGAAATCAATCTCAGATGGTCTAGCTTTAGGAAGAACTTTGTTTTCTTGATACGTTCCACAGCAAGAAAAGTGAATGGATTAAGGTGTTTCAAGCAGATTTTATTAATACACTTACTTCAGCATTAAGATCTTGAAGAATATCACCCAGTAAATCATCCTTTGACAGGTCCACAGTTTTCTGTAAGATAACAGATTAGCCAAACAGTTCTTTGTTATATGTGCAAACCCAATCAGCAGACCAGCAGCAAATGACTAAAGGGTTTCTACAAAATACACACATTTTCAGGAATGCACCGTACACAAGAGATTGTAACAGGAGCTTATGTCTTGCTAGACAAATGAAACTGAAATGAGCCTTTGCTTTATTCCACTCCCACTAAAACACTGCAAACAAGTTAGAAATCTTGAAATTCAAAAATGTAAAAACTTACATCTGTGTTTTTCTTCCCAGCACTGGCTATAAACATGGACTTAATTGTGTTTGGCTTTGACACCACAGATTTTTTCACGTTCTTTTTATCAACCGTACATGTTTTGCCACCTTTTCCTACAGAAAAATATAAAATTGTGAATTCTACATCAGAAAAGCTCAATGTTTAAGGGTCCAGTTATAAGCAGGAATAGAGAGCTGAGGTAGTTTACTTCATCCATCTTTACAATGCTGGCTGAAATGAAGCCTAATCATCTTTCATTTGCTGCCAGCTTTGTAACAGCTGTCATGCACACACACACACAAAAACCAGGGCCCTGTCAGCACCCTATCTTTCCTAGTCATGTCAGAGATGCTTCTTGCATACTCAAGTTCATACTCCACAAAAAGGCCCAAGATACTTTACATGGAAGCATCCCCAGAAAAAGAAATGAGTGTCCGAGAGTCTGGCACTAGGCTTGGATTCTCCACATCAGACTCAATTTCTCAGTTTGCCACCAACTTCATAAAAGTTGGCAAAATCATTTGATCCCAGATCTTTTAAAGATGCATGCAAGTATTTCAGTGGCAAGAGAGACCACGCATCCTTTAGACACTGGCTTTTGAAACCAAGATCATTCCCAGGTGCATTTGTTCTAGAAGCAAATATATATCCCACAGAAGACTGTAAGCAAAATTGCCCCGGTATTGATGAAGTAGTTAGCAGTGATTTGGTCTCAATTTGTGGATCTCTGTCTTCTGCATCATGGGGGCTAAACAAAATCCACAGTCACAGGCATAGAACTACAGACCTTCAAGTAACACGTCATTTGGCCATATTCACCACATACTGATGCCAAGAAGTTGCCCGTTTTAGGTACCTTTTAAAAGCCACTGGAAGACTTTCGACAGTGGTCATGTTCAACCTACCTTTCTTATTGGAGCCAAGAGCATCATCATCCAGATCTTCATCAAAGATTTCCCTTCCATCTTCTACATAACCCATCCCATCTGTAGAAGAACAAATTGTTAAAAATCTGTATTTTTAATTCTGTCTTCTGATGTTTTTAGATGTATTCATAATCCAAAGTTTTACATATTTAAACACTTTTTTCCCTTTAACATAGAGCAAAAGTTATAAATACAGAAGTGTTAAAAACTACAGCACTCAGGTTTATCTTTTATTAGACTAAATATATTATTATGTGTTTAATTAGAAATTATCAATTACAGTACTTCTTTTTAAAGTTACATCACTGATAACTGGAAACAAAATGTCAAAAACAGTTCTTAATGGAAAAATATTTTCATTATCATCCTAATACACTACTACAAGAACAATGCAAAAGATTAATTTCCATATAAATACTTAACTTTTCCTTGTCTCCTAAAACAATCTGTAAGAATGTACTAACTACAGCTTACCTCAAATCACGAGCATTATGAAGCCCAATTGAGTTGTAACACTATAATCAAAATAACTTTCCAAATGAATCTTAACTTACCATCATCGACAATCCAGTCATCGTCCTGACGTTCTCTGACCATCTTGGAGTATTCTTCTTCATCTATTTCATCATAAACACTCGTGAACTCCTCAACCTACAGTTAAGGTAGACTGAGGATTAACAGTTCCCATCCCATTATTTATTACTACAGGTCATTAGTAAGACTAGCAAGCTCCCGAGAAATGTGTATTTCCCTGCACTGTTACACTGTTCACAGCTAGTAAGCGCAGTTATCGATTCAGTTTAAGTTTCTTTTTTGGCAGTGACAAAAGACAAGTTACCAATTTTTAAAATTATCACAGTATACTGAAACTCAAAATCTCCTGACGCACTGGCAGAGGTTTCATTGGTTTATTGCTTATTTCACATTACAAAAAAAAGCCAAACATTCCCAGCAATGGGGAGACTTCTGACCTTTGGCTCTACTCTCAAACACCACTATGAGCTCAATGAAAAGGAAGGTGATTTGATGGGCCCAAGCATAATGCTGAAGGCGCTCTTCTGTGCATCAGAGTGAACTTGCATGTTAACGATCTATGCACTTCAGGCTTCTTTAGATTTACCCACCTCAATGCGGAAGTCACTTCCTGTTGGCATTACAATTAATTGGGCAGTACCAATGTTACACTGCCAGATTTCAGTTCTACCAGTTAAATACTTAAATTTTGGGTTCTTTGTGAAAACACAGCATAACAATATTAATGGATTTCAGTCATGTAAGGCTTTGAAATTAATCTCAAGTTTAAAATCATTTGAAGTTTAAAAAAAAAAAAAGTACTTCCTATCCTAACATTAATTATGCAACTATATTTTAAAAGTTGGTCCTTCCCTGTGGGACAGTTATCAAGCAATATCAAGCACGCTTGACTTGCAGTTAATAGAATTGTTTTAGTTTTGGAAACAGAAAGAAATAAATGCCAGAATGCCGCAAAACTGTTACACTCTGAAAAACATACCTCAAAAAAAAGAAAAAAAAGCTGATCTGAAAGGCAGATTTTTTTTTCCCATAATTTTTAGATATATATAAAGGGGAGTTAAGCATCTCATCGCGCATTCGCTTTCTATTAAAAAGAAAAGACGAGGAATTTTTCACCTCATATTTTATTTTTTCACCAGCCTTGGCTTTTTTCAGACGTTCCAGTGCTTCTTGCTGGCCTCTTCTAGACTTATTCTCGCGTCTAGAACGTGATGCTGCAAAACTTTCAGACTCATGCATAGCTGCGATGAATTGAAAACAAGAGAACTAAGTTTAGTAATGAGCTGCTGTTATCTGTGGTACTTGGTGTTCAGTGATGTATTACTAGATGGCTGCAGTTTTGTTAAAAAGCAACATAGAGACCTACTTGGCTAAAAGCACGCAGTCACGGATGGCTCTAGATAAGCCAGTCCTGGAATTACACTTGAAGGCATGGTCTCACGCAGGCACAGAGATAGAACAGACTTCGTGCCAGTTTACAGTCAGCAAGAAGCTACCACCTAGATTTCCGAAGCACCTCTCAAATCTCATCAACCCCGATCTGCAAAGGATCCCCCCCACTCTTTCCTTGGGAACTTCCAGCTCCTTTTATTTTGCATGTCTCCATGACAACTCAGAACAGGCTTAGACTGACTTAGAAAAGGCCTATACTGCTACAAAGCAGTAACATATGTATATATTTTTTAGGCTGTTTCACAATGTTTAAGAGTACAGCTCAATTGAGAGAAACTAGTAATTTGTTGACAGAAAATTGCCGCCCCGTTTCCTCTTAAAATTTCTTCCCGTGGCAGCACTCCCCCCGGTAAGGTGCTTCCACTTTTCTTAACCTTCTCTTTTTTTTTTTTTTTTCTGATTTTGGGGTGGGGAGGGTTTGGACACATTTATCTGCCCACAGCAAACAAACGGTCCCAATCCAGCTGATGGAAGCAGACCACCAGCCCGGGAACAAGACGAATGGTTCGGTGTGAGGGGCCCAATCCCCCGGCTACAGCCAGAGGAGACCCACGGCCAGTGCAAGTGACCAGGCCAGGCCAGGCCGGGCGGCCAGAGGAGGCGGCCAGTCCCTTCCTGGTGACAGCAGGAGGCCGAATCCTTCAGGGAGCCGCACCTAGGCAGCGCAATGGAGACAAACCAACACGGATTCGGGTTGCTAAAGGGCTGAGATGGGCTAAAAAAGGGGTATTTAGGCTGCCTGGTACTAGACGTGGAAGAACTGCGAGAAGGTTAACACTTTGGCTGCATTTACACAAGAATTTCTGTCAATTCTTCGCGTTTACTGTCAGCCAGAGCCAAAAGCCACACGCTCCTCCCCAGACAAACGCTGTTTTCATCCCCAGCAGCGAGACATTCCCCCCCCCGGCCACCCCACGCACCCGCCCGGGATAACCCGGCCTCACCGCCGGGCGGGGAAACCGGCGCCGGTGCGGGGGAGCGGTGCGGGGCCCGGGGG
>VYZM01022211.1:116335-127214 GCA_013398915.1 Dromas ardeola | reverse complement strand
GTGTGGGCCCGGGCACCGAGCGAGGCCTGGGCTGGCGGCAGCGGCCGCCTGAGGAGGTTTGCGGGACCGGGCCGGGCCCGCCGCTAAAGCCGCGGGGTTGTAGTCGATGGTTCATCCCGAGGGGGGTGCGAGGGCGGCGGTGGACGGGACGTCCATCAGGGGTGCCGCGTGCTGCAGGGGTGTAAAGGCCCCTGAACCACCGTGGTGTGGAGCCGTAGTTGGGGCAAAATATTATAAATGCACGGTCCTGGATTGGGAGAAAGTGGTGGTTTGTGTCAGTCGCCTTAAAAGCTGGAGATCACAGAATCATAGAACGTGTTGGGTTGGAAGGGACCTTTAAAGGTCGTCTAGCCCAACCCCCCTGCAGTAAGCAGGGACATCTTCAACTAGATCAGGTTGCTCAGAGCCTCATCAAGCCTGGCCTTGAATGTCTCCAGGGATGGGGCCTCCACCACCTCTCTGGGCAACCTGTGCCAGTGTCTCACCACCCTCATTGTACAGAACTTCTTCCTAATGGCTAACTTAAACCTACCCTGCTCCAGTTTAAAACCATTGCCCCTCGTTCTATCGCTACCTGCCCTTGCAAACAGCCCCTCCCTAGATTTCTTATAGGCCCCCTTCAAGTACTGGAAGGCCGCAGCCTGCAACATAACATAGTCAGCAGATCAGTAGCTGCTGGGAGAAACAGGCGTTTCCCACATGGTTTTAAGCAACATAGGAGCTAGGACGGTGATCATGACAGACTATGCATAACATCCATAGTAGCCATGGTTTTCTTTTTGCATATTTAGATTAGGTATCATTATTCTCTTGTCACAAGTTTCAGGAACTCCTTCAGTGAATTACTTCCTAGTCCCTTCAGAAACAGATAGTGATTGGTCAGTTTAGTGACAAAATAGATAAATGGTCGCCCTTCCATTTCCCAAATCCCTTTACCTTTTTTTCTTTTTTTCCCTTCCTTGCTAGGCATGGGAAAATTAATTCAGACTGGAGTTCTTAAGAAGCCAAGTGCATGGAGGGCTCGGAGAAAAGACCTGCTAACTTTTGCCTTGCATACACCTGATTTTGGCAGGGTGGGGAAGTGGAGTATGTTCTGCTCATCTTGATGCTACAGAGATACTGTTACTCGCATGTGTCGAGTGTTACACACCAGCCTTCAACTGAGGAGCAAGAGCTGTGTCTGGAAAAGGATATATTTCAGTTTCAAGTATAGTTGGAAATGTTTTAAAAGACCTCAGTTAAGACAACTAAGCTTTACAAGTCCTCTCCTCTAAAACGGCTTAGATCTATCTGCCTGTGCCTTCATTAAGAAACCCAGGGAAACTAGCGGGGTTGTGCTGTTTCACCACAGATGAACCTTGATCTTTTTTCCAAAAACATCAGTGCTGACCAGTCACTACCCAAAAAACTTGCCACCTGTATTTGCAGAATTTCTGGAGGACCATTTGCTGCTTATGAAAATACGTAGGCACTGACTCCAGCTTCTTATAAGGACAGGTAGCACTGGCACTTCAGAGCCATTTGAGAGTGAATAGGAATCTGTCCTTACAACTGATACGCTGTTACAGGAGCGTTAGCTAGTATTGTTTGGCCTGGATGTATTGACTATTTTCAGCTACCTAGAAGAGAGATTTTTTTATGATTCTGAAACTTAAAGTTATTTTCCTTCTCCACAAGGACTCCTTTGCATTGGTACGAGAAATAAAAACACTACCAGGCATTGATCCTTCTAACTTACTTACCCGGTTCCTAGTACAACACTGTCTCTCACAGCTGGACCTAGTCTTGGACAGAAGCAGAAGAACTACCCTAACTGCCTGTAACAGCTCAGAAGAGACCAGTCTACTCCCCCGGCCACCCCAAGAGCCAGAATGCCCATTCCCAGGCACACAAGAGAGTGAGACCACCCCTCTCAGTAGTAGCTGGTTATTAGATCAGCTCGGCTGTAGCAAACCCGCATCCTTGGGAACACTGACAGCTATAAGAAGAATGCCTCTGACCCACAGACGGCCTTTCATTTGGTGCAGTGTATCAACTGTTTGGGTTTTTTTCTCTTTTTTTAAACATATGCACAAAACAAGATCACATCAACAAGCATATGGGGTTCAAATTCAGAAGTTACTCAATTTTTTAAGCTACAATAGAGAAACATTTATAAAATAACAATGTCACAAAATTGTACAGTTTGAATAAAAATAGAGTGATACTGCATTTCACACATACCTAGCTTTCACACGCTTTGGAATTTTGAATTGGCTGGATTTTAATGCTTTTGATTAAAAAAACCCACAATACCCTTTGTCAGCTGTCATACAAACAGTGGCATGTTTGTCATTCAGGTGATGCAATAATTTGAGCCAGTACACAGTGATACAGTTAGTGTACCAAACTGAAGTTGTTGCCATAGCACTGTGGGACAGCACAGATCAAACAAAAGCCTTTTTCATGAATGCTAGTTCAATCCTGACATTCATCTCTGGCCATAACAAGAATGCATCTGTTTCCTGCAGCACAGTGTAACAGGCATATTTAAATGCTGCAGGAGAAAAGAAAGGGAGGGGGCAGGGGACACACTTTGCTGTGGAAAAGAAAAATAACCCAGCAAGATTTGGGACTTCCTCTGCTAAATGGCTTTATCACAGCAGATTACTGTGAGCTGATCTTTAACCTCCCTTGGGACAGTCATACAAAAACAACTTGGCATGACCTTTGCTCAATTGTCTTTTAAGTACAAGAAGTGGGAATTCCGCTGTGCAGTTCAGAGCCACCCAAGGTTCTCTCAAGGAAAGTGTGATAGCTGCAGAGAGAAGTGCAAGAGAAGCACAGTAACGAAGATGGTAGGCAGCCAAAAATGCGGTACAGAAGAGGAAGCTCAGGGAACTCCCAGATTTCAACAAAAGGTGACAAAGATGTATCTTCCATGTTGTTTTCTTAGAGCTGTAATTTAAATACATAAGCTATGAATAGAAAATATTGTAAACTCATTACAAGAGCTCCAAGATAATATAAACAGTAGTATATGTTAACATATGAAAGTAAAAATGGAGTATAGTATCAAACCTAAGTTAAAAGGAAAAAATAATTACTGTATTGAGGATTATTCTTGTCTTCCTTTTTATGTCTAGGGCATGCTTGATCTGTCTCAAAGACAGCAGGACAAAAAGTTAAAACTCTGAGATTCAGACATTACATATTAATCTTATGGTTGATAATTTTTTTTGTGACAAAAAAATCTGTTGAAACTAAGAGGGGTGGTATAAGAAACAGAATGCAAGTAAACCATGACATATAGCAGAAATAGCAAATTCATCGGTACTATGTCTAACTCAAAGTGCCTAAACATTATATTATTGCTAAGTACAGACTGCCTTTTTGGAAAATCGTGTGTGTGTGCGTGCGTGTTAGTGCTCATGATACGAGTGTATATGCTTTATGCGTATGTTTCCTACAAATGTGGAGTATTTCATTCTCTTACTTTTAATCCTTGTATTGGTCTGAATTAATTCATGTTATCACTCAATTAATGTAAAGTTTTACATCTAGTATGATCCAGCTCTTTGACTAGTTCATTTCAGCAGCTGCTTACTAAACTAGGCTATTCATGTGACTGTTCAACATGAATGACTTAAACTACTACAGGCTATATGGGCTGTATAGGGGACTAAACTCCTAAAGGAGCACAGATTACATAAATTAAAAATCAAAAATGTCAAATTATTACTTACCAATAGGTCTTTGTTTTCAAAACTCTTCACAATAGTTAACTGATAGAAATAAGAAGAAACAGATGCTTCTCCATTTGTTTGTCTTGCTTAGTAGGCCTGTAAATGCCTTTTGTTCACTGCACATCTCTTTTTGATTTCCTACCTGAGTTACCTGCTAACATGAGGCTGAAGAGAATAAAGTCACTATTTGGATGTTAAGGCTCTGAAATGCAAACGTGAAATAGAAACTAGAACAACACATTAATTTCCATTCTGACAGAAAAAAAAGGTCTATGGAATGAAGATCCAGAACTACTTTTTTTTTTTTGATAAAAACAAACATTAAATTCTGGTTGCCATTAAATTACAGTGAATCATAGTAACTACCAGAATTGGTGGAATTACACTTACCAGAGCAGAGAGCAGAATCCAGTCACCTGCTTGCCTAATACAATATTTCTATTCAAGCCTAGAAGAAAAGTACAAAATATTATAATGTAAATTAAATAGGGAAGACAAGCTAGAGCAAACTCACAGAGAATGAGCCCTCACATAATTATAATGTCTAAGTATTAAATCCGATGCCAGTGGTATTCAAAAGCATACAGTTATTGCCACAGCGTGAAAGTCTCTGTTTTAACTACTTTCAGCACTCTCTCTTTACAATCGCACAAAAATGAACAATTAATGTATAAGCAGAACATTATTGCAGAGAGGCTGTTACATTTCAAGACCTGGCTGAAGATCAAGTGCGCTTCCATAGGTGAATACTCTCAGTGTTCACCATTTCACGTCTCTTTGGCAAGAAGGAGGAAAGCATCACGATATGATATGCTGCAAGGTCTAGTTGTAATCCTGACACCTCTCCATCGCTGCACTGGTGCTGGTGGAGACTGGGCTCACAGCCTGGAGAAGCAGCAATGGACCAGCATGGTGAGGCCAGCAGGACAGTCAGGGTCCCATCCCCCAGCCCCCTGAGGACCATGAGCAGGGCAGCCTGGGGATGGGAGCCCAGAAGCCAGAGCAGACAAGTTTGTGGTGATGAGGCAGGTCCGAGGTCAAAAGAGAAACGCGGCTCTGGGTCACGTCCAGTGATGGTAAGCTGGGTCAGACATAGCCCAGCAATCACCAGTCAAGTCCGTGGTGATGAGGAAGGTCCCAGGTCAAGCCACGGACTCAGCCCATGGTGGGGGAACCAGGATCAGGCCCCATGATGGTAACCTGAGGATCACCAGATGAGTCCATAGTGACAAGGCAGGTCCAAGGTCAGGCTAGGAAGCTGTGACTGAGATGGAGTCCTACAGCCCAGCTCTCGCAAGGACTCATGGCGCAGGCCAGAACTCCAACAGAGTCCCCAAGAAGAGGGCAGGGGACCCAGGGGAGGCTGGTCGAGGCTGTCAGTGCCCTCAGGGTCCTGGCCCCGAGGCCTGAGCAAGGTGTGTCCTCACGCCTTATAGAGATCTAGGCTCAGGAGGGATTTGCTGTGGAGTGACTTAATTGCTGTGGGCTGTCAGTGGGCTACTTCATGGACACTGAGCCAGGGCAGGGACAAGGGCCATGGCAGAGGGGACTTGCGGGCGGCAGGAGTCCTGTAGGCCAGCCCGCAGGGGCCTCCAGGTGGGCTCTGGGAGGAGGGTTCACTCAGGAGCCTAGGGCTGGCCAGCATGGTGGGGGCACAAAAGCCCAGGGTCAGGCTGATGACTCAGGAGGAATCAGCAGAGAAGACTCCACAGAGCCATGGGATGGACCCCAGTGTGCTCTATTCAGGGCTCAGGAAGGCCTGAGCTAGCTGTCAGGGTGCAGCAAGGGTCAGCTGTTCCCTAAGGACAGGGAGACAACAATAGAATCATAGAATCATAGGGTTGGAAGGGACCTCTGGATATCATCTAGTCCAACCCCCCTGCCAGAGCAGGGTCACCTTAGAGCAGGTTGCACAGGAACGCGTCCAGGCGGGTTTTGAATGTCTCCAGAGAAGGAGACTCCACCACCTCTCTGGGCAGCCTGTTCCAGTGCTCTGCCACCCTCAAAGTAAAGAAGTTCCTCCTCATGTTGAGATGGAACTTCCTACACTCAAGTTTGTACCCATTACCTCTTGTCCTGTTGCCGGGCACCCTTGAAAAGAGCCTGGCCCCATCCTCCTGACACCCACCCTTTAAGTATTTGTACACATTAATTAGGTCACCCCTCAGCCGTCTCTTTTCCAGACTAAACAGACCCAATTCCCTCAGCCTTTCCTCATAAGAGAGGTGTTCCAGTCCCCTAATCATCTTGGTAGCCCTATGCTGCACCCTCTCCAGCAGTTCCCTGTCCTTCTTGAGCTGGGGAGCCCAGAACTGGACACAGTACTCCAGGTGTGGCCTCACCAAGGCAGAGTAGAGGGGGAGGATGACCTCCCTCGACCTGCTGGCCACACTCTTCTTGATGCACCCCAGGATGCCATTGGCCTTCTCGGCCACAAGGGCACATTGCTGGCTCATGGTCATCCTGTTGTCCACCAGGACTCCCAGGTCTCTTTCCACCGAGCTGCTCTCCAGCAGGTCAGCCCCCAACCTGTACTGGTGCAGGGGGTTATTCCTCCCCAGGTGCAGCACCCTACACTTGCCCTTATATGGGCAATATGATATGGCTGGTGAGGTAGGGACCTTGTCACCCAGGGCCCCATCCCACAGTCCCCAAGTGAGGGGAGCAGGGCAGGCTCAGCCAAGAGTCCAGGTCATCAAACAAGATTTCAGACTTGCCTTATCACCACAGGCAAGTCAGAAACACAAGTCAGGGGCAGGTCCAGTGACAGTAACATGGGTCAGACACAAGCCCAGCAATCACCAGGGAAGTCCGTGGTGATGAGGCAGGACAGGAAGTCAGTCCATGGGTTGAGGTCAAGATCAAGAGGGTCCATGGCCATGCTCAGCTGCAACACAGCTGGAGCCACCCACACCTACAACATAGTTCAGGCATGGACTGAAGGCCTAGGGCTGAACTGAAGTGGGGCTCTTTGGCCCTTGGGCAGCAGGGTATGGGGACACTCCAGCTGAGGGTGGTCAGGGGTATTAAAGCCTATTAATGCATTCAGGACACTGACACAGATTCCACGTCAACCTAATAAATAGCATGTCCAGAGCCCTTCATTTGTTATAACAAAATCTTACACACTGAATCACTTTCCACATTTATATTTGGCCTTCTGGTATCACTAATATTTCACTGTGCTAGGGCAGTGAAACTACAGAAGGTTAGCTGTTACTAAGGGTCACTAATTTTCTCATTCTTACATGTATTTTTCAAAAACTCATGACCTGCTTAGAAATATTTAATCCACAAGTAATAATACAGAAACTAGGAAAAGACTTTCCACCTTCCCTCTCATCTTTCGCCCATAACTACTTGCCCGATTTTTTCTACCTGTCCCAGATTCACTGAGGCTTTTACACTGTCAGTGTTCTTCCCCTTAAGACCACAGCACAAAGCATTTTGTCATCTTGCTGTAGCTATCTTGAGTAAGTGTGGGATCTGAGAATAATTCAGGTTGGAAGTGACTTCTGGAGATCTCTAGTCATGCCCTTGCTCAAATCAGGCCCAGACAGAGCAGATTGCTCAGTCCATGTCCAGTTGAGGTTTGACTGTCTCAAGGATGGAGACTCCACAACCTCCTGTTCCATGCATCAGGACAATCTATGGAGTGGCTTTTTTGTTTTCCTCTCCCCCATCTCTTTGTGCTCCACAAGCCTTCTAGAAGGCCACTTCTGAAAAGGGTGAAGCCTCACTTCTTTGAGTCATCCAAAGGTGAAAAGAACATGCCTGACATACCGGCCCATACCACCCCTTTTCAAACACGGTAAAGAACCCACAGAAATGTAAGCGCTATTTTGTGCTTGAATATGAGAACAAGTGACAGCAATTTCATTTCAATATTGTATGTGAGCAAAGAGTGACAAGTTAGTCCTAGGACTTTTATAGCATGATAAGTACACATAGGTAAGGTTTGAGAAGCTTTACTGAAATTATTCAGTGAAAGGATTAATAATTTTATTGACATTCTTAAAGATAGGTAGGAATTCATACTAGTCTGACAACTTGGCTTTTGTGTTTAACTATGTAAATCCAGAAAGCATATTTCTCCGTTTCCTGTAGTTGATTCTTTACAGTCTACATCTTACCTTCCCTCATTCTGTTTTTACAACAGAATTTCTTCAGGAAATCTTTGCCCCTCCCCCACCCCTTACATTTAAATTAATCTATCAAAAAAGTAGCAAATGTAGCCTTTGACTAAATGAGGTTTGGGTTTTTTTAATATAAAAAAAAGATGGTTTGTTGTCCTCTTTTTTAAAGAAAAAGCCCCCAAAATATCTGCAGGGTATTCTCAATCTCTTTTCCAGAAACAGCTGCATTATGCTGGTAGGAGTTGTCCATAACTGCTTTGCGGGTAGAAGATGCCCAGCTGGTAACACGTCAATTCAAAAGTTTTGAAGGTGGCAAAGTTATAAGCAACTGAAATAAGATCTTAGGGTCAAACTGTCTTTAATAATTAGTAAAAGCTACTCTAGCTGGCAGATAATCATTTTACAGTGCATAAGTACATGCTTTGTTTTAAATAAAGTGTGTATCTCTGCCCAGATTATGAAAAACTCCAGTTATTAAGGTTTTGGTACCCAAAATATTAAATATGAACCCCCAGCGATCACTTGAATGCAGTTTGCCATATGATTTTTTGATGTTTTACTTGGCAGGTTTTCATTTGAGATAGTACGGGAAAAAAATTGTGAAGGCATTTGCATGAAAAATTGACAAATGGGAAGATAAAGGTTGACAAGAACAGTGGAGGGAAAGAAAAGTATTGGAAACTTACAATACTGGAAAATATAGCGTGACAGAATACTGAATATCAATCCAAGAATTTTGAAATTGAGCTGGGGGAAAAGGAAGGCACCAGATAGATTGAAAAGATAGATTGATAGGACACGGGGTAACAGCCTCAAACTGAAAGAGGGAAGATTTAGATTCGCTATCAGGAAGAAATTCTTTACTCTAAGGGTGGTGAGGCACTGGAACAGGTTGCCCAGGGAAGCTGTGGATGCCCCATCCCTGGAAGTGTTCAAGGCCAGGTTGGATGGGGCTTTGGGCAGCCTGGTCTAGTGGGAGGTGTCCCTGCCCATGGCAGGGGGGGTGGAACTAGATGACCTTTAAGGTCCCTTCCAACCCGAACCATTCTGTGATTCTGTCATTCTGTGATTCTGTGAAAATGTGTAGAAGTGAGTGCAATACAAGTACGTGTGAGAAAGGCAGCCTTAGCTCTGTGTGGATTTAAGGGGATTGGAGTGAAAGCCAGAAGAGGGGGAAAAGGGAGAGTACGGATAACAACATAGTTTAAATGTAAATTGGAAAGAGGTTTTTCTTAAATTGTATTATATCAGTAACAATAAGAAGCCAGACAGATAGAATATGACTCATTTAGGCAAAGTTTATACTGAGATATATAAAGGAGTGAGATCTGTAATACTCAGCATTATATTTCTTGGTAGCAGTAAAGTTGCAGCTGTAGTACTGTGCTTGCACCACTCCGGAAGAAATCTATAGAGAACCCAAAATAGAACAGGAAGGATAATGAGAAGATCTGTAAAATATGACCTACGAGAAACTATTGGAACAACTGGGGCAGTTTAGCCTAGAAAAGTCACGAGAGATGTGACAAAAATAGCAGCCTACCTGCTGAATGTCAGCTCTCTACTCCAAATCACCAAACTATTGTTTCAAAATCTTAACCATACGAGTCATACAAAAAACAAAGGAGAGTAATTCTGTTCTCTTATGTCCAGTAGAAGAAAAAGCAGGGGCAATAGATTGCAGCAATAGAGGTTCAGGGTAGACATTAAGAAAAGCTTTCTCATAAGAAAGAACGAACAGGGCTGCATCAAAAGAAGCATGACCAGCAGGTCAGGGGAGGTGATTCTGCCCCTTCACTCCACTCTGGTGAGACCCCTGGAGTACTGTGTTCAGCCCTGGGGCCCTCAGCACAGGAAAGACATGGACCAGTTCGAGCAGGTCCAGAGGAGGGTCACAAAAATGGTCAGAGGGCTGGAGCACCTCTCCTTTGAAGACAGGCTGAGAGAGTTGGGGTTGTTCAGCCTGGAGAAGAGAGGGCTCCCCGAAGACCTTATTGTGGCCTTTCAGTATTTAAAGGGGGCTTATAAGAAAGATGAGGACAGACTTTTTAGCAGGCCCTGTTGCAATAGGACAAGGGATAATGGTTTTAAACTAAAAGAAGGTAGATTCAAACTAGGTATAAAGAAGAAAATTTTTACAATGAGGGTGGTGAATGAATTTTTACAATGAGGGTGCCAGTGGCACAGGTTGTCCAGGGATGTAGTAGATGCCGCATCCCTCTAACCATTCAAGGTCAGGTTGGACGGGGCTCTGAGCAACCTGATCTAGTTGAAGATGTCCCTGCTCGTTGCAGGTGGGGTTGGACTAGATGACCTTTAAAGGTCCCTTCCAACCCAAACCATTCTATGATTCTATGATAAGATTGGATTGCCTAGGAAGTTGCGGTTCTGGGAATGGAATGACCAACAGAGGTTAGCTAATTGAAGTGCTTCCCAACCTCTGTGCATCCAGCAGGCAAGTCCAACTGCCAGAAATCTCTCATCCTCCCCTGACAACCCAATAATTAAAAGCTTGATTGTTAAAATTAGCAAGGACAACAGAACAATCTAATAATGGGACAGACAGACCTAACATTGCCCATGCTAAGTGACCATTGCTCTGAGTGTGGAAAATAAAATGAAGACAGATAGCCTCTTGGTGAAAACCCAACCATAATTTCTCTCAATTTTCTTCAAAATGCTTATAAAAGTTGTTCATGAAAGATCAAGAACACAAAGAACCTACCATAGAGTGGGTAGCCCCACTTATTCAAAACAGTGCTATAAAGCATGGATGAATGGCATCATCAAAAGCCACTATTTCCAACAATTTATGGATTTCAGATGATTTATATATAAACTGTACTGGATTTAACATGACATTTTACATTAAACTCTTGTGGTCTAACCCCAGCCAGCAACTAAACACCACACAGCTGCTTGCTCACTCCCCTCTCCCCAGTGGGATGGGGGAAGAGAATTGGAGGGGTAAAAGTGGCTTGAGATAAGAACAGTTTAAAAGAATAAGAATAAGAATAA
>VYZM01022211.1:61494-110217 GCA_013398915.1 Dromas ardeola | reverse complement strand
CGTAGGCTGGGAGGAGGCGGCTGCGGGGGGCGATGGCCGGTACCGGCTTCCCCCCGGCCCCGGCTGCTGTCACCCTCCCCGGCTGTCACCCCCCCTCCCGGTCCCGCTGAGCCCTGCGGGACAGCCCCTCGGCCCGGGCCACTGCACCCAGCAGCGGTGAAGCCCCGCTTTTCCCAACTTCACAGCCCGGTGGGAGGTGCCTGTTCAATTCGGGATGTGTAAGGAAGAGAGTCTCGGAGAGCTGCAGGGTTTTGGGGATGTGGGGGACAGGAGGATGAAAGAGAGCCAAGAGGGTGATAGTAAAAACTCCTTTCATTTGGTTAAAGGGGAGGGAAGGCTCCTTCAGACTCTGCAGGCAACTTTACAAGACTGCAGTACCCCAGGAGTTAAGAATCCGAGGGCTGCCTTGTTTTTTCACGTGCTAATTTAAAATAGTTGGAATATTTCCTTGCTATTTTATTTAAACCTTTTATTATTCCCATCAGGAATGGTCACTCCTTTCCCCAACAGGGTATGCACCATTGGCGAAGTGGCAGAAAAATAATAATAGCAATACCTATATTCACACACAGAAATGCAGAGAGAGTATCAAGGTGTGAAAGTGCATGACTGATGCAACAGTTTAGTACTGGAAATTAGATCATTTAACACCAGAATTCAGTCACAGTCCTAATTAAAACATATTTAAACATCAAACTTCAGTAATTAAATTCAACGCTATAGTTGAGACGTTCTGATATGACAAGAAATAGCAACAGTCATTGGAGCTGACCTAAATTAATCTTTTCTACTTGCTAGTGTTATAATTAGAATCAACTTTAACGAAGACTCTTAATGTGTTCATGGAAGGCTTTTGGAGCTGTTTTAATCGGAAAAGTTAGCTCACGTGTTGCTGCTGCTGTGTGTTCGTACAGGCTGTCTAAAATTTCTCTGTCAAAAGCTCAGGTATAACAACCCGTTTGAATATATTACTCCATGTAGTCTGACATTTTAAAAGATTTTAAAGAAAGAAGTGACAATATGATGCCAGTGTTTACAGTATCACGCATTCCAGCATAATTTCTGTGGAAATTAAGGTGACAGCTAGAGTACACGAATAAAACAGGAATTCATTATGATGTTTTAGATCTTCCTGAGTACCAGTAAATTAATAATGGACAATAGAGACATTTTCAATAAAGATTTATGCAAAATGTGTCCTTATAAAGTGATATTTTGTCAGCCAGCAGATCTACATTATCTTCAGGCAAAAAAAAATATAAAATTGCCTCTTGAAGTATAGTGCAATACTTGATTAGGGCATAAGGAGTGATACAAGCAAGCGTAGACAAGTTATGTCTTAAGTGAGAAGAATTCAGAGCTGGTGTCCAGAAGAGTTGAAATGAATCACCCCTTGACAGATGATCTAATAACACGGATATCAAGTTCCTATCAGATCTTTTTTAAGATCTTCAGAATTTTTTCTGATCCCACTCCTTTGAAGGCAGCATGTACAGTGGTGGGCCAGTAATCAAGTCACTTACTTCATTAATATAAATTAAAGAGGGTGTCTCAGTTATCATTTTAGTATCATTTTATTATCTTGGATCTTAGGACGGTACCTCAGGATAGGTTTGGTACTTTGGAATGATATAACTGGTGGCAAGTAAAGTCTGTGATATTTACAGATGACTTTTTAATGCTGTTCATTGGTTATTACACGTTTCTAAAATTAATTATCTGGGCTTTCAAGTTCTTAAGAAAGGCTCATTTTTAGGAAGCATTTTTTCATTAAGAAAAGGAATATTAACTTCAAAATCAGCCCAAATTTTAAATGATGAAAAGGGGGTAGTTCTGTCTGAAACAGTTGTTGTCATCCTTTTCATTAAAAAAAAAAGGAATCATTTATTTAAAGACTAAAACTGTGAATATTTTTAATGGATATCTGCCACTAGGTCCTCTGATTTTAGGCTATGGAGTCTGCTAGCTTGGCAGGAAGTGTCACAGTAGGACTAAAGAAAACCCCTGTATCCTTCAAAGAGGAGGAGAACAGGGGACATTGAAGGCAATTCTCAGGTAAGTTTCAGTGTGTATTGAAACCTGATGTTTTCCAGTGCCTAGTACTGTTGTGATATAAATTGCCATTAATTTTTTCCCAAGACACTCTTTGGGTTTTCTTAACCAACTAGAGCATTAATGAGCATTCATGCTTCAGTCAATTCCCCTCGGCCATCTCTCACTTAATCTTTGTCTTCTTTACGTTCTCAACTTCCACGTATCTGAACGCCAGAAAAATCTCTCTCTGAGTGACACGTGTACCTTAGTCTCAACGCACAGTGGAGAAACAAACCAATTAGGGTCGCAGGCTTTATCTGTAGTGGTGATTTTAGCAGTTTGGTAGCGAAATAAAAACCCACAAATAACCGTTCTCCAATCCTGGTTTGTATAGTTCTGCATTTATCCGTTTCTCATCTGAACCAAACTGCTGGGTTTGGACACTTTCTGATCTACCACTGTCCCATCCATTTTTTTAAGTGAGCATTGCTTCTCCTACTTAAACCATAGGATTCCCATGGTTTGGTCATGGGGGCCTTCATTATTTTAAATGAGATAAACATCGCTGCTGGTCATATTGTGATGCACATTCAAGGTACAGCAGTTGCCCCAGATAACTTCCAACAAGCTGCAGAGCACTGCTGGGCTGTGGATGTCGGTCTGAGAATCCCAGCCTTAGACTTTGCCTGTACTAGAAAGGCCCATAAGTGAGGCAAGTGGAGATACCAAAGGAGGAAATACCAAAGAGGAAGTACAAAGCCTTGTGTAGCTTAATTTTATAATTTATTTATGTCCCTTGGGATCAAAAGTTTGACTTTGATCGCACAAGACTGTGGTCCCACATGTAGACAGCTCCTTGAAGGATCCATGTGCACCTTCAGAATTACCAGTTCTTCCCCTGAAAGAAACAAACAGGCATTTCAACACCCCTTATTCAGGAAGACAATTCCAGATAGTGTCTTTCACAAAAGGAAACAATGGCAATTTATAAGGACAGTGCTGCGGATAAAGCAAAGCCGAATACACATCGAAACTTACTTGAAAACAAACTTCAAAACCTACTGCTTGGTCTCATCTTTCCCTTGAACACGCTGAGAGCTTCTTTTCCTTGTATTTCACGTCTCTGACATCCAACACAGGCCTCAGTGAGAACATCTGGAGAAGTACTGGTGGGACCTGGGTACCAATGTCTTGTTTTCAAAACTGGCTGAAGCCCTTAGGGTTAGGCCAGCTAAGGGAATGCAGGGCAATGAAACATACGTTTCCATGGCAGTACCTGCCTTGTTGTGCTTTGAGTCTAATGTGAGATTAAGCCCAAATCAGGAAGACAGGCTCTTCTGCAGCACTTAAAGTTAGGCACAACTTAAGGAACCTTAAGAAACTAGATAAGCAGAAAACCACCTGAATTGCCAAGGTGATGTACAAGGAAGGAGAAGGAGTAGAAAGGTAGGTGGTAGGTTTTGCGTGTGCTTGCAGGGACGTTGGTGGGTACAGGCCTAGGCAGGAATTAATTTAAAGGAAATTTAAAGTAAAGTAAGTCTATCTTCAAGATGATGTAAAGAAGCAGATAGGTGCTTTTTGGTCTGCCTACTCTGTCCTTGGCAATGCAACACCAGGAATACCGGGCTGTTCCTGAGATCATGGTTACGTGACATCTATGCCACTGTCGGACACGTGTTCTCAGGCAGCTTGAGCTGTGGCCAGATCCCATTTGCTTGTGCAGGAAAGGGCATCAGGGCCCTGTGTGGAAGTACCCAACTAGTTTTTTTCTGCTTAGCATCACCATTGCAAGGACAGAGAGACTAGCTGGAGTCTTAGGACCTATCCATATGGCAGGTAAAACATGTGCTGCCAAGGCACTGTAAGCATCAGGGCCATTTGAGGTTCACCCTGGCAATCCCAGTGCCTGCTCTTGGACTTACTTCTGCTGCCTTGTTTTAAGATTCAGAGGCTACAGTCTTTTACAATTCAATAGGAATTAGGCACCAAATACCTTGGGACCACTGAATCTACAATACTTTGGAGAAGAGACTCAGGTGCAACTGAAGATCACAGCTGTCATGTCATTTTAGGTATCAGCTGCTTTAGTCATTTTGTTTATTTTATCAATTTTTTAGAAGAAATTAGAGTACATGAATTTATTTTTTTCAAATTATTCAAGTACATTTGGAAAACTCTTTTTTAATTTATTTTATTTTATTGAAAGGTAGAGGAGAAAGTTTCAGTACTTCCACTCACTGGAGCTGTATAATGGTTTAAGGAGGCACTGGACTCCTCTAGACACTTTCCCTGTTACTGCTGTTAAGCAATGAAAAGTTAAGCACAAAAATTGAAATAATTGCAAGAAAAGTGTGTATGTCTTGGATTCCCTGGGTGCCTTACTCCATTCATATTTGCAAACAGTGTTTTGGGAGGATCTGATGCAACTTTTAGAATTATTTCAGATACTTTATTTACACGAACTTCCATAGGTCTTCATATTTGTATTTCCAGTATCACTGAAAGGAAGATGCAATTTTATTCAGAGGAGCTAATGATGAATTTAGGGGGTTTTATTGTGGTTACAAAGTGTCCCATACATCTGTCTGTCTCTCACGTGGTGTTATGACTTAGGGGGTCTGCCATCTGTTTACTCAAAGTGGGACTAAGCATAAATATATATGTAAAGAGTCTTACATTTGAGGAACACAAAATGACTTTATTTCACTAAATATCTTTTTTGGTCCTTTATAAGTTTGGATTTTGCTCTGGATTAATTTTCATTTTCATAAATGTTGGCTACTACAAAAAAGCACAAACCCATAAAAACATGACAAATGTGGTTTGCGCTTGGGGACATGTAGCAATCTTTGCTGCACTTAAAGGAAAAAACAAAATTGCCCCTAGACACCAAAAATCTACTGTGATTTGCCTTTACCACATTAAAGAATGTGCAATTGGTATACGTTCTGAAATGCCGTAGTCTCTGCAAAAACATGTTGCAATATTTATTTGTCAGATATACAGGACTACAGATACGTTTTGCAGGATTCACAAATGACACATAAACACAGGGAACAAACATTACATTCCATGTATTGTATTCCTTGCTTGCAAATGCATATATGCAATGCGATTTTAGAAGCAGCTTTTATTAGGAGAATATTACCAATTTCTTAAACTGTGCTGTTGCCGTTACTATGAAAGTTTGTATTATATCTTTAAAAAGGAGTAGAAAACCATTGTAAATAGTTTATCTCTTCCCCCTCTTCAAAAACATATACAACATTATAACATAACATATGTATAAAATGTAAGAAGAAGCCCGACACATACATGGATGTGGAGCAGAAGACACTGAGAATTAGGGAACCAAGTACTAATTACTTGGGCAAGAAGTATGCGTAGCGTACAACCACACATCCAGGATTGTGCACAGACGCTCAGTGTAGCCAGAACGGTCTATCCCAGTAGGTGCTTATACCTTTGCTTCCACATAATCTGCTTTCCTTTCCTACACACACATAAACAGATGACATAAGGTGAACGAAAAGCTCTTGTGAAAGGCACTGGATGAATCAGGGATCTGTTAGAGAAGCCCAGTGCACTCCCTATGGGAAAATAGTTCTTCCCAGGGTGCATCTGCCTGCCAGCTGGGGAACTGCAGAGACTACGTGCCTCCTGTGCAGGAGGAAAAATGGGTTGGTTTTTTTTTTCCTTCAACATAGCTCTGTTTTGAGTAATGGTTTATACAAAATGCTGTCCTACATCTGGCATGAAATAATTGATAGACGTTGAGTATTTTTATGTAGAAGCACAAGTAGAGATTGAATACTGGTCCAAATTCACCCAATATCTCAGCTGTAACTCAGTTGACTTCAGTAGATTAACCCTTGCCTGTGTTACAGCTGAAGTTAGGTCCTTTGAGGCATCCACCAGGTGTGTATACTAATGCACAAGTCAAAAGAAGTGGGTCTTAGAAATCCAGAAAATACGAACTGACGTTATCTCCAGTTTCTGGATTGACCAATAAAACAGAGAGAGGCATTAGAGCAGTGGTTACACATTTTTCCTCTGTTGCCTGTGGCCAACCCTCAGCGTTAATCATGGGCCAGCAAGCACCTGCCATTTGGCTTTGAACTGCAAATGCACTCAGGGCAGTTCGGTTCTGCAGTGGCCTTGCAACGTCCTCCTTTTGCGATGGCGTCCGCAGGCTGCCGCTTGGTAACCGGTGCCCTTTTGAAGGAGCCACATACTTCTTTATCCTGAAAGACTGCATGCCGGGACATCCGACAGCTTGGCTAAGTCTCTAGGCGTCAGGACAGGAGGACAGCCAGGCTCACAGGCCGTGCGCCGCCTTAGCTGCAGTTTGTTCTTTCAGGGAGTCCTACTTGGGTCACTTGTAGGCAGAGCTCCTTCCAGCTGTGCCAGGGGAGCGTGCTCAGGTGGGTGAGCTGCCAAGGGTCATGTTTCTTTTCCAGCTGGTGTTCGTGGAGATTGAGGTGCTTCCTTGACGGTTCTTTTGCTTGAGCTCTACTTGACATCCTACCTCCAGGATGGATTTTATTTTCTAAATAACGTGTTCCCGTTCAATCAAAAGTCATGGCTGTCACGCAGAAATCTTGTCACGAAATTCTCTGGCCTTTTGCAAATATTGTACTAGATTATATAATAGTAGTTCTAGTTTCATGATCTATGAATCTGTACATATATGCATCATTGTGCTTCTTGAGAAGGCAGTGGAAGCTGCTTTTTTTCTATTGTACCTTCCATTTGTAATTGCATCTTGCACTTCATCGTTACTGACTTAATACTAATGACAAGCGAAGTATATTTGATTGAACATAAAGCCCAGAAAAAGCAACTAAGCATAAGGCAATTTGAAGTGCTTGCAAACAGACAAACACATTATTTTTTTTTTAAAGTTATTTTTCTTATTAGGTTAGTTTGCCCTATTTTTAGTTTAAATCCACCTCCCTGAGTTAGAATAACTGTGGGAGAACAGGCTAGATTTTCTTTTGATACATGCATTAATATTGGAACTGTTTGTGAAGGAGTTTACCTGGAGGCACCCACCAATAACATTCAATTACAAATTAATTGCTCGTTAATTTACCTGTTTGGGTCAATGTTACTAGAGGTAGTACATGAGACAACATGATTTTCGTTTTTCACAGTGTTCATTCCCTGAACCTCTAAGAGAAGACCTTGGTAATCCTTAACATAGTCTTTCCACTTGCAAAGGGTATTCACACTTCAGAAACTCAGCATGTATTTTTAATTCCTTCTCAAGAGTTTTGATAGTGTTTTTCTCCTAAATGTTCCTTAAAAACTGATGTCAGCATTTCTGGCTCTGTAATTATTGTTTGTCAACATCAGGAGCAGGTTCCCAAAATAATCTTTCCTCATATGAGTAGATCTCACCCACGTGATTTGTTCCAGTGAAATCAGTTATCTGTTTTAAATACCGCCTCTGAGATAAAAGGAGATTACAGCATCAGACCTCCCACAGAATTTGCCTGCCAGCTTAATTGTTTTATAAGCACAGGCCCAGCCTGCTCTACCAAGTTTTGCCTCAGTAGCTTTACTGCTTCAAGACTTGAAATTTTCTTAGACCTTTGTTGATGGCAAAGTCTTTGATGGTAAAACAACTATTCGCTCTACTGAGAGAACGTTTTTGTCTGTGTCATGTGGTGAGGGAGGTGATGTAGCCGCGCAAATTAAAAAAAAAATTTAAAAAGAGTATCTCCTTCCATTAGCATACGTTGTATGCAATTACCCTGCAGGCAGAGTTATAATGGCAGATGCGCAATGGCAGAGATGGGTCTACATTTGCCCATTTTACAAAATATTTCTGTTATCCTTACTGCTGTGTAAAAAAAGCCAACCAAACAAAAAAAAAAAAACAGAAAACAAATCATAACACAATGAATTATTTCCTATTACAGGCTGTAAACAAAGGAGAGAGTGTGGAGGTGCTCGTGTTTTTGACCTGTTATTTCAGTGGTGTAACTCCTGTTCCTCTACAAATCACCGACCGCTTTCCTTTTAATCCATTGGAAACATAAGCTATGAATGTTTATTTGCTGACTAGCAGCTAAGTTAAATGGCTACAGTAGCCTAAGTGAGTATGAAGAGTGATAATAAAAAGGCAGCATGGAGATACACCTGAAAAGAAGCTGCTTCTAGCTGTCGCGTAGGGTTTCTTCATAAAGTATCCTGGCCACAGAACCAGCTCAGGGCTGCCTGCCACACTGCACTCTTCTGTCCGGGCTTCTGTCTTATTAAATATATTTGCAGGTTACAAAGACGATACTGGGTGCAAATGGAGCTGTGAGGCATTTGCAAGCCCCTTTTACCTACCTTCCATCTTTTAATTTCCTGAAATTTATTGAGCATCATTCAGTTATTTTGCAAATTTGTGAGAATGCAAGTAAGACGCTGTTTAAACTTGTCATAGAATGAGTTGCTTCTGATATGCTAGGATTATTAGATATGATGTTTTCATGTACGTTCATTTTTAGGAACTGAATTTAATTATAATTGAATGCAGTGTCTTCATTCCCAGGAACAGGACTTGCATTGTAAGAGTTCTTTAATATCTTCCGAAGTAAATATCACTAACAAGTCCTAATATTATAATGACTTACCCATTTATGGCATGTAATAGGCTTTCTCTAGACACCAAATATCAATAATACAGTAACAATATGGCATTTGGACTGCTTAAACGAAAGTAAAGTCTCCCTGCTGACACCAGGTATAAGGTGCTTATGTCATTAAAAATAACCGCAAAGTGGGAGTACCATGTAAATACTTTTTTATTCCCATCTATTAAAGCTCTAGAAACTGGAAGAGTTATCAGTTTGAACACTGTATAAATCACCTTGCAGTTAACAGGGAAGGGCAACAAAAATAATCAAAGTTGTGGATCAGCTTCCATACAAGGAACAAATAAACAGGGTAAAGCTCTTCAGCCTGGAAAATGTGACTGAGGGGAGAAAAGAGAGAGGCAGGGAATAGGTGACTATGGATGAATTTACTGAAGCTTCCACTACAAGAATATCAAATAATACAAGGAGAAGGCAGGTGCTGAACAAACAGAGATAATTCATCACTGAACTGATGCTTAGACTATAGAGCACCCTGCTACAGGATGATGCAGATCTCCGGAGCTTACCTTGGTACAAAATACGAGGCTCATTTGACTTGCTTGAGTAATTGCAAAATGTAAATGCCTAGAAAATAACGAAGGCACAGATGAAGGAAAAAATCTGTCAGAGAAAGACAGCAGTACATTTGCAAAGCCTTTATCTAACCATCTGATTATTGGCAAAACTATAGTGAACTTCTAAAAGTACTTTAATGGATTAACCAAAATGAAAAAGTGGCTATATAAACTACTTGCTCTCTTCTCCCAATTCTTGTTATTACTGACAAGAAACTGGAAAGAATACAAGTAATTATATACAAACTGAAAGAGGTTTGATAAATTATTTCTGTTTTTTAATAATTTCTTGAAATATTTTATTTGTGCTCTAATATACAAACCAAATGGCCTCATCTTATGTTACTCGTAAGATGTTTTTGTTAAGCTCAGCAACATTTCTTCTACAAAAATAAAATGAAATGATACTGGATACTAGTTGGGAAGCTATTGCCGTACTTCACTTGATCTGTCAGCACATGGTATTTATGCATTTCTGTATGTAGCTTCTTTTTGATAGAATATTGCTGATTTTAATCTATTGTATTGAATGTATTTTCATAGCCAGTGACTGAGAGGTCACAGAGTAACAGGAATATTGACAAGTCTGATTCTAAGCCTGCGGCCGTAAAGCAAGCTTTAATGACGAGCGTTCACAAAAGCTGGACTGATGGGAAGCTAATAGAGGTGGTTTTCTACTGAGCAGAGACTGAAAGAAAAATCTTGGTGTTGCAAAGGCGCTTACATGGGTAAAAAGCACCACTGTGTTTGCCTGGGGGGAAAAAAAATATCTTGCTGCAAACCAGACCTATTTTCTTCAAATAATCTCCAAGGAAACAGCCTCTGCCGAGCTAGGATCTGATTACCAGTTGCAGGCCTCAGACCACAGCCATTATTGTTTTAACTTTTCTGCCTTCCTCTTTATCCCAGTGGGAAGCAGGCTGTATGGGCTGCCGTGTAACTTGACCTTGCTTGGAGATAAAAAGACAGGTTAGCACACAGCGATCGCAAAGTCAGAAGCAAAAAGACAGTATTTAGAAAATAAAGGCAGAAGCTGGCACGGTATGATTATGTGTAATGTTCTACACTGTGCGGCGTGGGTGGCCTGATGAACAGTGCCCATCCACAAAAGCCAGACAGAAACTTGGACTTGGTCATAGTTTCTCCATTTTTAACCTTGTCTGTGCAGAGAAGCTGTGATTTTCATCACTGAGATATTAATGTTACCTCAGATGATTTCCTGCAACCTTGGAGATTAAGAAAAAAAAGGAAAGAAAAATGGAAGGAGAAAAAAAAAGCAATCTAAATAAAAAATTTAGTGCTTTCGGTAAACAAAATGAATAGTAAAGCAGCATAAAGAGTTGGATATGAACCTCAGAGCTCACTTTAAGTCTTTGCTGCTGTTTTACTACTGTCCTATGAGCTCTCCGCACAACAAGCCAGTGACCCCAGAGGTCAGCAGCAATTAGGCATGACATGCCTTAAAAGCATCTCAGGCATGCTTAAGAAAATAAATGGTCAATGATTAAGCATTCAGCATCCAAAAGCTGAAAAAAAGTGTAAAGGGGAAGAGAGATTCTGCTATGAGCAACCATACATGCTGAAACTGATACAACTGTGCATCGCACAAATGGTCACTGTCAAAACCAAACCAAGCCACAGCCTCAAGACCACGAGGCCCCTGCTAAATCATGGTGGAGGCAAAGTAAGTGATATGTTTCAGCTTGTCTCAACCACCATCTCATCTCACAAAAACAAAGCAACCCAAAACTCAGCTTACGGTAGTTTGCTGTTTCTATGATTTCATAAAGATTTCAAGCCAAGAGCAGCAGAAGCATGTTTTTTCATATCAGCCCATATGGCAGATATTAAATATCTGAGATTCTGATTGCTGATAACTTCCTACGTAGGCATGGATAGAAAATGTAATTTCTGTAATCAGGTTTCCTGGCAGATAATGCCACATCATTTTTCACGCATCCTCACCCTCTCTCTTAGATCTTTAGGTTATAATTGCTTCATAGCAAATACCCTTGTGGTGCTCCGATCACAGTAAGAGCATTTTACTACTATTCCGGTATGTGTCAGACCAGAGAAAGGAGTTGCAGCTCAGTTAGCTCTAGTTAGGTGGGACTTCTGGTTGCAGTCTTGCCTTTACCTTGAATAGCTCCTCAAAATTATACAAGGTTCTGATTAAAAACTCAACAAAACAACCTGTAGTTCCACTCATCTGTACTGATGTCTTGTCAGTGGGAAGAACTGGTGGTTGTAAGGAGGTGGCTCATTTGCAGCATTCTAAATCCCAGTTAGTTTTTCCAGCTATTATTTACACATAGCAGAATACATTTTGCATCTTAGACCTTTGGATTCATTGTGACCAAAGCAAGCATTAAGGTGCTTGGACCATCAAATCAGACTTCAGCCTCGGCAAATGGAAAAATTATGTACCTGCACCAACTTCAAAAATCCTTGTGCATCTCAACAGAAACAAAGAATTAAGTTGCATCATGTGTTTGGAAAGCTTTATTTTCCCCATCATTTTACCTTATGTGAATTGTGTGTGCTCAGGGGTGACCAAAAAGCAAAAATCCCCAGGGACAAACCAGCGCTAAGCCTGGTTACAGCATCTTGCCACAGTTAAATGGTTATTTTTAACTACTTGATGGAAGAAACAAATTGACTTTCTTTGTGGTTTTTTTTTCCTCTTCCAGACTCTGACGGCACCTGCTCCATTTGCAGACGAAACAAGCTGTCAGTGCCAAGCCCCCCATGAGAAGCTAACCGTTGCACAAGCCCGTCTGGGAACACCAGGTATGTGTAGAAAGCAACATCAGCAGGACCGTGGGCACTCCCAAAGCACAGGCTCTCCCTTACAGATGTCTGTCTGTGCTCGCTTGTGCCTTCCACTTGGAAGCAGAAAGGCCAGCCCGGTATCTGGTGCTATCAGGTAATAGGGAAGAAACCAGTGACAAGGGGACCATTATCTTGTGCTAGAGAAAACGTTTCAACTTAGAGTTTGGTGTTTTTGTGGATGTCTGCATGTTGGTTGGAAGGAAGGCTTGCCAGCCCGCTCCAGACAGCCTCAAAGTTGTGTTGTGCAGTGGCTACCTCTTGGATTCTGTTCCTGTACTGCCTCTGTATGCTGTAAAGCCTCTTCTTTCACTGATATTCTTGTTGAGCACGTCAGACTTTAGGTGGCCTTAAACGCCATTTGCCCTTTGAAAAGAAACCATGCCCTATTTTGGAACTCTTTATCTGGACAGTTTTTCCAGACCTACCTTTGTGATTGGGCTAGGGAAACGGGATGATTTCACATAAATTCCCAAATACGTACTTCAGTCCCCCCTAAATTCCATGAGATTCTTTAAAAAAAGCCTTCATATACTTACTTTACACATTTAAAATAAGCTTTTAAAGTATGTACCCTTCATAGAGGTAAGCCCCAGCTTTCCACTCAGCTCTGCAAGGAACAATGTTGTCCCCGTATTTCCATGGACCCCGGGATGTCCTGACAGCAGAGATATCTCTCTGTAGCACTGAAGCACAGTTCATGGAGACTGGAGCTCTGTTGTTGTCATCTCTGCTGTCTTTTTGGTTGGAGGCGACTTCTCTGTGGCACAGCTGCCAGGCTTGTCATTTGGTAAAGCAAGTCCTTTTTGTATCTGGAGGCTGCTGCTGAAGATGTCGTACAGAAAGCAAGAGTTATAAGGGTGATGATAGCAGGAGGATGGTGAGAAAAAGAAATGATCAGCTCATTAGAGAGAAGAGCTTGGGGGAAGGATGGAAAAAGGGAAGTGAAAGGTTTACGTGGAAGAGATAAGCAATACATTTTTACAACGGTAAGCTGTAGAAAGAAGAAAGTCACAGACAAGAGGGGAAGAAAAGGGAGATGATAGGAAAAAATAAGGAAAAATGAAAAAAATCCAGAAGGCAGAACTGACTAGAAAGGCAGAGAGAAAAGAACAAGACATATGGTGGAACTCCGAATGAGGCAGGAAGATCACATTTTTGCTAAATTAGAGTATGGGGATGATGGATGATAATAAATAGGCAAAGTCTGAGAGAAAACAGCAGAGAGTACAGAGAAGAAAAAGTAATGAGCAGGATAAAACACTGCGAGTTCACCCACGGTGCATTTTGAACATCAGAACTGGGGTAAATCTCCGCAATCATCTGATCAGGGAACCAAAACCTGTCCACTAAGAATTAAGTGCAACTTGGTTTGGGTCTGAAAAATCACTGTTGTGTTTCTTTCTCCGCAGTTGACAGACCTGTCAGAGTGTATGCAGATGGGATATTTGACCTCTTCCACTCTGGCCATGCTAGAGCTCTTATGCAAGCCAAAACCCTCTTCCCAAATAGCTACTTATTAGTAGGAGGTAAGATCAGAGTTATTTATTGCGCTGGATTTTTCCTTCTGTGGTTCAGTATCAGAGAGTTACTGCTATGCTCGCACCCCCAGCTGTTTATACACTGTGACTTTGAATGCTGCTTTCACTCTGGGGGCTTTATATAGGTGATTTGCCTTGAATTACGTCTTACAATTGCATCAATTAAAGTAAAAGTTAAATTCTGCTCTAAGCAGCACAGGCACAATTCCCATTCTAGTTAAAGCAGGTGCCTGCATGACACTGAGCTCAGAATAGCTCCATATGAATAATTTACCTTTTCTAGTTATTCACCCAAAATTGTTCAAAGATGGAGATGAGTGAATGAGATCAACCGTTCATTTATTTCTGGCTCCTCGGTCCCTTTGCCAGCCAGGCACAGCCCACGTCCCCTGGCTGCCAGGTCAGTACTGTGTGTGCAGACCCAGCCTTCAACATCAGCAGAGATGCTAATTCCAGCCTGTTATCATTGGAGACCCAAATGTAGGTCATGATTTGAAGGTAGTTTTCTGCTCACAACGGTCCCGGGGCAGGTTACTTTCTTATCATTGTTTTTTTTTTTGCTGTGCGGCTGGCTAACAAACAGCTGTTCAGCAGTCGGTACGTGCCTGAGGAGTCACCGGAGGGTGGCTGTGTCCTGCCTGGCTGGCTGTGCAAGCCTTGCTCTCATGAGGCCTCATAAACATGCATTTTGATTCCACTTTCCCTGCACCTTTGGGGCTGAGATACGCCTCACATAAACATGTCACAAGCAGCATTCAGCTGCTCAAATGCTTGCAGCAGTGATGATAACGCGAATGTGAATACAACCTTCAGACACTTTATAAGATGCATTTTTTTGCACCTGTGTCTCAAATCAATTGAGGGGGTGGGGAGGAGGAAAGACCCAGTAAGAGAAAAAGCAAAAATCTCCTTATAAACACACTTTTTGGTTTTACTCTTAAGTTTATAAATTGTGGCAATTCCCATGGAGCTTACTGGGGGGGAAAGGAGATATCCCTTTGTTATAAAGGAAACATTTAGGACTCTCTTGTTTTCCGGCTGAGCCAGATGATAGCTTGCAGAAGAAGCTAGTGGAGGTGCAAGACTATAAGCTTTTAAAAAAAAAAAGCAAGTTATGTAGGTTTTGTTGTTCCTTTTAAAGAAGTGGGGGGTGTTCCAGATCAGGGAAGGAGCTCTGGGGCAAAAGCCTGGCTCCTTTGAAATTCACGGCATAACTTCACTTTGCCCTTATTTTTGGAATGAAGGACAGAGCAGCCAGCGCCCATCAGCACCTCTTCCCAGCAAGGCACTCTGCAGCTTAGCATGTTTAAAAAATGGGCACCTTTCTACACCCACATACAGTTTGTGCTGCAAAAGCACTGGTGTCATGTGTCTTTGTGGGCAACACAATCAACCCTTTTTACTTCTCATTGTGAAGACAATTATTTGGGGCTAAGAAATTTTTTTTAATAGATATTTATACCTTCCCAAATCAGTCATTCGAGCAGGATGACAGAATCAAAAGGAAATACAGAGATACTGTGTCTGCACTGTACATGAAAAAACAGTAATCAAGAAATGAAAGCAAACCTTTCTATGGAATTCAAGCAAAAATTAATATTTTCCATTAATTTTAGTAGACCCTTTCTTCCAGGAGAGGGTAGTTTTAAGATCACATAAAGGCTGTAAATAAATATAAATACAATCTTAGAAGGGATCTTTCTACTGAAAATGCTTTGATCTCCATTAAATTTCTTAACAGTGGACATCAAAAAAATGACATAATAGCATAGAGTAGCATTTTGCTAGCTGAAATTCATATGTATGTTATTATCTGGCTTTAAATTTTGCACAAACTCCAGGGCTATCTAAGCCTTCCTACATTTTTCCTGCTTTAAAGGTCCTTAATGACCATCACAACAAGACCATCCATTTTAGATCTCAAAAAAAGACTGCATCTCTGCCAGTGCCTTGCTTGATAGGTTGATGTTTTCAAATTAGAAAGAAGCAGCAGCTGTAGGGCTATTCTCACACTTCCCTGCAGCACTAACAACGTTGCATTTATCATTTGTCAAGTACATTTACTATTTGTCCTGGTGTCGCAGACAAGCGAGATCCAAAGGCACAGGTTTGACCTGTGGTGAAGGACAACCACTGTCAACCCAGCTATAAATGGGTATCACGTTATTCCATGTGGGGCGTCAAATGGCAATCATAGCTGTAATATTGGACAGAGTTACAGTTGTAGGGACAGGCCGCTATGCTTTACGCAACGTTATGTGGGTAGAAAGATAATACCTAACTTTTATAGTCCTTCTGTAACATGGGCGTTGCTTCCTCTCATTTTAATAGCACTGTGTCAAAGTATTGGTCCATCCAGAGTTAAAAATGCAGGATTTCTAGATGTGCTCATTCCATGGCTTCTCCCAGTCCTTTCCATGGGGCTTCCTTCTGCGATTTCCCATTTGAACGCGGCACAAGCCTTACTTCTCTTCCTATGAAACCTGCTGAACTCAGAGACAGATTTCTATAAAATCTGCCATGACCTGGTTTTCATCAGTGTTTATTTAGTGAGAAACTGTTCTGCTGTGACTTAGAGCTTTGTTGGCAAATTCGTCCTTTAGAGCGTTGTTTACATAAGAACAAAAAGCAGGAACAGGAGGCCCAGAGAGACTGAGGGGTCTCCATCTTTGGAAACTCAACTGGACGTGGCCCTGAGCAACCTGCTGTAGTTGGCCCTGCTGTGAGGAGCGGGGGGTTGGATTAGATGATGTCCAGTCGTGCCTTGACCATTTTGTGATACATGAAGTTCGCGAGCACTCTGTGATTGCCAACCACTGCACTTTTTGATTGTTTTTAAAGCAGTGACTATCAATCACCCCTGAAATTTCACAGCCTGTGAAATCCCTGCTTACAGTGGGATTGAGTTACCTCAACACATGCATATAGTACTGCTTGAGATGTCCTACAATATCTCACTTGGGCTCTGGCTGCAGCTCCAGAAAAAGAAGAATCTCTCAGAAGGATCTCTCTATGGTTGTACCTACCAACCCTGAGCAGAACTCTTAGATGCCCTGGAGCACCCCAAAAATTAGCTAAGCTAATAACTAGGTGTTTATTGGAATTATCAGGAAATAATCAACTGCTGGTCTTGCTAATTCTAATGAGTGTTGAGCCATTTTGTTGATACTCCCATATTTTAGTTTGCAGTGATGATTTAACGCATAAATTCAAAGGCTTCACTGTGATGAATGAAACTGAGCGATATGAAGCTCTCAGACACTGTCGTTATGTGGATGAGGTCATCAGAGATGCACCCTGGACACTGACACCCGAGTTCCTTGAAAAACATAAGGTACATTCTTCCCCTTATCCCTTCCTCCTTTCTCCCTTGTAGACTGACAGTTGAGAATAAACAGCAAGTCTGTGCAATTTTATTAGCTGGAGACAATTATTTAATTCAGTTGATTCCAGTCACCGAAATTAGGTACATGGCATTGCTTGCCTCCATCTTTGTCAGAAAATGTTATATTTGTCTTGCCTTTTTTTCTCAATATGCTGAGATGATTTCTGTAGTGGGATTTGTGAATGGCAAAATAACACTGAAGAGTTACTCACAAATTGACATTCAGGAAAGGACATCATGAATCATCAGGAAAGGACATGATGAACCATCAAGTTATCACGTAGTGACTAAAGTCCTGTTCAAGTTCTGAATGAGAAGCACAGTTCTTACTAATGTCAACAGGTGCAATGACTGGACAGAATTATGTAAAAATGTCACGTGTCCTCTAAAAGGCAGGACAGTGTTTCTTACATGCTACTGACTGGCTTGCAATACATATAAATCTTAACAAAAGTGTAAGTAACTAGGATGTATTTTAGCGTCCACATCACTGGGTGATGAAAGGACAGCGCGACAGTACTAGGTATACATGTATATACGCACAGCCCTAAGGAGGCAGAATCAATAATCCTGCCTCCATGTGTTTGAAAGCCAAGGTGTTGCCACTTGACTTAGCTCTGCCAGTAGCAGCAAAAGCAGGACGAGTATCTTAGGTTTTCTACAGAATATAACAGAGCCAGCCAGAGCGATGTGTTAATGGCAGTGCTTCTGGAGACAAGCTTGCTGTTCTTTCATAATGGATCATACAACACGGCAGTTGTAGGCCTAAATCTAGTGCAATATTCTAGGTGATGGCTTTAGGATGAGAATGTCAAAAGCAAATCAGCTGAAGTCGAGAAAAGAGATGATCCTCCACAACGACCCACCACTGAACCAAAATTCAGTGATGGTGGCATGTGATTCTTCTTCTGTTCACTGGCAGATCGACTTTGTAGCCCACGATGACATCCCGTACTCCTCCGCTGGCTCGGATGATGTATACAAACACATAAAGGAGGCAGGTAAGGGAAACTTTACATTTTTAGCACCTTTCTTTACAGCCTCAGCTCAAATTCTTTAACTGCCTTTTGACCACAACTGCTGGGAGAGAAGCAGTAGAGATAATATCATGTTCTCTTACACCCTAACAGTAGGTACAGCTGACTTCAGCAGAAAGATTCACTTTGTAAAACCACAAAGGATGTCCTTGGCTGAATTCCTGCCATAACCCCCAGGAAACCATTCAGACCTGTCATGAAAGAGTCCCATCTGGGTTTTTAAAACAATTTTAGGGTGCTCAACTAAGGGTTTTGAGCGGATGAAAATGAGTTTAGTTCCCAAACAGCCCAGCCAACTTCAGTGGTTTGTTGATAATGTCAAACTGATAACTCCTTGACACAGCCCAGTCCTGAATATGGGCAAGCACAGGCAGCCTTTGGGAGTCATTAGGATCCCCTACTGATATGCAGCGAGTGTTCCTTTCACTACACTGACAGAGGTTTTAAATCAGTACCAGAGTAATTCATTTGCTATGACTGCTTAGCAGTTTGGTTGACTACTATATTACATTGAACATGAACATGCTGAAGTCATCAGGAGTTTGTGTCTCTTCAGTTCAAGGAAGCTGAAATAAATCTGAGGAGATAACGTTAAGCCACTGTTTGCCAGCAGCATCTATCCTAACACAGTGAAGAGCACGGGAGGAGGAACTGATCATACCTTTCTTTTCCCGCTCCCTGGAGATGCTGCTTTGAACCCTGGCGAATCCGTCCTCTTCCTGGTCTACATAAACATATATATTGGAGGACTAAAAAAATTCCAGAGCGAATCTGCCTGATGGTAGTTTGTTGTGCAAAGTGACCTTCTCAAGCTGTACAATGACAGCAGTAGACCAGGTATTGACCTGAGATGAAAGAATAAGCTTTTTATAGCAGCAGTTCTTGATCTTTTTCCACTTGCAAACCTCACTGTGGTGTCAGACTCAAAACCCTCCTTTGGGAACTGCTGTTCTACAGTTTCAGAGCCAGCACCAACTTACTTCACTAGGCAATGGAACAAAGGTACCTCTGGTAAGGGTAGGTCACCAGGGGACACACAGCGTACGTGCTGGACAGGCAGCTGTTTTGGTTTTCTTCCGTAAGGTGCTGAGTGCACAGGACAACGTGACAGGAGCCCTTGGTGTCACTGCATCATTACCAGACTGAGCTGGAGAGTGCCCAAACTCAGCACATCCTTCTCTGCTGTTGGGCACGGGTGCAGCGCACACGTGTCCTGATGAGAAATTCGCACTTCGCAGAACAGAGTATGGACTTACAGCTTCAGGGACTTGTGGTCTGTCCTGTGTCTATTGCTGCGAGATGCTGGAAAAGCGACTTCAGTCTTGTATGGCTGAATTTTGTTACATATCAACTGGGAATAATGTTACCTTATTTGTGAAGAGCTTTGAGAGTTAGTGCTGTAATAGTCCTAACACTCCAGAACAGCATTATTATGATAATGAATTTCCCCTTTCTCCTAGGGTGTTTTATTTTAAATAGACCAATGCTGTGGATGCGTTTTCCTCAGTTCCAGTACTCCCATTTTCCCACATCAGGTTGTTGGGGAGCAGAGAGGCAGATAGGAACTGTGGAGCTCCTTGCGTAGATTCCCACAGGCTCCCATTTCCCCAGTGCCTTCAGTGAGTGGGGGGGATGTATAGACAACGGTGAGCTGGGTGACAGTGCACTGACTAAACCTCTGCACATCTGTGAACAATTAGTTTGGAAAATACGAATCAGTCCAACACGTGAAGCTTACGAAAGCAAAATCAGTGACTAAAGGTAACATTCTCATACATGGGTTTGTGCATCTACTGAAAAACAATTCGGCTTTTGGCTTAGCAAGGGTGGAGTTTGGATTTTGTTCATGCATTCTTGTAGCTCCTATCTGTAAAGGCTTCTGGCTCAAAGTGGGTTTTGCTGCTTCCAGAAATAGTTTCCTGAGTGACTGCTGCAAGCCTGAAAAGCACGATCAGGGAAACCTCTCCGCTCGTGATTAAAATAATCTATTTTTTAGCAGACTATTAATTAGAGATCAGAAAGAAAAAATATCATGTAGCATTTAGTCACAAGAGGCTGCTAAGCTTCTTGATTCCTTCTCCAGATCTTTTTCTAGCCCTGGGAAATTAACTAGTAATGCCTGCCTACTTCAAGTGAACGCATGAGGATTAATTTGCCAGTAGCTATAGCACCCTTTTAAGACAAAGCACTACTCTTTTTTGCAAAACCATTTCCAGTCTTATCTCACAGTGCTCTCTCATCAGCAGCTCAATGTTGTAATTATGTCTAAGTGATAGTAGTAATTTTTTTGTAGCCCTAAATAACTACTAAACCAAGGTGTGCTAGCACTCTGCTACTATTTATTGCCTTTGTGACTTGCTTTAACAGGTCAAGTGATCCTGTCTCGATGAGGAGCAATTAAAAAGCAATATATTCCTCAGGTTAATAAATGGCCAGTTTTATTAGAGACGGATCCATCAGAACAGGAAGAGTAGTTACGCACCCACTGACATGGCCAGGGGGACATGGAATGGGGGCTGTGGAGGCTGATACCCTGGTTTGTTCACACTACCATTATGCTTCATCTTCCTTGTTACAAGCACCTCTAGGGTTTTTTCCAGTTATTGTAATGCATCTTTTACCTGAAGGTGCCTCCTGGCTTTGGCCAAGGACAGAGGCTGCTCCGTTTTACGCAGCAGAACGAAGCCAACCCCCCGCTCCTTTACGCAACATGAAACAAGGGCTGTGCTTATGGAAAGAACTGCTCAGTGAATTGCCACAACAGCGAGGTTTTGCCGTCCTGGCTCGGGCGCCCCCACCAGTCTAACAGCTTCCACATCGCAGCTGACACTGTAAAGAGGGCAAGTTTGCTGAAGACTTAAGGAAAAATGAATGGAATAGCAACCTAGTGCCTTCTCAAAGCAAAAATAAGATGTGGAGGATTGCAAGTCTCTTACCTTTGGTCAGGCTTTTTTGTGTTCATCCTCAGCTACCTGCCGCAGTGCCTGGCCCTGCCGTGCTTTCTCAGCGGGCTTTCTTTTCCCACTTTGCTCAGGAATGTTCGTACCAACGCAGAGAACAGAAGGTATCTCCACATCGGATATCATCACAAGGATTGTCCGGGACTACGACGTGTACGCCCGGCGCAACCTCCAACGAGGATATACCGCCAAAGAGCTGAATGTTAGTTTTATAAATGTAAGTACACCGATCTGCATTTGCTTCTGAAGCCCTCTCTCCTAGGACCCTGAATGTAGAGTAGAGGTTAAGAAAGGGTAACTTCCTCCTGCTGCTTCTAAAATAGCTGGGAAGAACTTAATTTAAAAGAAACTGGTAAGCTGAGGGTAGTTTTAATTGGTCCTATTAATTAGCAGCTTCATTTCCATCTTATGCTTTCGTATTTGTAACAAAGCTGCTGCTCTCCCTTCCTCCTCAAGCTATGACTTAATGACACGCTAGGAAGGAGCCTCTCCCCCCGCCCCGGCTTCTCAGCCACGCACCCAAGACACGATTTCTTTCTCTATTCCCATCATGAGAAGGCAGCACAGAGAGCAAAGATCTTGGTATCCAAACTTTGTCCACAACACAACAGGATAAAAAAAAAAACAAAACTGAAACAGCTGAGCTGTGAGATTACTAGAAGCTAAAATAGTTTTTAAAGACAAGGAAGCGTTAGAAAGCTCATACACAAATGATGCCACAATAGGCAGGGCAAGAGCACCATTTGAAAGGATGGCTCAGAAAAATGTAGCAACTCAAATTACATTTTCATGTACAGAACCTTACTCTCCAGTAGGGAGTAAACATTTAACAGAAATGAAAGTTTACTTTCCTTCATTTCCTGTTTCAAGTCTTAACATAAGGCCTCAAGATAACCAACATTGCTGAAGTCTTCCCTGTGATTGGACTGGCTCTCAGGAGGATCTTACCCCTCCTTCCCTCGAACTGGGAAACCCCCGTGTGAAGGACTGAATTGTGTCATTTCATGGGGGTTTTGTTTACTTGTTTCTTATTTTGAAGTCTGGCAGATAAATCACAGATCACAGGGCATGTTTATTTATTTCACTGTGCTTTTTTTTCAGTCTTCTACAAAATCTCTAAAAAAATCCTGCTTGTAAGTAGTCCACCTAGAAGGATCACTGTTGCTAATATCTGTTAAATTAAGGCATGCTGGATGCCTTAGGGGTTCTCAAATTCGTCCTGTAGAGGCTCTGAGGTTAAGATGCTGTTGCATAAGGTATACTTCCCCCAGTCACAAGATACTGATGTATCCTGAAGTTCCTCCTGGCATTTTGTTATTTAGCTTATAGTAATTTAAATGCAGAAATACTAATTTGTACCAGAGGCTGTTTGTGTTTCAAAATAAAAAAAAAAAAACAGGATTTCACCAAGACAGAAAAGCACTGCGTTCCTTGTTAAAGGAAGATCTCTTTGGTCACCGATTAGGTGCAAAGCGAGTCCAGTTTCTTTGGACCTTGAGGATTTTGTTTGGCCTTGTGGCCTGCAAAGACGGTTTTTCTACCGATTCGTAAGCCAGAATAAAACCCACCTCAGCACTAAACAGTATTTGTTTTAAAAGTAAATTCAAGTGCCCATTAAATGAAGTTCACAGGAAATGAAAAGCCAATAGTGATCTGTGCTTCTACAGAAATCATTACACCTTCAGCGGCACAGCATTACTTTGCTGTGTCTTCTGTATGTTTGAGGCGCACAGGAGCATTTCAGGACAAAAGCCCTTTAACCCTCAAGCATTTTAGAGGCTTGGCCCGACATTAGCCCCCCTACATTATCTTCTCTGTCCCTCTGTATTCTGTGTGACTTTGCAATTAGGAGTTTGCTCTCTTTTCTATCAAATTTGCTGGCCACAAGCTGCTGGCACATCATTCCGTTGCAGCCAGAAGCTCCTGTATTAGCCACACTCGGAGGTGAAAAGAGTTTTCCTTCTGCCCCGCAGAAATACAAACAAAGAGACATTTTGGTCCCAGTTATCATCCCAGCTGGCAAGTCAGCAGTGGGCCGTGTTTGCTAGGAAACCCAGGGAGATTTGCCTTTTGCCTAAGTTTGAGCTGTTAATTTCTCACTTTTATCCTTCACAAGATTCATATAATTTTCAAAGGGCATTCACTTTGAAAATATGGAAAGATTCATGTAGTGGATTAAACACAGTAATCACACAAGACAGTCTTTTCAATATGGACCTTCTGCACTTCATTCCACAAATGTTAAATTTGCATTTATAAAAATAACCTGGCAATAGTTAACCAAGGCCATATGTATTAAGATACATTAAAGCAATTTTTTTCTTCTCAATTGTCAGTGGCTAATTATTTCCAAGTCCCTATATATTAATCTCTGTCCACACTTTTGAAACAGGAGAAGAAATACCGCTTTCAAAACCAAGTGGACAAAATGAAAGAAAAAGTCAAAAATGTGGAAGAAAAATCAAAAGAATTTGTTTACAAGGTGGAAGAGAAGAGCCATGACCTCATTCAGAAATGGGAAGAAAAGTCCAGGGAATTTATTGGCAACTTTTTAGAGCTGTTTGGACCCGACGGAGCGTGGGTAGGTATTCTGCCATCCCAGGAAATCTGAGTAGTTTTTATTTATCTTCTGTAATGCAGATCAAGAGCAGATTCTTTTGCTGCAGTCTTTGTTTTGAAAGCCAGCACGGTAGGATAATGCCAAACCTGCTTGCTAAACCTAATAAGGCATGCCAATACTGCAGCAGGAGGATTTCCCACTTCTGGCTGGTGCTTCTTTGGGATAATTTTTGTCTTTTGTGAAGGTGCGATGCTGAATGTGATACTGCATTCAGTAGAGCTGCGCAACAGCAACACACAAGCAAATAAGCTAATACAGTCGATTCTCCCCATTAGCACTAAATGAGACCACACAGTCATCGGGGAGGAATCACACACTGGAGGTGGTGAGGGAAGCAGGGACACTGACAAGTTTTTCAGTAGTTCTCTTCATGCTCTGTACTCAGCAGTAGAAGACGACAGTTTCCGAACTTCAAAAATTACTGATTTAAAGTCCCAAGAAATGATTTTACATGTTGAGTGTCCAGGCTCATCTCACTGACTGCAGGGAAGGCTCAGGTGGAAGTGAAGCCCTTTCGCAGCTCTCCTCAGCACCTGCCGGCTCCACAGAGCCCATTTACCAAAGGTCCCCAGGTGCCTCGGAAAGGCAGTTGAGAGTCTGTAACAGCATCCTTCCAGGGAGAAAGGCCAGGGCCTTACCTGCCCAAGCCAAAGTCATGCACCAAGCGGTGAGCTGGTGACACTTCAGAGCCCCAAAAGTGCACCGCCCCCCATCTTTCAGTTCTGATAGCTTGCCAAACCTTGAGAAGCTTTGTTATCTTGTACTGCTGCCCTCTGCTGCATTGAAACCGGTAGCAAAGCTTAATTTTAATGTAAAAGTTACTATTTGTTTGAACAGACCTTAGACCTTCCCACTGGGAGTCAGTCCTTTTCCAACAAGCTCTCTGTGCAGCTGCGTGCTGGTGAAAGCCCAGGCCCCAGCCAGACCCTCCCGTAGAGGCATCATCTCAGATGTGCGGCTCTAGTTCCAAGCTCTGAGGAAAGCTTTTGCTGGGTTCAAGGAAACATGAGCAAGCACGGAGGAGAGCAGCAAGTAACGCAGGGTGAACTGAGGGGAGCAAAGTAAGAGCTAGACAAATGAGCCCACAGAACAGCAGGATGCTTCAGAGGTGCCTTTTCAGACAGTGGCACGCAGACAGGCAGCTCCCTCCTCACTCGACAGCAAAGCCTTTGCAAGAGGTTTGTGCAAGGCTTTAACTGCTCACGGATTACAGTTTGAGGAAAAACGTCAATAGAGGCAGAAAAACAGAAAACACAGTTTAAGGACTAGCATGAAGCAGATACTATTGGAACTCTCGTCTTTTCTCTGCCATGACTTGCCATGTTGATTACCACTCCGTTGAGAAAAGCCTAAAATTAGGCTGTGAAGGCTTCTGAACAGAGACTGCATCTTTACAATTTGCCTACAGCTACGTCTGTCCCATGCAAAGGCAGGTGCTCTCTGAGTAACACCGGTCCCAGCCATATAAACAAATAGCTTATTTAGCAGTTTGTTCATTGACAGTATCATCTTCCTTGGGGAGGGGAAGAGGGTAAACTCTTCCAATGAAAAGCCGGGGTTTACCTGCATTGACCATGGCCACATGAAGAATGCTTCCTCTGTAAGTTACGCTCCAGGGAGCTTGGCCAGTGTTCTCCCTGGGGGATGGCCCTGTGGCCACAGGTGCTGAATAAATGAAACTAACGCTAACGGAGCACATGAAACCCACGGGGGGTGAGATGAGTTTGGCTGTGTGGAGAGAGGAAACGAATTTCAAAGCCTTGATCCCATTCCTGAGCCCTGCCCGCTCAACACTGCACACTGATGGCATTTTTAAAAAACCTTTGCTGATAAAAAATTTTACTAGATGTGAGCAGACAAAAACTGCTCTGCAAAGGTCGTTGGGGGGGGAGGCAGGGGTGGGGGTGGCCTCCTGTTTACTGAGTTAGTGTCCCAGCCACAGAGCAGAAAATTCTGGTGCAACCACAGAGGCCTTTGCTAAGTACAAGAGTGAAATCTCCGTGCAGTGTGGTAGGAAAGGCGTCAGTGACAGCGAGCTGAGAGGTGGTGTGGCTTTTTTGAAACCAGTGTGAGCCTTGCACCAGGAAAGACTTTTAAAATAATGATAACTTGCTATTAGTGTCAAAACTGTTATTAGCATTAATTTGCCTTATCACTGTTAGTTAGATGTTGCTTTTAATGTTGACATTAAAAGTACGAGAATCGTTATGGGCATGCTAGATTCCTAGATCAGTAATTTGCATGCCATTAATATGCTATTATTATTTCACAAATAATTATTATAATACGCTTTATGCTAGCATCAATTTTCTAAAAGTAAGGGCCACGTAACCCACAAAAAAATGCCTATTTGTGAAAAAGGTCAAAGTGTCAGTTTTCAAATGTCAAGATGTCTATAATTCATTGCCAATTTTGCCCACCTGCGCAAGCCCCTGTATGCATTTTTTTTTCTGCGAGAGAGTCACAGAGGTGTCAGAAACAACAATTAATGTGGCATGAAACTTTTGCGCTGGCTTGAGAGAGGACCATCATGCAGCCCTGATGGTAGAGATGCCACTCCACAGATAGGGAAAGCAGCGGGGTTCATCCCGCCTCCTCTCAGACACATAGGAGGCGGCAGTCGCGCTTGAGAAATCAAGCCTCACAGGGCAGGGTTTCCGTGCCAGTCTCCCTCTGGGAGGAGACGAGGTGTCCTTCCAAAGGGCCCGTTTCCCTCTACTCGATGCACAGAGGGAGCGGGGGATGGCTGCACTGGGAAACGGCTGCACCACCTCAGACATCAGTGGGGGCTTAGATAAATCTTACAGGTTGCAATTAAAACCCAGGGACGGTGTTTAGGTCACACCATGTGTCCGCAGCCTGGACCTCAGCACGGCCTTGAAAGTCTGCAGAAAGCAGCAGTCCACCGTAACGCCCAACTGGCACTTGTTTTGTAAAGCAAAGGAGTATCGACACGTAGGCAATAAAATTCAGAAATAAGCAAAATGTTTTTGCTGAGTAGCAAGCGTGCCAAAAGCAAAGCGTTATCTCTGGAAGTGGCTGGGTGTACCTGAATTTGCTTGAACCAAGGCTTTGAAATTCTTTTTCTGCCTCTGGTTGGAGGTCCAGAGCCCACCCAGCCTTGTCTAACACTCCGGCACTTCAAGGAAGCCATTAACACTTGCGCTACTTCTTCAGCACCCAACAGACCAAGGAGGACCTCCCCCCCCACCCCGGTTAGGAAGACCTTGCCTGTGAAGGACATGACTTACTGACCCCGCTAGAGCCCAGCTGGAGGGGAAGAGTTATTCTGGAGGCAGGTGAATTACATCATCTCCTCCTCCTCCTGCAGCAGTTGTGGTTGTAGCCAGCAGCCTGGTAGCTAAAGCACTAATGCAGGAGGCAATTCGGACTGGGCGGGCACTTATCCCGCTGAAGGTGTGAGTGCACCAGCTTGTTCCAGCAACAAACTCTTTGCTGAAGCAGGTGTCCTAGAGCCTGGCTGAGGGCCTTAGCAGGAAGGTGGGGTTCTCCTTTCCATCCCTGGTCCATGTGGCCCAAGGAACAGTCAAGTAGCTCCTGCCACGTGGGATACCAGCCAAGCTGGGCCACTTTGATCTCCCCCAGCACCGGTACCACGCCACCATGAAGCAGTGCAACGTCACTGACCTTTTTGAAGTGGCTGGTAAGGCAGCAGGGGCAGGAGGGAGTCAAAGTGTTTTGCTTGGCCAGGAAAAAGATATTTCATATCAAACATTTTTTTTTTGTTGGGGGTTATCTTCAGTGAGAGGATGAAACAGACTAAGTCAAGCCAACAGAACCTCAATTTCTGTCATCTAAAGAGAAATTTTGCACTCCTACCACTGAATTTCAACAGGCTCCGGTGCTTTGCCAGCCCTGGTGACATCCCCACAGCTCTCAGCAGCAGAAACCCTCCCCAATCCAAATGCTTCCTGGCATCATTTATCAGGAGCAACCACCATCTGCTAACTATGGAGATTTTTAGGAAGTCTTGACTATTTTGGACCTAGCAGTAGTGTAAGTTACATGCTGTGTAACAGTTCCAGACAGGAACCGTTCTGTCATTCTGCACTGCAGCAACATCCAGGCTCTAAAACAAAGTTAACAGAGGCCAATGTGATAGAGCTATAAATTGGGTGAGGGAGCTCGCAGAGGAACAGTTAAGTGTGGTATTTCTGCTCGATGGTTAAGCCCCAGGATTAGCAGATACCAGAAACCTGACAGGCAAACCTAGCACCTGCCCCTCCGCTGGCTGGGAATACTGAGTTTCAAAGAGGGGGAGGAGGAGCAAGATGGGCAGCCACGTGCTCCTTGGCTGGGAGGAAGGTCATCACGGAGCAGAGTCGCTGCAGGGGGAAAGGGGAGGAGGAAGAAAATGAAAACTCAAGTGAGAAAATCTGTGGACTGCAGCTGCCCAAGCAGGCAAACCCAGAATACATTCTGCACGAGTATTTTGCTCTCAGACCTGGGCGGCAACTTAACTTTGTCCGGGCTGGTTCTTCCGTTCCAGCCGAGCATCACCGACGACCCGACCCTCAGTACTCCGGCCAAGGTTGAGACTTGTCGTTCCCCATCCCCAGAAGGAGCAGGAAGGAACTCACATTTGGCATTTTCCACATGAAGCCTGCAGCAGCTGCGCAGTATGTGCCAGATCGCCTGTAACCCAGCCCGGCAGCCTAACACAAGACCATGTAGGCGCAAACATGTAGCGGCATATGCCTTAGTGTAGCAGATTGCCTGACTGAAAAGGTGGTCTCTTCCACCCTGGCACCTCTGGCAAGCCTTCACTCAGCTTTACAAAGCAAAAATTACAATAAAGCCCAAAGTAGAACATAGAGCCTGCACGTGTTTCTCTTTTCAACACACACCCGAGTTCTGACATTCCCACCCCCAGTTTAGGGGTTTGGGTGGTGCACGCTCCAGGGAGCTGGGGAAGTGGCTGCCAGTATTTGGCAAACACTGGGCTGCCTCCCTTGAGAAGGAAAGGAGGAAAAAAAGGCTGTGCTGGCCAGGAAGCTCAGCAGCAGATGGCTGGTCCATCCCAGTGTGCTGAAAGGAAAAGGTCCTGGGAACAAGGAATTTTGGGAGTTCAGTCAGAAAACTGACTTCTTGAGATAAGAGTGTGACCAACACATACACACAGTCCAAAGGGAGTTCCCCCTAGCTGGCTTCGGGCAGTACACACAGCATTCTCACACGAGGGGTGTCCGATCCAAGACAAATCCTTGTCATGTAAAAAACAGGTTATTGTGAGCACAGTGGAAGAGGCAAAGGCTAAGCGTGGGCTGGACCGGCCACACTTCAGAGCAGAAGTGTATCCTCCGTCTCCCTGCTCTCCCCAGGGGAGAGGCACGGCGCAGCACAGCCCCTGTCTGCCCGCAGACATACCTTCCCCTCCGCACGTTACTCAAAGAGTATCTTTTCACTTTGCTTTTGCAGAAGCAAATGTTCCAGGAACGAAGCGGCCGAATGCTCCAGGCTTTTTCTCCCCGGCAGAGCCCAAACAGCAGTCCTACGCGAGGCCGCTCTCCATCCCGCTCTCCATCTCCACCCTGGGTCTTCAATAAAGCCTCCCCTCCCTCTTCTCCGAAAGCTGCCTCTGCCTCCCTCAGCAGCATGAGCGAGGGAGACGAGGATGAAAAGTAAAACAAAGATCTATTTTTTTAACCATGAGACAGAAGAACAAGCTACGAACTCAACCACTGGATGGGGAGAAGCGTGAGGAACATCAGGGGTATCTCTGACAGCAGGGAACGTGCTCTGGGAGAAGATTTCGAAAACGGCCTGGAGCACAGCAAGGGAGATCTCAGGAAGAGCTTATCCCATCCCCACCCTCTGGCGGTGCCTGGAGGCCCGGCCAGCAGTGCTTGCCAGACACGGTACCGGGGACTGACAGAAAAACATACACCTTTGTGCGAGTTCCTGTCCATGCGTTGCTGCTTACGGCTGCTGCGGCCAGGCCAGGCTGGTGGGGAGCTCTGCACCAGGTGGGGCTGGCAGGAGGAGCCCGCTCGGCTCTCGGTCCGGACCCAGCACACAGTGACGGCTGTGGCCTGCGGACGGAGAATACGCAGTTGTACCAGACCCTGCTAACCTCGAGCTCTTCTGGCACGTGAAGGAACAGCGTTGCTGCAGCAAATACGTTCAGAAACGGCAAATAAAATTTTACCTTTTTTCTTTTTGAATGAAATCTGCCCCAGACCCCAAACCATGCCAGTGAAATGGAGAGTTCTCCAGCTGAGTTGGCGGAAATCCATTTAATGTACTCAAGCTATTGAATGCTGCTTGTTGACCAAGCCTCTGTACGGGGCGTATGTAAAGAGTCAGGCTGTATTTGCTTTATCAAATCGCTCTCCGTGTTCCCAGTGCCTGAACAGCTACCTGATAACTTCTGTTTTGCTCCCCTGGCTTTGCACTTTGGAGGCAAGAAAGTCAATGAAAAGACAGCCCTAGCTGGAATGTGTTGTTGTAGGAAATAGAGAGTTTGAAGACGTTGGTGATTTTTACTACTGAATTCTAGAGAACACATGTGGGATCCCAAGGCCTGGGGACGTGGCCTCCTAGGAAACCCTGCTGCTCCCAGCTACAAATGACCAAAGGACGAGCACAAGGGTGCTGCTGTCCTCACATGCTACTCAGCTGGTTAAACAAATTTCTCAAACTCTAAACAAGACGTGTTCACAGACACCCTGCTCCTGCAGGGGTCCCGAGGCTGTTCCTGTACCCTGATGTGGAGAAAGAGCTGGGAAAAAAAACAATGGAAACCTTTTAAACAGGATTAGGCATGGGGATTTTCTTTCTCCGTCCATGACCCCTGCACAGCCCCAAGCAGAACCACAGAAAGGGGAGGAGGAGTGAAGCTTCCCCCTCCCCTCGATGCACTAGCTGATCTCCTTCCAGCTTGGCAAAGCCAGAGCTGCTGCCGTACGGCTCCACCGTCCGGTCCCTCAGTGGGCACCTGGTGAGGTGGCTGCAGACGTGCAGGATTCCTGAGCACGGGGGACCCCCAGCCCCCAGGGCTGCCCTGCCCCACAGCTCAGAAAGCCGCAGGGAACGCCCAGCCTGCATCACTGCGGCAGGGCTGCGAAGCGACGATGCGATTTTGCCCCCAGGTTTGCCTGGCAAAGCCTGCCTCAGAGCACGGGCACCTTGGTGGCTCTCCATCCCAGTGCCAGCTTTGGTGCCAGGCCAGCAAGGTGAAGGCTGCCGCCGCCTGCCTGTCCCACAGGCAGCCGGCCGGGCACAGACCTCGGGCAGCCTGGGCAGGGGGTTGCATCAGCAGCGAAACGGCCACTGTGCTGCTGCCGCCTGGAGCTGCACACCCATCGGGACACGCAGCCCGCTGCGGGCATTTGCTGGTTCCCTGCAAAGGCAGCACAGGAAACACTGGGAGAGGGAAGGCTCTGAGCCTTGCTCTTGGGAAAGAGCTGAAGGAACAAGACGCCCGAGTGCCTGAGCACACGGGGTGGCAGTACCTGCTGGCAGCAGTCCCCCCCCAGGCTACCGTCCTTACCTCGCCGAGTGACCTCGTAGGTAAACTCCTGTCACTCCTTCCCTACCAGGTACTTCACCAGGCAGGTAAATTACAGACCCTTGTACCAGGCACCAAATGAACTCCACACTCCATTCGTTCCCTACAGGTGTCATCCATTCCCCACTATGGGGTAACTGATTTTTGTTTGGGAACACTTTGCCAGACACTTCTCCGACTGCCACAAAACTGAGCACATCGTACCTTGTGGCACGCTTTGTCCTCTGGAGTCAAGCGAGTTCCGTCTTCACAGAGCTGCAAAAAGATGAGCAGGGAACAGGGTGAACTACCGCTTTCACTAGAAAGCGCGAGGGGAGAGCCACAGCTAGTCCAGCTGCCGCCAGCTGCGCGCCCGATGGCACGATGCAATTAAGACCTTTCTCAGCCTTAGGCAACCTGTTACTGTAATTTCATACCTGGGTTGCACTCGTTAGTTTTTCTGATCCTTTGCAAGTCTTAAGTCTTCCCATCACAAACCACTCCTCCACCACGGGAACCGTCTGCTCTCTACTGGTGCTGTTTATACGACGAGCCATGTCCAAATGCAATGGAGGTGGGCAGGTTTTTGTTCTTGGCTTTTACTGTTTGGTTTTTTGTTTTAATTTCATGGCGCTTAGTGTTCGGCAGCCCTCGTTCAGTGGTTTGAGTGGAAGACAGCACCGCAACTTGTAAATAGGAACTGGAGAAAAACTCACCAGTGACCTCTTCTTAACAGAAGGTGTTTCTCAGAGTCACGGGTGGCTATCCAGCGACAAAGCCATACGCTGTACCAGACGTCCTTTCACATTTAGGATATCAATAAGCTGACGCCTTTGCCCTGCTGGTACAGGCACCAATACCCATGTGCTGTCTCCAGCAAACCAGAACCTCATTGCCTCTGGACACGTAGAGGGCAATTTTGCACTTCTGAGTCATGGTTGGGTTTTATTTTTCATGAGCGTTGCTTTAATTCAGTCCTATTTATCAGCCAAGCTCCACATGAAAAATAAACAGCGTACAACAGATACTGCCGCCTCTCACCTTCATTTATAGCGCCTTTGGACACATAAATACAAGGCCTGGTGTAGCCCCCACTGATAGCACGGTGCTTGTTATCCCCATCCTTTGTACCCCAGGGCTTTACGACCCCACAAACGCCACTAGAGCAGCCTCTCCAACCTGCCCCAAATCCTGCTGCTCCAGTCACTACTGCTGCCGTCGGCTCCGAGGGCGATCACTTCTCTCCTTGCCTTCGCTCACGTGTTTCTGGCTGCAAGGGAAGGGTGGGGAGACGCTGCCTCAGCCGGCAAGGCGCAGTGTCAGACCCCAGCAAGTCTGAGCCCTCCCTTACCCTCTGCCCCAGCGCAGTGGAATCAGGAGCCGCGATTTTAATTCTTACTTCTAAAGCAGAAGGAAGAGGCAGTGCTTTTGCAGCCGTCCTGGTTCTGCTTCTGAAAACCGCCCCCAGCAGCAGCGGCAGCTGCGATGCTCCTGTGTGCGCCAGTGTGGCTCGCAGCCGTGCCACATTTCTGCAAAACTGCAGCAGCAAACATTAGCCACAGGGACAACTCCTGACGCCGGCCTTTGGACATTACTCTTCCTCCAGCTAAGTCAGTCGGACGCCTGAATGTTCCGGCTGCGCTCTTTCCCTGCTCTCCTTTCTGTAAGAAAAAAACTACTACTGCAGCGGCTGTAGAAAAGATTTTTCTAAATTATTTATTTATTGTCAGTCGAGCCTCAGGCAGGGAGGAGCTGAGCCAGCAGGCAGGGACTAAGGACCTCCCAGCTAAAGTATTTTTAACTGCAGAATCAAGAACAAATTTCCAAGTCATTTGGCATGGCAGAGAACTATTCAAAGGCACAGGATCCACCCCAAAACGCTGCCTGCTGATACAAGCTTTATCACTTAAGACGGATTTGGGGCTGTTTTGAGCAGCGTCTTGCATCACTTGGGAGATCATGAGACATCCTCGTACACTCCCAGGAGCGGGAAAGTCAGCCAGCCTGTCAAACAGCTCGAATCCAACACTGGTGGCAGATCCTTTACCTCCTTCCCCGCTCCAAAGCCTTCGCTAAACAAGGTGAAGCCGATTAAATCCCCCTTAACGCACATTTGGGGCTTTGCTTCCTCAACCGCAATCCTTGCTTGTCCACTCCAAAGTCTCAGGAGAATGACTTCTTCCAACAGAAGCCACCTGGTGAGTCCCCACTGCCGTGTCCCCCTGAGCACACGCCGTGTTCAGCCCAGCCTGAGGTCAGAGGAGATCCTTCTCTGGGTGCAGGGCAAACCCCCTCGGGAACAAGAAGGTCCCCTGGAATCAACACGAAGCCCATCAACTCAGCTCAGCAGGAAGGAAGGGTTTGACACCGCATCAAATTTGCTTGTAAAAAACCCCAGGTAATAATAAACCATAATGGGAAGAGAGTCCTATGTGATAGCACATAATTAAGCAGGAGTTTCACTTGAGTCTGGTGCAGAAGACCTCTGACCTCCTCCTAAAACAGAGCTCAAAAATGGACCCGAAAATGGATCTAGGGCTTTGTCTCTTGTGCAGAGACCCTTTCAGGCAGCAGGTTCTCTTAGGAACTCCTCTTCTGATCTTATTTTGGAGAGATTTTTTTTTCCTCTCAAAATACAAGGCATGTTCCCCAAGCAGATGCACACAGGTATTTTCTGCCCTTCTCTTTCCCCAGGGAAAGCCCTTTCCCGGTGCACGCAAGGAAGAGCAGCGTTGGCATTTCTAACCCCAATGGGAATCAAGGCCGCCGTGCCTCACAGCTCCGCCTGCGGGAGAGGAGACAGATACAGAGCAAAATAAAAATAGCTGAAAGCCTTTGGAAATGCATCTTCACTCTGCTAATTGGGGAACGTGGGACCGAGACTCCAGCAACAACTGAGGCTCTTCCTATGACAAGTCACCCTGCGGGATCTCCCAGCTGCGTGCAGCAGGCTCCCACATTAAAACCAGTTCCTCAAAAAAAAAAAGGCTTGAATTCCCCTGCCTTAGTAGTTACCCCTGACCAGTTTATGGTTGGGCCAATGCCTTTCTTCAATTCAAACAGTTCTTTCACACTTGGTGCCTCCATCCCTTTTTAGATACTGTCTCCAACAGCACCCATCCTTCCTTCAATGAGAAGCAGTGAACTGCAGGTTCACGAGCTGAGTAAGGCACTTTAGCCTTTCACACAAATGCAAGAGGCTGCTCGGTATACCGGAGTATGGCAAAATATAATCTGAAGACAAACAGGCAAAACGTATCTAAGGAGGAAGTTATGCCTTTGGAAGGATCCTCCTCTTTTAATTCTTCTCAAAAGGCAGTTTCACCCTACGAAAAGACAACTGACCCCTAAAAGGATTAAAAGGTTACAGGGCTTGATCCCAAATTTCTCTGGTAATACTTCATGGTCTGTGCCATACATGAAACAAGTGACCTCTGTGGAGTCATCAGGATTTGACTACTTACAACATTTTCCTCTTGTCATTTTAGTAGCTCAGCTTTCCATTTACATTTAGGTTTTGGATAAAAGTCTCATCTCCACAGGCAGGGGGAGTTCCTTTTGCTGCCCAGCAAAAGTATGTTAAATAACCACGCAACAGCAGGAAAATACCTGGAGGAGCCCAGACACACATCTGAGGGGGGGACACCTCAAACCCCTACTCTGCCGAGTCTCTGCCATTAACTGTGACTTCAACAGTACGTGGGAAAGAACCAGGATTCTCCCTTTTTAAAGCAGGCTGAAATTCCCTGATCTACAGAGGACGCACTTGCTGGTGTGGCAAAGCTCCTGCTCAGAAACACGTCTGCGAGGGCAGGTGAAATGAGCTGTTTCAGGCTCTGTACCAGTGCCCAGACCCCGATTTAATCCTCCTTTGCAGCCGTGAGCCCCCGGGCTCGAAGCAGCTCGTCAGGGTCAGCAGGTGCTGCCTCGGCATCCGGCTGGCGAGCTGGGTCCTAAGGGATCAAACGCAGCAGTAAAACCCTAAACCCCCGTGACTGACTTCTCCTACTTGCAGAAAGGGTGCAGCCAAAACCTCTGGCAAGGGAAAGCTGGGGATCCAAGAGTGTAAAGATTTTTTAGCTATTTTGTTTTTAAATGACTGTGGGAAACAAGCGAAAAATACAGTTGCAAGGCACAGTTTTCACACTTACAAAACCTAGCAATAATTTTTTTTTTTAAATGTTTATCTGGGCTAATCAAGAAGAAAACGGTCCATTACCTCAAAACAATTATTCCTGTGCCTAAGCACACAAGGCAGGAACAGTCAAAAGGAAAATCCCACACAGCGGCACTGACCAGGCTGCAGGCGCTCTTCAAGTCTCACACGTATTTCCGATTCCAGAAACATCTTTGTTACATTATGGCCTCTTCAGCACATTGTGGTACTTTTTAAACCCTATTCTATCATTCTCTAATCATACTTCCCTACAAACAAACCCTGTTTTTCCATAAAATAAAGTAACTGTGAACCGCAAAGCCATCATCCACTTAGGAAAAGTAAATTACAGCCTGCTCTTTACAAGTGACTTGCTTTGACTACCAACAGGGTTGTGTTATTTTAACGTGCTACATGCCATACTGGTTTGAAATGAAAAAGCTAAAAACTAATGTATAAAAACACTAGGAACCCAGTTACTTTGCTACTTGGCCATATTTAAGCTATTTTGTATCATCAGTTTAAAAGTTAACTAGTTTCACTTTTAATGGCATCCTCAGTTTGCCCTGCTACAATACATGATTAAGAGCCCAATGTCAAAACAGAACACGAAACTATCCCTTAGAGAAAATTTCTGGCATGGTTTTGGTGGTGGTTGGTTGGGTTTGTTTTTTTTTTCTTTGCACTTTGGTCATCTAAAAGGCCTCTGCCAAACGAGTGCATTTATTCCAGAAAAGAAGAAAAAGGACATTTTAAATATTTATACTGTTCTCATGCAAATAGAAAACTGCATAATGCATATCCAGCACAAGAGCTAACAAGATTCACGCCAAACTAGCTGGTTCCAAATTAAACATTAATCCAAACAGCGTAGCAAATATTGGGTGATTTGTTTTCATTTACTGTTTTTCTTCCCCCCTCCCCTCCCAAGTACCTTTTCCTCAAACCATCCCACAGCACACAGACACACAGGGAACACGGAGAACCGTCAGAAAACACCAGCAAGCTCATAGTCTGTATCTTCTAAAGAAATGCAAGAAAAAAATAACGCCATGAGGTCAGGTACCTCTATTCTGACACCTTTCGACTTCCAGTTCTGGGAATTCAAGTCAATTTGTCAATAAGAACATAGAGATACACTACATAGAAGCTAATTAAAACACAGTTAGCCATTATGCAAAGAGTGGTGGTACTACCATGCCATCCACAGAATTGACTAATTGACTTCGCTTGTTAACTGTATGAAATTGTATCTATAGGGAAGTGCCCAAGGTGATCTTCTTGCATGTTTTACCCAACTGTTCGTTGAGAAACAGAAAGTTAGAGATTAAGTACATATTTGAGCACTGACAGTTGTGTATCAAGCACCTTGATAAAATACTTTCGTATGCCATTAAAAAAAATCTAGAAACTTCAGTTCTCTTGCTGTACAACAGGATGCTTAGCAAGCCGACATTCTCCATCATTAATTGCACAGAGTAACACCAAGACAAAATGTATTTAAATAGGCTGGAACAGAACATAACTGCAACCTCTTCACCCATCACAAACGGTTATTTGCAAGAAGTATTTTGTAAAGCTGGTAAACTTGTACATTCTAATGTAGAGGCCAGGGCCATTTTACTTAGTGCATAACGTAGCAGGCAGTTTTCAAGCATACTGCGTCATACTGACAATGGACACCCACATCTGAAAATAAAGAAGGAAAGAATATTGTTTCCCTGGCGGCAAAACTTTAACCTTTAGTCCACCAACATCTAGAGACACAGAAGCCACCACACCGCCATGACTCACACGCACACACAAAACCCCAGGCTCCTTTACCTGAATGCAAACCTAACTATGCCGTAAGCGTTGGTCCTCCACAGCCCCAGGGATCACACCAAGTATGCTTATGCCTACAAAGAGGTTTCTCATCAAAAGAATAGAGAGCAAAGCGAAACAGGCAAGGAAGGCGCTCAGAGAAAGCGTAGCAGATGCCACGCACACCACCAACAGCCTGATGTCTGCGAGGAGGGCTCCTACACGTTAACGACTTACATCCCACAACAGTGCAAGCTGCCATCAGCTTTCACAACCACAAAAAAAAATTGTAATGAAGCTCTGAAAGGCTTCTAATACCGAAACACAGATCAACATGTGACCCTGCAAACTGGCAAAACAAACTCTCTTCTGAAAAAAGAAAGCATATTTACAGGGGCCTGCTTATTTATTAATTTCTAGAAAAGAATCCACAGTGGCAGATCAAGGAGGAAAATCATTTTGCAACTTTCAAATCAAGTGTCCTGGCTGCACGCTAGTAGAAGGAACGCAACATGCCTCTTGCCTTTGGACTAGGAGACGCAACGGGGCATAGTTTGGGCCAAAGACATAAAAAAAAAAAAATCCAAGTCACTAGATGGAGAAGAGTTTTTGTATTACTGTGGCAAGTTTTCTGAATGTCTGATGCTCTTAGACAAAATACAGCAGGCATTATTTACTACACTCACTTAATTTTACTCTTACTACTAGAGGAGATGGTACAAAAGCTTAAAGTAATAACAGCCTTAGATGATGAATATAAACTGATTTGAAAAAGTTTAATTTTTCCTATTAAGCATGCCTGGCATGTCTTGTATGCCTGACTTCATTTAAAGTCTGTCTACTGCAAGACTTTTCTTTCCAGTGAAAGTAACAAATTTAAGTACTGAATAAATCTACAACAGTCTAAAAAAAGGCATGAATTGTACAATGAGAGACTGATCCCTTATTACAAACTGTTCTCCCACCGAAGCCTGCATCCTAGGGCCGTAAGTCTTAATTATACTGCTGCTGCTGCAACTAGTTGCTTCATATTCTACAGACAGCCACTGTCAAATATTATGGGATACATGCTGACAGACTTTGCAATTTTGAGCTACTTAATTAACCACTCAGCTCCTGTGAATATCCAATCATGGCAAATGGTAAGCAACGAGAAAGTACAACACAGATTTCTTCTCGTCTGAAGTTTTAAAATAAATTCTTCATCTGAAAGAAAATTATCTCAGTTCTAGCAAAATTCTGACCATCTGGAGCCTCAATTTATTACTTACTGAGAAAGTTAATGAGTCAAGCAAGCTGGGTCTCCAGGCAATTTCCTGCTCTGGAATTGCCTGGTGAGAAACTTTCTTTTTTCATTTTCTTGAATAAGTTATGAATGCATTTAAAACTTTATGAAAAGCTGAAGAAATTTCAAGCTAGAAGCCTTGGATGTTATTTTATAACAGATATTTCAGATGTCGAGAATAATTCAAAAAACTTCAGATTTAGGGAGATTTATACAGCAGAAAAAAAACAAACCCAAAAGGTGCTCATATGCTTCAAAGAAATCGATGTGCGGTGACAAACCGTGCTGACGGACCCAGAACAACCGGATAACAGAGTTTCAGAAATCCCCAATAACTCACTTTTGGTTCCAAACTGCTGTAGCAGCTTCTGCTGCTTCCATGTCAGGGAAATAAAAAACTCCAAGCAGCGAGGATGAATTGGAGGCAATCCTTAATAATATTGAACACCAAAGGAAACATCATACTCCACAGAAATATTAGGAAGTGGCTAAAACTGTGGGCTTCATCTCTGTTGACTTCAGAGGAAGGGTCAGCACTGCCCAAATAGGTCGCTCAATCCCTACCTTCGGCGTCTCACTGAATTTGGTCCCTCTAAATCCTGTACTTCCGCAAGCCAGCAGCCTGAAGTGCTGTAAGGCTGTACTGCTGCTGCCACAGTAACAATGGTGATTCAAGGGCTTAAACATTCCCTTCCGTTACTTGCATTGATATAGTAAACCAATACATTATTAAATCAATCAATTATTATGTCTTGATCAGCAGTAAGGACTATAAAACTAAAGAAAAAAAACCCCCATACACTTATATAACAAAGTAGTTAGTGAAACCCCAACAGCCTACCTGAATTTCAGCAAAGTTTGAAACACACATAATGTACGGATGGGACCAAAACTCTGTAATTCAGTTCTTGCATGTTTTGCCACTGCCTACACCTTTTCCATGTATAAACCTGTGTGTTCCCTCAAAACCAAGAATTTAGAGAACATGAAACAAAACTAATTTTTTAAAAATATTACTTCATATTTTCAAATGTCCGAGTTCTCAATCACCGATTAAGTTTAATTTATAGTTGTTTTGACTTAATGCTCTTAAAGTATAACCATTTCTGGATTCCTCTATCAAAGTGAAAAAAGGAGAATCTGGGGTTCTTGCCAGAGACTTTCTATTTTAGGCAGTTATTCAGAAACAGCAGTTTATAACTAAGAGGCCGAAACTTTTCTTACCTCAATGTTTTGAGAAAGTACCACTGAATGCTAGTTAAAAAGAGTAAGCCAACAGTCAGGAGGTTAACCCAATTTTCTCAGAATACAGAAAAGAAAATTAAATTTTATCCCAAAATACTGTAGGGTTGGATTGTTTGGTTTTTTTTTTTTAAAGAAAACCCAAATAATCAAGTCTTGTGCCACAAGAATCACTGAAAGGGAACTTCAGAACGAAAACTAGAGTTTCTTGTGAAAATAAGCATTTCATAAAGACTCACACCTGACAGGAATAAAACTTATTTATGAAATACATTTGATGTTTTAAAGTCTAAAAATCTACCTGGAAGTCTGATACAAACCAGATCAGATTAAACGTACCTGAAAATTCAGAGTAATACAATACAGAAGCAATTGCATTTATATATAGTTCTAGAGCGAACTTGACAAAAAATAAATTATGCTTGAGATATTAAGAATCAATCTCAGGGGAGGGAGGGAGACGGACATGGAAACACTCAAAATGTATGTTTTCATAGATTTCAAACTGCTTTGTGACAAAACAGGCAAGAAAAACACTTATCTACAATTACTCTGAGCTCCCAACTGCAGCTCTCAGAGCGTCCCTCTGTAGGCACGTGTGAAGTAGACCTTGAGCTGCCAAATCACGAACTAAGTTCCACCGTGTGTGAAACTGAATCAGTCCCTTAAAAATGTCACCATGTAGTTTTTACTTATCTTTATTTGTCGGCAATGGAAAGAAAAAAGGAAAATAAAGGGTATACACAAACTATGTACACAGGTATTGGACTAGAAACAATTCCAACACAAGTTACAGAAGACTCAAAATTAAATTGTAAACATCACGAAGTAATCTCACGAAAAATTAACTTCCCACTCCTCCATTACAGGTTCAGTTGATTCAAATGATGCCACCTCAGAGGAAAGGCAACACGAGACCCCTTTCCCTCTTGGATGCCAGGTGCAACACGGGCCAGCTCACCAGTAAGAGTTCTGTGCCGTAACCGATGTCACTTGATGACCGCCCACGTCAGAAACTCCCTTCATAAACCCGAACACAAGTTTAGCACAGTGTTAGCAGTTCAGCAGAGACGGCAAGTGTGAAGCAGCCAGCAGGTGCCTCGTGTAAGGAGAGCTCTTGCTGAAGAGCTGAGAGCGCTGATAGCGCAACCGCTTGGAAACATGCCCTGCCCCTGCCTGATACCAGCTACAGACACAGGGTATGAATTTCAAAGGACTGGCAATCTGGCACCTCTCAGCAGCATTCAATTCAAAGGAAAAGTTTTAATAAAGCAATTAATACTAGTTTGACAGTGTCAGAAATATCACAAACACGGCAATCCCACTGAGACTACATAAAAAAAAAAATCTCTAGATTTAAGAAACAAACAAGTTCTCTATGCCAATTTCCAAGATCTTTTAAGGCAACATAATACTGCAATTAAAGCACGTGAAGTTTAGATTTTAATTTTTATTTTTAATTAGAAAGACACTTCAGTCACACAATTCTTCATTGCTTCAAATTAATGTCAACAGCTTAAGTCCTGATCCTGAGAACAGATTCACTGAAGTGGGATTACTCTCATACACTGTTACTTGTGCAAGATTTGCAAGATTCAGCCCTGAAGTCGCTACACAATTTGTAACTATATTCCTCAGTTGCGAATAAACTCACCTTTTAACTCAGTAATACGTCATTCTGTCATTTGCCATCATATTCTCTTAAGTTCTGCAAAATCACATTAATATATATTAATTCATAGGCAGGTAAGTATGTCAGGAAGAGGCGATGAAGAGCTATTAGAAACCACAGCATCTACCGGGCAACCAAGGAAACATGGAAGGAAACTGAACACTGCACAAATCAGACCTGGTTATCCTCAAGAGATAAATACTAACAATAAACATTTAGGCTGTTTTCTACAAAATTATTTCCATCGATCAAGACCACTTTGCACTTTGCAGCACCTAACACATAAGGATCTAGAAGTGCTTATTAAAGGTCAGGGGGGAAAAAATGTCTTCAATGTCAATGAGGTCAAGATTTCACCCTAAACGTTAAGTTTGGGTGGAGGTGAATAGGAGATTGCACTACACTGAAAAGTTACTCCTGCTCGCTTTTTGGAGACAGTGAATGGCTGTTTCAAAGCAAATTCTACAGCCGCTGTAGAAAGACAGACGGAGAAAAGTATGTTTTATCCTGTTGGAGCATCAAGTGTAGTTTACATAGCCAAAAAGTAGCTTGAGTTTTCAAAGAACGCTACAATTAATATCCATATTCTTTAAGCATGTGTCAAGGGACCTGCTTTAAACACTGCCCAAGAGGTAGCACAAACTGCAGCAGGACAAAGACCTTCTTCAGTACTCTTCCTAGGTCATCGCAGTCAAGTACAGAAGCAAGGACTGCATTTGGGTTGTAAAAGAAGCATTTCAGTATCTTCTGAATATTTCTCATCAAGTGGGGACTTGGAAAGACCCCTTGTCAGCCTCAAAACAAAGCCTAGAAAAGCAGGGAGCACAAATACATATATGATTTGGAGAGACTTCAGAATACATTAATATTAACTAGACAGAGGACTAATAGATTACGTTCAAGAAACATACACCGGAAAAATGCACAGTGGACAAAAAAGTCAAACTATTTGTTACACTATGACATATAGAAGTTTATAAATTCTCAGAAGGAATCAAGGAGCAAAAATCTCTTGCTCAGTTTGTTTCTGTTAATCACTAAACACAACAGATACAAAGCATTTTCAATGAAAACTTTTTTTTCCTATTTATGTGTCCTGTAATTCAAGACAAGCTGGTTGCAGAAACATTTGGAAGTCATACATCTGAAATCCATAAAAAAGAAATATACTTTTATATCATCAGAAAGTTTGGAATTAACAGCCATGTAATTTAATATTAAAACAAATGGTTATAACAGACTCCAATCAAAGGCAGAAGTAACTGAAAAAAGTTCAGTATCTGTAATTAAACAAGCCATATTAAAAACCCATCCTCCCTCATTTTTCAGGCATACCCATCGAAAAAACTCTCTTCTAATCGAAGATCTGCTGCTGTTGTTTCCTAAAACAATATTCAGACTAATAACCCTACGTAGAAACACAGCATGAGGACAATTTATGGCATACCTGGGATGTCCACTAAAGCACAGGCTCCCTAGACAAGTTTGGAGAGGAGAAAAGTTATTTCTCACTCATATTGACAATAATGCCCACGGACAGACCTTGGTAAATGGAAAGAAAACAAATTCCTTGCGCTCTGTCTTCCTGCTTTGAGCTGTTCGCACATGTTCAGGGATCTCGGAAATAGGTGCCATTTCAGGGGACTTTAGTTTTCAAGTACTAGATCACTTCAGTCCTGAAAGTAGCCAGTTGTTTTTGTGAATAAATAAATGAAATGACTCATATACACCATAACACCCTCCATGGTGTCTTCACCTTTCACTCCATGGTTTCCATGGAATGAAGCCATTTGCTTCCGTGGTTTATATTCACTTCATGAAAACAAATTCAATGTGCCTGCATCCTTTGTTTTCTTTCTGTTCCCTCTCCTCTTCACGTACAAAGAGACAGCCAAAAAGAAGCACCAGGTCAGGATTTACTACTTCAAAATACAATTCCTAACAAAAGCTGAAACTCAGCTTCTTACACAAACCATCTTATTCTTTGGAATGTTTTAGGTAACATTCTAGGAAAAATCAACCACGCGCAACTGGGAAAATACTAGTTTCATCACAAATTTCTATTTTTAAGCAAGCCCTCCTCTGTGATTACTAGGAAACAGACAACTTGAAATGAATTTAAAAAACAGTAAGAAGTTACGGGTGAGGGCAGAAGTTAAGTGACTAAATTTTAGTAGATGTGACTTCCGACCGCTGTTTCAGTCAAACTATTACTGATTTCCCCCCAGCAGCACAGCTGTATCACTTAGATAGCAATTTGCCTCCTCTGCAGCAGCACCTGCAGCTGTGGGAAATTATTGCTCTCACCATGCACGTAAAGGTCCCTTAGCCGGGGTCAAACGAGTCCGGTTTGGGATCAGAAGAGGACGGCCCAATCGGCTCGCTCCCTCTTCCTACCTGCTGGCTCAGAAGGGCACCGCTCCCCAGCTAACACTGTCCTGGCATCTCTGCCTCTCAACAGCACGGCAGCACTCCGCAGAGAGGCGTATGAGAGCGCGCTAGAACAACCCGCTGCTCCAACAGGACTTAGCTGTACGGCGTAGAGAAGCTCGCAGAACCTCAAGCCCTGCAAACGCATGAGCTGTTCACATACAAATTCTTGAACCGACTGCAACAGATTAAGGGTTAACAGAGTAAGGGTTTGCAAAGTAAGGACTACGACTCTTCTTCGGAAATGGGGCTATATGAAGCTTATTGCTCAAAGCACTCTGTAATCCTTTGATGAAATGTGCTATGTAAGTGCAAAGTACTATCGTTAAGTCAGATTATTTTTTTTAAGTATCTAGGAATTTCTCAGCATTTCCTTGTTTACCTAACAGATCGGTTCTCTATAAAAATAAATATTGAGAGGACAAAACAGAGAGTTCACCCTCCCAGTTTTAGTAAACAAGTTTCATTTTTCCATGCTAAAATCTGCAATATCTTTCAAAAAAATATCAAAACACCTAAGAGAAACTGAGGGTGCAGAGTTGCTTACAACTCATCTACTTTGTTCCTGTGGATAGCATATCATCAGAACTTCTAAACCTACCATTTTTTTCTGAAACGCCATAGTACCAGAAACAGTATTTGGCAAAGGCTTGGTGAAGAACAGTTTCCTAATACTCAGCAGTAACTCTTACAATAAATTTAAGGGAAAAATACTTAGCTTTTTTGTCTTTGATTTTTGTTTCCTTAAGTTGAGTACCAGCTGTGTTTTGTCACTCCCATTTCTATGATGTTTCCAGTTTCATGTATTTAGACCAAAGACACTTTCCAAAAGCTGGTGTATAACATCTTTATATACACTACAAATTCAGATTACCAGACTATAGTCAGACATTGAATATATAAATAACTTTGCAAACTATTTACAGGTTTTAAACTAATCAGGTTCCAAGCAACCAACACTCTTAAGGCAAATTCATTTGTATGACTGGCTGTCTGGCCTTTCAGCATTTCTCTCCCCTCCCCAACCGCCCCCCCAATGATAGGCAATAAACATGAAACTGAATTACCCCCTGCCCCTGTATTGACAGAACTTCTTGTATGGAGAAATGATCTAACTACTTATGATCTTTCCTCAAAACAAGGAAAAGTATATAGAAATGCATTTCTGTGTTTGCATGTCAAGAAAATCATTAAGGTGCATACCAAGAAGTGGAAATCCCAATGTCTTATAACAACATAATTTTTGTATGCACTTGACAAATGGATTTGGGAATTTGGGGAAAGCATCTGTTTAAAGCTGCACAACCCTTTATAGTACTATGCATTTATAAGCTCATTAGATATAAAATCTGAAGAGCTCAAAGGGATTTTCTGTAAGAGGTGACACTGTGCAATATAAAATGCAGCAGAGTGGATTTTCAAAGCATATGTTTAACTACATTAGAATTTTTCTCTTATACTATATTGCTGTGCAAGATACTATTCACCATTAAAAGGGATTCTGCGTATCTTGCCAATCCTTACACTGAAATAAGAATTGGCCATTTCAAATGGTATCTTTTTGTTACAACATTGTATTCTTAAGTGCAATCACAGTGCAATCCCTTTTGTCAATGCATGACTGAAGCAACCAAGCATATTCTGGTGAAGCAGACAGGATTCACATACCAAACGTGCTTAGTGCCTTCCTTTAAGTCCCAATCATCACTTTGTTCTTACTATTTTTCAATGCCCTGATTAGGTCTTTGTTTGGAAGTAATTAGCTATTGTGGTTTGAAGGATTTTGGAACAAAGCAGAGACTTTATACTGAACGCAGAGGTCATCTCCAACAGAGACAAAGGTGGCAAATTATCGATTAGCTTTATATTTAGAAGCATCCCTTGGTTCACTGCTAGGATTGCTCCAGTCATCTGCTTCAGGTGTGGTCTTGTAGTGTCGCCATGCTGACTTATTAAAAACAGGAAGTCTTTCAAATGATTCACTTGAAAGGGCCTATAGAAAAACAAAAGCAATGGTAAGATATTACCAGAGGTACCAAGAACAAGATGATACTCTGGGGAGTTCTATAGTTACAACTTCTGTATCGAACAAGCGTCTCAATTATCCAAGCATTACATGTCACAACACTATTTTGAAAATACTTTGGCTTTGACTAATTATTCTAGTTGTAATCAAAGTACTAGTCATAGTGAAAGTTAAAAGAAAATAACACCACTTTAAAATAGCAAGAAAAAAGTTTTGGTTAAAAACATTTTAGGGAGATTTGTCATTGACACTGGGCAGACAGCTACTGTACTTAAAACATTTCACTTTTCCAACAAACTTGGGCTCTGTCAGGACACTCATCTGTGGAGACTGATCCAGTTCAGTCCATTAGAGTGCCTTTTTCCTCTGAGAAAGGCCATACCTTTTTTCCTCCACACACACATGCACAGGATTAAACCCATCAGACACCGAAGTTTGCACAGGATTCCACAACACACTCACTAGATACAGCAAGGCACAGTGACAACGCCAAGTCAACGACCCGAAAATGAGCTATACGCTGTATTCTTTTAAACTCCCTGATGAAATTCAAGCAGTTAGTTTCAACCTTAAGCCCCTGAGTAGCCTGGGATGTCCCAAAAAATGACAACAGGATCAATACAGTCTATTGCACTAAAGTCAAGAACAACAACAAAAGTACTAGTCAGGAGTCAGTCGATAGTCCTCTCAGTTTTATTTTGGTCAAAACTTTCAGAATCAAAAGTATTAACCAAAATTCTCTCTCATCACACAGTTCTTTGAAAATTCAGCACTTATGATGGATTAACAAAATGCAACGATCCAACATAGATGACTGAAAAAGAAAAAAAGAATCAAACAAGGTAACTAGTATTAGTGTCAGGTTAACATTTCTAACCTCTGCTTTTAGGAGGTTTAAGTAATTTAGATAAAATATAATGAAGATAGCAATTACAGATTTGAAAACAAGTTGATGAGTTAAAAGAGACAAAGTTCACTTGTTCAGCCTGCTATAAACCATCAAACTGCACTGCATTACTAGCTTATAAAAGGGTCAAATTCCTACCTTCAAATAAATTACAGCATCTGAACCAACGCCTTCCATTGAGTAGAGTTTAAGGTCACCTTGAAAGTACCTAGCATACAGACGAGAAATTGGCAAGCCATAGCCAAACCCAGCCTACAACAACAAAAACACAAAAGGGAAAACAACAAGATGAACAAAGGAAAATGCAACAGATCAGTAACTTATAAAACAGAAAATACATAAATATTAGATTTGCATCAAATTACTCTTCAAATTTTCCTTTATTACTCAGCCTGCACTGTAAATTGGTATGCAACCTTTTGAGCAATATCCTTTTTTCCAAGGCATAATTTTTTAGTTTAAGTACAGAAGAGGGAAAAGTATCAGAGTCCTTTGTTAGGACTACCTTATCCGTTTTGCATTTTCTCAAAGAGACAGGCAGGTGTAACATACCGCACATCCTGCCTCCAGTCAAAGCAAATCGATACCCCCAAGCCTGGGATTATTACTCTCAAACGTCTCCACACTCAGGAGACTATACAAGAAAGCCAGAGACAACTCTCTGCTTCATCTAGGTCACACTGTTAAGTGACTGCTGATGCCGTACTGCAACAGAGATCAGAAAACTACTGCAGAAGACTACATACAAAGCAAATAATCCTTGCTGTTGTCTACCCATCTAACAAAAGATCAGGATTCCACAGCACTGAATGATCTACTGAGAACTGAGACTCTGTACAGACCACACAATTTTCAAAGCACAATAAACCTGAGAGATACAAATTTTAGATTTTAAATTTACAACACTAATATTCATAACCATATCTGCAACAAGGTCAACACCAGGCACCTTTTCCACCCCACTCTTGTCAGAAAAACTTACTAAAAAATAACATGCCTCTCTTACTGCAGCCAGAGAGTAAGATTTTGATTTACACATCGTCTCTTTCAGATGACCGAGTATGTGCGGAGAATCACATTTGTTCATTATTCACCTGACACCCCCACCCCCCCAAATTTTTCAGGACTATTCTATTCAGAGCAATAAAGGAAGGATTCCAGACATACAAGCATTTGAACATAAGGACAATGAAGTAATAAAACTTTTCCGTAAGGATGGACTACAAGAAGAATTAGACACCTGAAGTTTTCAGAACACCAATAAACTCATTCCACTGTAATATTTCTACAAAGACAACCTGACAGATACTGAGAATCATGCCCTGTATCTTAAAACCAAAGCCCCAAAATGATACAAAAAAGAGAAGGCTGAGAAGCAGGACTTGTGAGCACCATACACAGCTATGTGGTATGTGGTATGACTTTCTAAGAAATCCCTTGAGGGAGGGGTGAACGATAAAGAACTCTGTACTACAGTATCCACCACAAATTCTCTTGCTGTCATCTACCATCTCTACAGTATCTTTTGACCTCTTTGCCTTGTTTTTGCAGAAGCCTAAATGGTTAAAGTTGCTCACACTGGTGATTGTAACACTTCTACTGAGTCTGCTCGCACTGCTTGTCATAGTTATTAGTGTCCATTTCCACAGTTGAAACAATTGCTTAGCTGCCCTTTTTCAAACAACAGTATGCTTTAAAAACATAATTCTCAAAGACTCCCATTAGAGACACATGCACCACTTTCAAACACCTGGCCTTGAAACTACATGCATTTCTTTCTTAATCTCTAAGAAGTGGCAGTTATTTGAAAGAACTAAAAAGAAATTCCCAAAGCTGACATGCATCTTTTCTGGAGACCGGACAATAAATACACTACAGAAATTAAAAAGTACGGCAAGTGAAAGGCAAATTGCAGATAGTATCTACCCCCCAGGAACAGCTTGAGTAAAGGGCAGCACCAAGAAATCCTGAAAACATATTATACTTTCCTCTCTCCAGAATTATGGCTCTTTAAAACCCCTGCCCAACTTCTGTTTGCCTCCTGCTCCTTCCAGGATTTTTTTTTTTTTTTTTTTTACC
>VYZM01022211.1:10552-61485 GCA_013398915.1 Dromas ardeola | reverse complement strand
CATGATTTTTTTTTTTTTTTTTTAACGCTCTGCGCTAGCCCACATAATTATTTCTTACTTCCCTCTTCCAAAAAATTCTTGTCAGTCTCTTCTCTACATTGTTCTCAGGGTATTCTCCAAAACCAGACAACTTACAAGAAATATGAAGACAACAGATGCCAGCTGAGTACCTTGCTAAGGCAAGACCTTGCAAAAGGTGTATTTTGCAAAAGAAAATTAACCAGAAGTGATTACTACATAGATCTGTGCTTGAGGACTATTCTGAGGACACAGTATAGTCAATGATGGCACATTTGCCTTGAGAAGAGAAAGCTGTGTTGAGCCAATTTCTCATTAAATATTATAGTATGCATTATATACAATTTCTGTGTTACTAGTGTCTACGGGTTTAATTAAATCTAATTTAAGCCGTGTTTCTCCCACTATAAACAAATGCTGCCAGGGAGAGAATCATTAAATTCTCTAAGAAAACCTAATTATCATCAAACATTACCATGTGTTTCTTATGCTTCCACTATGTGTACAGCAGTACAGATGAGTGCAAGACCTGCTAGAATCTGAATGCTGCCATGGTAACAAGGTTTCTCAGCAGTTTTAAAAGAACATTTGCAACGACACAAAGAATTTTCACCAATCAACAAGATCCCCCTCTTCCACTCCCCAACTCCATGAATGTTTCATAAACTAGACAGGGGATCATATAATAATGGGAGGGAGAGTTAGAACAGAAAAATATGTCTATTTATACTGCACTGCAATTTAGTTTACAAATATTTTTTAAGTTAAGAATGACAAGCACAGACCTACCTACCTTCTAGAGCACTGTAATTCTTTGGCACTAAACAATAAAAAAACTCTCCTTCTGTATGGACTTCGAAGAGGATTTATGCGGAACCTTTTTGCTGAAGGATTTTTATTTCTAGACTGACACAAAGTCTACAGCATAATTGTTCTTATAACTGGATCTGGGCCATAGCGTCAAGCTTCACTGCTTAAGTCCTTTTTTCTTTTAGTGGAAAAACATGCCACAGACTCTCAGTTCTTGACTTTTTTCTTTCTGCATGCACATATAAATAACAGAGCTTAACAACTCTCTTCAACATTGGTCAGACTCACGGGGCAAAAGTTGCCAGGTTCACAAGAGAGAGGGATACTTTGCAGGTCTGACTATAGCAACGTATAGACTGAAGAGTAAAACAAAGCCTTAAAATGTAGTACAGTAGATGAAAACTAAGTATAAAAGCCGCAGAATCAAAGTAAGCGGTCTTGACGAGGAGGAAATAAACACAGGAATGCATTGCTAAAGAGGCATGGGGGGAGGGGGGAGAGAGAATAGTGTCAGTCCTAAACCGAACTCATTTTACAATCAGAGCGCCACAAAGGAAGAGACATTTTAATAGTGAATACAACTGACAATCAAGACGTAAGTTTATAGTGAGAACAAGTTTCAGGAAATCTTTGTAGGCTCATACAGTAAATTGCTGATCAAAAGTGAGACAGAACAAAGGCAGATTATGAATCAAGAAAGAGTATACCGTTCTTGCCATAAAGAAAAAAGCGTGTATTTGAATTAAGGCCTGTTCCCTATCACTCATCCCATTCAAGAAGATCTTCTATGAAAAAGCCACATTATTGTTTGAAATCTATAACTAAGACGTGTTGCAGACTTAGGAGCTGTGAAGGATTAATATCGAGTCAATGCAGATACAGAACTGGGTTTCACACCTACCACGCTGGCATCAAACACTGGTGAAAACAATGCAATACACTGACATGCCACAATGCTATGAACTGTGGACTATGACAGCACCATGAAGACTTTCTGCTAAAAATCTAAAAGGAAATTTATCATCTCTGAACCACTCTGAACGGTATCCACCCTCAGTTCACTGTTAATTATGTTATATCAGAAACAGTCACATTCTCTCTGTACCACATTTTATTAGCTGCCTAAAGGGACTTCAAGCACAGAAGTATCAGCAGGATAAAAAAAAAGAAAATCACTTAAGAACATGGTAGATGAGAGTGTTCCTAAATAGGGAAAATAAATTTCTCAAAGAATCAACTTTTTCTCAACATGCTTGAAGAGAAAGGATTACATCAGAAGCAACAGAGAAGAGAGATAAGAGGCAAGCATACACTACCAGTATTAATCCACTTATTGAAAGCCAGTCAAATGGAACAGTAGCTATATTATTTTTATCACAGTGACCCAATAAGTAATTTAATAAAATAATTTAGTTATAATAATTTAAAAAATCATGCTTGCTAAAAGAATCTATGCATTCAACACTGAAACAATTCCCTGCTTAGAAGAAACTACAGTCAAATTTTGTTTGTTTGAAATCTGACCCTGATACATCTCAGAAAGGAACATCATGTGAGGTATCTCCAACTGAACAGGAATATACCAAAAGTGTTCATATCACATACAGGTTGGGGGATATTTTTTTAATGTGTTTTTACAGCCCATAACTTATATAAAAATAATTTTCAAAGTTCAATATAAGCTTGTGCATTACCAGGAAGTGTTTCTCTAGTGCTATAATTCTGACAGTGTGGCTCACCTTTCCAACACATTTATTATAGGAAACCTAGGTAAACAGTAATTTACACATCAAAAAGGAGCTCATTAGGTTATCCACCTTCTCAGTAATACAGCACTAAAAATCCTGTCCCTTAACCTGTGAAAACACTGTGCTTATGCAGCTATGCTTGTTTCCAAGAATATAATGTCAAGACAACGAAAGGCAATTTTCTATTCCAAAGACTAAGTGATAACAGACCCCATTTTCTCCTGATGTGTTTTACCTGCACAGAATTGCTAATGATAAACAATTTCTGCAATGGAAAGCCTGACTGAAGTGAACAGAAACGTACAACTAGAGTCGTGCAAAGAGACATTTAAAGACATATTGCAATTGCTTACCAAAGGCACAGCTCTCGAGGGCTCCAAACTAGGCCTGGGTGCTGTTGAGTACATGTAGTTAAACAATCTGTCTATTTTTCTTAAAGGTACACCTCCACCTTGATCACTTATCTAAGAAATGAAGAGTTAGTTATAAACATTTCTGTTATGAAAAAAAACCAAACCTGCAAGACTCAAGCAGCATTACCTAAATTACTTTAGGAATATTAAAGGAGAGGCTAAGGACTTTGGGTTTGTCTAGTTTGGAGAAAAGGAGGCTGAGGGGCGGCCTCATTTCTCCCTACAGGAGGGGAAGTGGAGAGGGAGGTGCTGATTTCTTCACCCTGGTATCCAGTGCCAGGACACATGGGAATGGTTCGAAGCTGCATCAGTCAGGGGAGGTTTAGACTGGACATTAGGAAGCATTTCTTTACCAAGAGGGTGTTCAAACACTGCAACAGGCTTCCTAGAGAGGTGGTCAGTGCCCCAAGCCTGTCAGCGTTTAAGAGGCATTTGGACAATGCTCTCAATAATATGCTTTAGCTTTTGGTCAGAACTGAAATGGTCAGGCAGTTGGACGAGGAGATCCTTGTAGGTCACTTCCAAGTGAAAATATTCTATTCTAATGAATATGAAGCACGTGTCAGAAGTGATACAGTAATTAATTTGCCTTTTCAAATTACAAGTCATACTACTCTAAACCTAGCAGGTTTGTAAGCTGCATGTTATTTTTAGGCATTTACCTTAATAGATAGATCTTCTTTCCCCAAAGTGACTAAGGTTTTGATCGATGGATAGCCTTCCCTCTTACCTTCATGCAATTCTACTGTAGCTCTCATTGAATTCTGATGATAAAAGAGAAAAGTGTCTTTGATTCTAACTTTACCATATATGCTTTTTGTGACAACTTAGAACTTGCATTTATTTTGTTTAATCTAGATACTTTGTCCTACATTGGTACCCAGGACAAAAAAGGTCATATTTAAACAAATTCAAGAAGTGCTTTCAAATCAATGCATTGTCCAGTTAAACTTCTACATCAGAACTCCATTATACATACATGTATCTATTCGATACAGAGTCAGAGAACACAGCAAGAAAGTTTTTTTTCCTGTGTGATATAAAGTAATTATATATAAGGGATGACAACACCTTTCACCTCCACCTTGCAGAACACCAATAGTGATGTTCACCACAGACAAGCAGCTTTATTTTTTGCAGCCTGGGTCGCATAATTGTTAAGTTACCATCTATCAATCTGACTTTATCATATCTATTAACCGAGTTTCCATTGCCAGTCTGTCACAGACTAACGTTATTTCATACTGTTTCATGACTTGTACCAAAACATACTTCTAAGTAGCATACGAATTCTCACCTGTTCTGTCCTAGAACTAACGGTACAAGTAGCAAAATAGGGAAAGATTTAAATGAACGTACTTGACAAATGTCAGAAATCAACCCCAAAATACCATTATTTAGGAAAAGTTTCTCTCTGACCAAATGCATTTTTCCCCTGAATTTCTAGTGTCCGATTGCACCACCTAAAGACCACCTATCTTATTCAAAAGTATGCAATAGCTCTCACACGTTCCATTTTAACAGTTGTTCCAATTATTCAGAAAACACAAATAAAAACAAAACAAAGCACATGATTTACACTATTCAAAGACATATGGGCTGTTTTCACAATAAACGGAAGACACTGATCCTAACCAGTCCTCAAATACACAATAAAGAAGGAAGCTTCTGACAATTGCAAGGTCATGGATATATCAGCATTGCAAAAACAGACTACCATGAGTGTTTTAAGTTAATCAGCTGCCAAAGCGCAAAAGGAGATGTGGGAAAACACTGAATTATTTTTTTTTAAGTACACAAGGGCATAAGAGAGGGCTGTAAGTCTAGCTTTTAACAGTTTCAAACACTCTTCACTTGTTTAATAAGCTTAAGAAAGGAAAACAGAAATAACGTTAAAGAGCTATAACTGAAAAGAATCTCAATTTCAACAGTAATTTAAGTTCACAACCCCCTTCCAAATATTAACAAGTGCAACCTACCTTGAATAATTCAAATAACATATGAAACAAATGAGAAGGTACATAGACTACTTGAATAGGCTTGTTTGGAGCTTTAGCTAAAAAAACAAAAACCAAAAAAAGACAAATTATTTTTTTTTCAGAACAGTATTTTATAGCATTTCTATTTACAAGAATAACATGACACTGTAGGCAAAGACAAGTATGTAAGCATGTTCTAATTTTCCAAGTGCAAGACCAGCTCCATGAAGTAAAACCATGAATTCCAGTTACTGCTATCACCTGAACTAAAACATTCCAATGATGATTTTCAAATACATTTATGTCAGTAGACTTCGTTTATGTATGAAACTTCAATAAGTAGGGGTTGGTTTAGTACTGATGATGTATGTTAACTAAGAGAACTTACCCACTTAAGTGGGAAACTTCCTCTTTCTTAACGCACACAATATTGAAGCATAATACTTGCTGCAGAAGAAGATTCTTAAACTAGAAAAATTCACTATTTAAAAAAATCTAAAAGCAACTACACATTTTCACATGTATTTAATATATGTAAAATGTAAAGTATTCATAAAAATTTTCAAAATAACTTTCAAACAAGGTAACAGTTTTCTTATTCCAAATCATAACTGAATTGTTTTTCCACTCTTGTCCTATTGTTAGTGTTTTGGCAGAGGTGTATGGCATGGCACAGCTCTGAATGCTACAGTGCTAATTAATTTGGCAGGAAATAATACAGCTGCATTTAACACATTCCAGGATGGTTTTGGTGCTGAAGATGCAGTCATCCCTGAGCATTCAAATATCTACTGGCACAGCTTGTCAGACTCAGCAGCAGCTCAGACTGAAGAAAAGTCCCTAAGTGTCTGCTTCATAGATTGCAGGAAGATACAAACACACGCACAGAAAAGTGACTAGAGACAACTTCACCCTTTTTAGCACTGAGGGTCAATAATAATTCCAGTTATTACTTTAAGAGACACTGTAGTGAAAACTCCTAGGAAACGGAGACCAAAACAATGCTCTGCATAATGAGCTGCGAGGCAAATTGCTGGTTTATTACGTGAATTTTGTCAGAGTCCATACTCCAATCCTCTGATCACAGAATCATAGAATGGTTTGGGTTGGAAGGGACCTTAAAGATCATCTAGTTCCAACCCCCTGCCATGGGCAGGGACACCTCGCACTAGACCAGGCTGCTCAAAGCCCCATCCAGCCTGGCCTTGAACACTTCCAGGGATGGGGCAGCCACAACTTCCCTGGGCAGCCTGTTCCACTGCCTCACAGGAAAGAATTTCTTCCTGATAGCTTATCTAAATCTGCCCTCTTTCAGTTTAAAACCATTACCCCTCGTCCTATCACTGACAAGGAATCCCTCCCCATCTTTCCTGTAGGCCCCCTTCAAATACTGAAAGGCCGCTGTAAGGTGTCCCTGGAGCCTCCTCTTCTCCAGGCTGAAGAACCCCAGCTCTCTCAGCCTGTCCATATAGGAGAGGTGCTCATCACTAAAACCAAGGCAGACTGACTCATACTCATTTGAAGCCTAGAGTACATGTAGAAAACATGTTATTGTTGCTCTTGTGAGATAATTTGCAAAGTTGCTTTCCTTATATTGATAGCAGGCCAGCTCAAAGGCAACAATAATTCTTTGCTCACTTTCTTTTTTCTATTTTTTTTTTTCCTGAGGCCCAGCAACTTGTTTTCTCTACTCTTGGATCTTTTTACTTAGGCTTTATAATGAATTTTGCATTGATTCCTCTGCTGCAGCACTCAGTACTTTTAGCTCTAAAAATCACTCAGTTTTGGAGTTGGAGGGGGGAAGGTTGGGTCTTTGGTTTTGGGAGAGGGGTAACAAATCAGTGCTGACAATATCATGTTGTATAGAGAAGTAGTTCTACAATATTAAATAGTAGCTTGAACAACATTTGTTCCCATATATTACACTCTCCATTTTTAGTGTTACCTATTTCTGAGACTTTCTGCAATTCTTCTGCTAAAGTTTGGAAACATCTTAGTCTTATGTTTGGACAGCTGTCCAAAATTTGTGAGAGGATCAGTCAAGACAATTTTTTTAACTTAAAAAATAATTTATCTTTTGTCAATAGAAATGATGCACAACAAAAAAAAAAAACAGTCAATACACCGACAAGGACTGTCTCACCTTCGTAGTATCCAATTTTCATCTTGAGACAGATTTTCATGTGAGAAGCTTATGATAGGTCTTGAAGCATAGACCATGCAAAAAAATTTCTAGTTTCGCCATCTTACACAGAAGAGCTCACCACTGGTGCAGAGACTGACAACGGAATTTATAAGCATACTTCAAAATGAAACAATTTCAGCTCTATTGAAAGATTAGTTAGAGGGCAGGCACATTTCCTTCCCAGTTATGAGGATTCTTGACCACTTTTTTCCTTAAAGCGATAGTGAATTCAGCAGACAGCACTCTGCATTCAGCAACAAGAAGCAAACATGTCATGATGATCAACTATAATTCAGGTGCCCATGTAGACACATTAGAAGAAAAATAATTCTGCATACAGAATTCCAATTATAACTTACAATTAATTAACAAAACTAGAAATCACAGGTATTAGAAATGTTTTTTTCTTACATACATCACTTAAATGTAATTTCACAATTACCATTGAATTCTTCAACTTCCAGATCAGGTGCCACCATATAGTACTGTTCACATAACATCTTAGCTGTTTCATAAGCATCTACAAAACAACAGAACACTGATTTATCAAAATCATCTAAAGACGACTGGCAAGGTTCATCCTGTATGTGAAAAACTACAAGCAGAACAATCATTTTAGTAACTAGTTTACAAGCGTGAAACTGGTATCCATTCCCATCTTCTCTGTATGCTTATAGGCCATTTGTCAAGAAAGGGCAAATCCTATTTCAAGTTCTACAAACAAATGCAGATTACTAGAGGCAAGCTATTTTTTTTGTCTTTGTTCAGGGCTTGAAAACCAGAAGGGTATAATCTTAGGTTGACCCTAGTATCTACTTATTTCTCGTGTCCCGATCACTATTTAATACTTTTTTTTTTTTTTTAAATTTGAGATGAAAAAAACAAGGATGACATTGCAACCATAAATTCAGATTTTCCAAACACAATACTGTTTACAGTACTTGATTTTCAAGGTCTTTTTTTCAGAAAGCTGAAGTCTTTAGGATTCTTTATTCTTTCCTACAACAAAAAACAACAAAACCCCTCCCCCATAATCCAAATCAGGCTTTATGTATCACCAAAATACAGCAAAAAAGTTTTAAGTCATCTTTTGTTTGAAAGAGTTCTCAGTGGTTCTAAATATTCACTGGTACCTCAACTTGCAAAAATATTTTAGAAACAAGCAGCAAGTGTTACCTTAAAGAGAAACCACACGCTCAAAAGATGTTCTGACTACATTGCTCAAGCTACCTCAACGAAAGTGACTTCCTCCTAATAAGTGTGGGCAAAGAGTAAGCACATAAACAGATGGGGAGTTCTGCAGACAGAGAGAAGTTCCCTAAGATACCATAACAATGGCGTTTGACCTTCCACTACATATATCTTCTTCCTCCTGTCCAAAGTGACACTACAAAATAACACAGTCACTGCCAAGACTCAGAGCTATGTGAAAAGCACAAAAAGTAAAATCACTAGTCCCCAGAAAGGGCTGGTTACCTTTAACTGTTCTCCTTCAAGATGTCTACAGAAATAATCTATAACATGCCCTGTTATCTGAAAAAAATTTTTATCAGTTGTTCTGACATCTGCAAGGCTGGACATATCACGCAAGGCTGACACAAATGTTGCTTAAGATCTATTAAAATGGAGCTAATCAACACTGGAAATGTTCTTGATCAAGTCCCAGGAATGTTTCACAGATTCAGCTATCCAGTAGGAATCTTTTGTGACAAGATGGTCAGCTCCAAAAACTTTCTAAAAGGGTTCTATCACCAGCACAATAAAACATGACCTAGTAAAAAGATCAAAATTTCATTTAATATCCGAGCTGTACAGAGAACCTCAGCATGGGATGTGCATAATTTGCAAAAAAAAGAAAGATGCAGGAATACCTACACTTACACAACATTCTAAGATCATCTCAGAACTTCTGATGGCCTTGGGCGTAATCCTTTCTATGCCCTAGAAAAAAAGGGGCATAAGAAGCACAGCCACAATCTTGACTCAGTCATCAAAAGCTGAAGATTGGAACATAGCTAGTAGGACCTTTCTCTACATGGAGAAAGGAATAAGTTAGCACATTTCAAAGAGTTTCCACATCCACAAGTGAAAATTAGATATGGATTCAGGGGGCAGGAGTTGAATTGTTATTGAGGAGAAAAACTTCATGGCCTCTGAAAAGCAGATCAACAATTGCGTGGGAATAAACCAAAAGCCCTCAATACACGGATGTGGAGCAGACACAGCCACTATACAAATCTTGAGAGAACAGAGGCTCTGAATAAATCCATTTAGCCTCCCTAAATTTAAGGTAGAACTTTCACCCTTTTTCAAGAAGTAGCCACCCTTGAGATGAACAGGAAGGCACTATCACTTCATGGTCTAGTAAAACATCCAGCCCCAAGCAAAGCTGTGTCAAACAAAGTCTGAGTGCAGTCTTACATTTTACCTTCCTCTAAAAGCCAACTCTGTCAGAGTCCTAAGACTGTAAGCAAGACTGCAAAGTCCAAAGCACTCTTCACGCCGTGGCTGGAGATAAGTAGCAACAAGAATGAAGGATCCGTCAGTACATCTAAAATTCCAGCACCAAGAATAAGCCTGGATTTGCTGTCAGCTCAAAAATCTTATTGTAGGACAGTCAGTGAGATTCAGAGACCCACCTCAGACAGTTACAGACACAACACTTGGTGGGGCTGCTTGAAGTGAGAAGTGGCTGTTTAAATCATTTCTTCAATGTTTGAAGGGCATACAGAGCTTGTAGCTGCCACACACAGTGCCAAAATCAACATCTTAACTCTGATGAACTGCTTGGAATGCCGCCTGTGAACTAGAACATTTTGGAGCTAGCACAATATACAGAACGTAAATTAAGCCCTCCACCAATTCTACCAGGAAATGGCCTCAATCACCTTGACTCTAGACAGGCTTTGTCGTCAAGGACATTTCATTTCTTTGAAAGATACACTGGATACTGTTTACAATGCCCTTGTTTTGTTAGTGATTATTTCTTCAGATATGGAAGATCTATTTTAGCTACTGGCTTGAAAACTGGACTGAGCACCTTCTGACACTATGCACTCCTCTGTCCAAGGCAGCAGCTACAAATCTGATGATCAAAATAGATGCAAACATTGCTATTAGAATGAGTATCTAAATGAACAACACAACTGTAACATACACAATGCTGAGGTCAAAGTGGAGTAAGATCAATCAAAAGAAAAGAAACCTGATGAAAAAAGGCCGCCTTAGAGCCAAAGAGAGCTAGAAAGCAAGAAGTCTTCATAACAGTAAAAAGGATCTACACTACAAAGCAAGCTATCATCCAGGTCAAAATCTAACGTAAGAAAGGTTTCCCTCTTAACTTCACCAAAGGCTGAAAGTGAAGCAGAAAAACACATTCTTCCCCTCTTGCAGCTGCACAAACAGCAGTGAAGGACAGAAGGTGGAATTCACTCCTACAGCAAGACCTGTATTTGTAAATAGATACACCCAGAGTGTGAACCTTCAACACACAAGTTCTTGAAGCAGACAGCATTGCCTCATGCCTACCTACTAACATTCTGAAAGCATATGATCATTCACAGCATTAAGCAAACAGGATTTATTAAGCAAACAGGAATTCCAATGCAACCGTGCCAGATTATCCAGGTACAACCATCACACATGTCTTCTGTATAAGAGAGAACAGGCTGTGAGATGATCAGATGCACATAGTAATGGGGAGTTTTATTGGAATATTCGTATACCTGAGGACATTTTACTGAAAAAGCCTAACTAAACGAATTGGAAAGTTTCACTTAGTCTCAATTTTATTTAGTACTAGCATCAGATAGGAGAGGAGTACACGAGAACCTGCTTCTAAGCATTCCAGGGGAAAACACATCTAAAGTTTATCAAAACACTGATATACTTAATCTGATATTGAAAAGGACAGATTAAAGTTATTAAAAAATTCCACTGTTTCCTTAGTTCTGTTAACATACCAAAAGTTTCTCCATTCCCAATAATGAAGACATTAAAAAGTCTCAATAAGTCCATGGCTTTATAGTGAGCAACTGCAGAACTTGCATATCTTCTTTTTTTATTTTTATTTTATTAAATTAATTTAAATGACCTTCAGTCTTCCGTATCTCAAAAACATATTTATACATATTCTAAGTTGTGAGGTTTTTTTTTTTTAATCAACCAAAATATTAACTTCATCTTACCTTTAACCACCTCTGCCACATTACAATTAGGATCAATACTTCCAATATGTTTGGGATGAGCAGGATTAATATCTCCACCAAAAAGAAGTGCTAAAAGGAAAAAGAAATGGCAGTAAGTTGTCTATTACACTTGGGGCAGCCCAGAAAGTTTAAATCTGACGGTATCTGAAGTTTAGTGGATAACACATCATTTTGTAAAAAGATTCTCTAGTGAATCGCCAGAATTCTTGTTTAGGAAAACTAACTGCCTCCCTCCTCCTCTTTTTTAAGCCCCCCTCTTTTTCTTTTTTTTTTTTATAGCTAAGACTAGTTAATACAGAAATAGTGGTGTGGGCGGGTTAAGATAAAAACCTAGAAGTGGACTATTAAAAATTAGGTAAAACTAAAATGTCAAATGCTTCATTCATACTATTATTTCAGAACAGCAGCACTCACAACAGTGAAAATGTAATAGTAAAAAGGACTGAGGAGCTGCAAGATAGCATTAAAAGCCTTTTACACTCACCTGAGCTGCAATTTCACAGCTGGCACAGAGGTCTCACTCAACTTTCTCCCTGACTCTCAGCAGTATGCTCCCCACTCCCTCCTTTGCACAAGGGTCTGGCGCTCACCAGATCCTTCCCTGAGAGTTTAGCTCTCAAGGTAGAAAGGTCTTACACTTTTCTGCAGAAGTGATTTTCTGCAATTTTAGCAAGTTAGTCATCTCTGATATGAAACAGATACAGTACGAAGGTGAGGAAAAGACAAGTTCTGAAAGTTTTTCCTATTCTGGTCATGGTGAGCTAATACGCTGGCACACTGCAGCTTGCAGAACTGCACTGTAAGAAACAGTCTGTCAATAATGTATGAAACAGAAATGCAAACTAAATAAAAACCTGTTTCTGCATTCTGCTTTCCAATTGTCTTTTTCATCAGTGCTTCAAGATTAATATTTACCATCATGGATGGATCACTAACATTGCTTAGCATAGAGAAGTTGTACAAGTTTAAGCATCTACAAGCGGTTTTGAGTTTCAATCAGTTAAATAACAGCATCTATAAGAAAAACCATTTCCGTTCAATAAAGTTAGTTTAATATTTTAGAACTACTTTTAGAACTACTTTTTACTTATTGCTAGAACTCTTTCAACTTAACTTGATATTATGTCTGTCATTTGTCTGCCCAAGTTCAAGTAAAGAAGAAGGTGCACATTTATCTCTTTTTGTATGGTTTGCCACATGAAAGTTATTTGTACACACACAGCAAGGCATTTGCTAGTCACACAAAAGCTTACTGGAAAGACACACAACTTGTAGTAAAATACTTTACACTACAGTACTCTAGCACCCGTGTTATCTGTAGTGTACTACAATTTCTAAGAGCTCATAAAAGCAGAATACTGGGCAGAGAATGAAGCTCTAGAGCTAAAAGGTACAAGATACACTAAAAGAGATCACAAGGTTGTCCTTAACTTCATACAGATCACTTTCTGCATGGTTGCACATACTGGTTAATAAGAGCTGTGCAAGTAACTCACTTCACTCTGTAATATGAATATAAAAAAGTAAGTTCATTAGTAACAAAAAAATGACACAGAAGCTAATAACAAAGGATGACTAATTCTAGCATTTATTCATAAATAGGGAATAGGAAGTAGAGGGTGACAACGGATATAATTTAAAACTGAAGTTAGAAATACTCAAACTATTTAGAATGCAAGAAAGCTTAGATAACTTGCTGAAAAATCAACAGTAAAAAGACATACTGTGCACAATACATTCAAAACTTAATGGCATCCTTGCATTTCATTATGAAATAAATGTGAGCTGTACAAATTATACTAAGAGATTTGTGAGCAGAAAGATACATCTACTCTACTACTATCAAAAAATACTTCATGTATCACTACGCAAGCTGTCTCTGCCAACAAGATTAAAAAGCGACAGCCACACTGACAAAGCCTGACAATTATAGAAGAAAGTGTACTGGTGTTTCGGATTCATTTGTGATAACTGCAAAGTACCAAATTAACCAGTTGCCAGCATATATCTTTTACCATAATTAGCATAGAATATTAAGAATTAGTCTTGAGTATGAAAAACAAAAAACAAAGCAAAGCTATGGCTTCAGGTTTACAAGCAGTAACTAATGAGTTCTCAAAGATGAAAAAAGCAATCACTTACTGTGTTGGTTAATAAGCATACGGAAAGAGATGCGATTGGTGTAGAATCTATCTAGAAAATACTGGATGTTACTGCTAACGAATGGATCAAAGCCATATTTTTCCTTGTATTCAATCACCCCTTGCGCCATGGTTGGAACCACATCGTTGTGTCTGTTCCTGACTTTAATTAAAACATCTAAAAAGCTAGAGGAAACAAAATTAGAAACAGATTATTAAAAGTATAATTAAACTCAATCTCTCACTTCTGTTTTCAACTCCTCCCCGCAAAACCCTTTTATCTGTTTACTATCCCTCCCAGCCAACAAAAAAAATTATCAGAGGGAGAACATAAAAATATAGCAGTACCTAAACAAACCTATTTAAAGAGAAATACTTGGTCAACTTCTCCTTCACAAAATCCATGAAATATTTAGGGCCTCAAATCAAGTTATTCCTCTGCAAATCATTCCTTTAAATTAAAACTCTCTTTTCCATTAACAGAGAGCAGAAGATTTTCTTTTATTGCAAACGAATGTACCATGGTAACACTCATTCTCTGCAACCAACAGTAGCTGGAAGATGAGAAAGGAAACTCAGGAAAAACAACCTGAGGAATTTTACACTTCATACTTTCTTCCCAACACCTCAGCTTGTGCAGTGTAACTTTTGAATGCATTTCCTTTGCCCGGCACCTATTCTGGTAAGTTGGCATATCAGGACAGGTAATCATTATCAGTGTGACTTCTGTTCAGTTTCCTTTCCCACCGCTGGATGGCAGAGCACATACAACGGTGCCCGGATGGGCTCTTTCCCGTGATAGCTCGGCAAGTTTCAGGGTACCGCTTCCATCGCTTTTAACAAGCGCCTGTTAACAAGCACTAACTTTGAAACAGCTTGGAGGACTTTTGTTTCTCCTGCCAAGGCAGCTCAACACCTATGGTCTTCAAAGTGCTCATCCTTTTTCTTCCACACATGCAAACTCACACATACTTGAAATGTTAATTTTTAATAACTTTCTAAAGACTAGACATGGAAAATCACTACTACTCAACCCTGCTACATTCTCTAATATTAAATTAATATTGACACCGAAATGATTATATCATCTTGTTTAAAAGAAAAGTACACACAGTGAAATGCAGCTTTCAAAAGAAAGCACAGCTGGGAGGCTCGTTCAGCTATGCCTGTATCTGCAAATCTACAGATCCTTAAAAAACATTCTCACTAGATTTACAACAAACACAAAAAAGAAATGTATTAATTATTTTTATCAAAAGTAGAAAATATACCAACGAAGAAAAGAAAGAACATTAAGACTAAGAAAAGTAAAAATGACTACCAATAATCGCCACTTTTAAAGCAGATGCTTCCTTCCTTTTCAGAACCACTTAGCCAAGACAATCATTTAATGTTATACCATACCATTCTTAACAAGTGACACGCTTTTAAAATTATTTCTCCCAAGGGAATGTAGGATTCACTTTTAATAGTTTTTTTCACCATCCGCAGTCTAACCACCAGTTTTTACCTGTGTATTAACAAACAGTTCAGTAGTTTTTCAACACTGTTTTGTTGCCTAGGAAAGGGGAATCTTTAACTGACTAATTCCCCAGTCTAAATACTATCACAGTACAGAATGACTGTTTTCTTACTTACCAATCTTGCTGATGGGACAGCTTAAAATATTTTAATGCTTAAATTGTTTGTAGGCTCTTTTAATGTTTAGCAGGTCTTGATTTTGTGTGATCTGTAACCACTGAGGTCTCTGATGTTAGTTTTCGAGAAAGACTAGTGCCCAGCTGTACTCATGCTGCTTCTCTGTTTCAGAGCAACAAGACACTAGCTAAAAACAGAGCTGAGAGGCAACACTTAAAATGACATCTGAAAGACAACTGTCAACACTCTCTACTAACTGCTACTTGCTGACAGCTTTGCTATTTGTTTTTAAATACCTCCACTATCCACAATATCTACAACACGATGCCCATGTGCTCCACGAGGGCAAACTGTTCACTGACACCCTGCTACCAAAGTGCTTAAACGCACAGAGCATGACGAAGGGCAAACGAAGCGCTACGAGGTTTATCTGCCACAGACCAGCAAATCATAGTTGAAGCTTAGTGTGCAAATACACACAATAAAGGAATTCTTCATTATTGTAGTGATATAACAAGCCTCCTGTTCCATCTTCAAAGATGTTCACTGAAGTGTTTCCATCAAGCAGATAGTTTTAAAGGGCCAAATACATGAAGTACACAGGCATGTTTCAAAGCAGCAGGGCAGAAAGCAAAACACATTTGCTTAATTTTACCACTTATTCCTTACAAACCCCTCCCTACCCCCCCTTACTCCCCCCTAAAAGACTCCAAGCTTTTGCTGTACTCAAACTGTGGGAGACCTTATCAAGGAAATTTTAAAATGCTCATGGGATTAGCTGGGGGGCAGAAATACTCCAGAATAGCTCTGAAAATTTTATTTAGCAATTGTTGGGTTTTTTTCCAAAATTCAGTGTATCGTATTTTCAAAACCACAATGAATAAATAATGCAGATGGTTTGACAGATGAGAAATTATTAATATGAAGCTATTTTAGTCAAGCAAGCTTCAGTGGCTTCTGTATTAACAAAAGAATATTTAAGGCATTACCATTGCTATTAAATAAATTAAGCCTATAGACTTCTGCAAAGACAATTAATGAATGTCACAACACAAGTTATTATTTAACTCCCTAATGACTATATATATTATTCTGTTTTGATCTATCACCACAGTGCAAGAAAAGAAGGCAACATAAAGACAAAGGGAATTTTTGCTATGTCCATTTTATGAATAGTATTATCTGAAAGATTAAAGACAAGAAAGTGATGAGTATACTGAAAAAAAAAAACCCAACCTTTTAAATGGAACAGATATGCAATGCATTTGTTTTGATTGGCTGCTCTTTTTTAAAGAAGCAGTAGCTGGTAGCTAGGAATAACCAGAAAGACAGGTAACAAGCTCACACTAAAAGATTTCTCTACTAGAAAGTGTAGCTACTTTCGAAGTGCAAAACTAAGTAGCACTTCACATTACTTAAAAGTAACAAAGTGGCACCTTCTTAATCAAATCTACTCCAATACTTACACAGAACTACAGAATGGTAGGGGTTGGAAGGGACGTCTGGAGATCACCTAGTCCAACCCCCCTGCCAGAGCAGGGTCACCTTAGAGCAGGTTGCACAGGAACGCGTCCAGGCGGGTTTGGAATGTCGCCAGAGATGGAGACTCCACCACCTCTCTGGGCAGCCTGTTCCAGTGCTCTGCCACCCTCAAAGTAAAGAAGTTCCTCCTCATGTTTAGGTGGAACTTCCCATGTTCAAGTTTGTGCCTGTTACCTCTTGTCCTGTCACTGGGCACCACTGAAAAGAGCCTGACCCCATCCTCCTGACACCCCCCCTTTAAGTATTTATAAGCATTGATAAGATCTTCCCTCAGTCATCTTTTTTCCAGACTAAAAAGACCCAAATCCCTCAGCCTTTCAAATTGCCTTACTTATTTCAAATTGCTACCAGAATCGCTATTTTAATCTTAGTGCTGCAGAAAGGAAAGTTACTTCTTGTTTACTAAGTTTCTTGTGTGTGTGTTACCTCTAGACATACTGGCAGCTTACTACTTCAGTTGCTCTCAGTTCCAGGACACTCCCACACATGCCCTGAGAGGGCCCCAAAAAGAAAAATCAGCAAAGAAACTCACGGGTATAGGTGGTGGAGTAAATGTTCTTTGAAAGTACATGTGAACAGCACATTTTACAAACCCTTCAATTTTTGAAAAACAACTTCTGCCTCTGTGTGTTTATCCAGATGCATATTGACACCATGTGAAGTTTCCAACGCTTCTGCCAGCTTACACCCTCTACACCAAGTGTGGACACCTTATCTTAGCACTCAGCAATCACACTGATGGAACTGTGGAAAGACTTCCACCTGACCAGTCTGCAGCTTGAGGAAAGATATTTGTGTTACCAAAAATGCAAAAGTAACCTGACCTTTCTGCATATGCCCATACTACTGGCAGCAACAGTAATCTGGCAACATTGTAGTAAGTCTTCATAAGGTCTGCTAACCAATAGAACATAATAAAGAAACTGAAGCACCCCTGAACTGCTTCATCACAGAAATGCTAAGACAAAAAAAATCCCTTTAAAGGATTTTGCCCAGTGTTCATAAAAAGGTAGATTTATCTGGTGGTTTATTACAAGATAAATATGGACATAGTTAAGAGTACTTTTGAAAGACGCTGTTTGTCAAGAATATTAAAATAGTAGCTAATTTCAGAAAGTTAGGAATAGATGACATGCAGATAGAAGGAAAGTAAATCTGACTTTCTAATCTTAGGTAGCCTATCCAAGAAGAATAAATTTGATCTTTAATCAGATAATGCAGTTTTTGTCTCTTCACAGGCCAAACTTAGTATAAAAAAGTAGGCAAACTTACTGCTAAACTAGTCACAAACAGAAATTCTTGTCCCATCAGCAAACAGGCTGTAACTACAGAATCACAAAATGTAACAGCTAGAGGTAGTCGAAAAGTTCATCTTATTTATCCACTACAGAATAAGCATGCCTAGAACATCACTGAAAGCTATCTAATCTATTCCTAAAAGCTTTTAAAATGGGATGCTCTATAGCCTTCTGAAATGGTCTTTTTCAGTCTGTTCTCACTAACATTAGAATTTGTACTTTTTGCCCTGCATACAATCTCAACTTTAATAATAATCAGCCATTTTTTAAATTCTCCACTTTAAGCAACCACTCATCCTTTATTACAGTGATTTTTTTTCAGTATTTTTTTGGCACACTCAAGACTTCCAGTGTCTCACACTTCAGTATTTTTTTTGCCAGTCTAAACAAATGCCTTCAACATTATTCAGAGGCGGAACTCTCCAAGTCTCTAATTCTTGTTCCTTTCACATCAATACTGTCCATGGGTGATTTAATTTCTTAATAGGTAGTACCCAGAACTGAAGACAGTATTCCAGCTTAGGACTCGCACTGAGAAAATAGTTACTTCCCCCTTGTTCAATAGCAGTACAATTCACTCAGTCAGTCTATAATCCTTACGGCTCCTTCTACAGTTCTGCCAAGCAGGGAATCTGGTACTCATGCACTTAAGTTTCCCCTGCGTGTATTGCTTAATACTTAAAAAATAAAGCGTAAGGATCTCAGATAACGTGCCCACAGTCAAAAGAGCATAACATCTAAAATGCATTACCTAATAAACCCCTTACTTAACCTAACATAACATAACATAGCAGTTAATGTATCTGAAACTAACTGAAAACAAAACACCATTTTTGCACAGCGCAGGCCACATCTTGCACGAAAAGAGCATTTGTTGGATGGCAAGACGTATTATGAAACACTTCCTATATAGCACTGCTTGATCAGCCAAGATTTCCACAGCTTAAAAAGAAATTCAAGTTTAAAAGACAAGCCACCCTAAGAAAACTAATCAATGGGACAAAACACCTGCAAGAAGTAATCTCCTGAAACAAAGTTGACTGCTATATGGGACAGGGTAACCATAGACCTTAGCACTGGGGGGCAAAGCGGGGGGTGTGTGGTTTTGTTTAAGTCTCTGATGCATATGTTGCACCTGTGGTTCTGACTTACACATGGTGGGGTTTTTTTCTCCGTTTTTACGCATACAAATTTCCAGGAAACATTCTAATCACAATTTTAACATGATTTTGTTGATAAAGAAAGTTGGCTACGCTTTCCTTTCTTCTCTTAACATAAGTAATATTATTGAATGAGGTAGGTAAACACCAATAACTGACTCCATTAAAACAGTTTTTAGATAAAAACAATGATTGACACATTGAATGTTTTCAAACTAAAAACACTGAAAGTATTAATGTGTTAATACACATTACATACAACAGAGTACTAAGCTCAATGTATAGTAAAACAACATTTTATTCATAAGTATTTGATACGCAAGCATAGTCTCACATGCATGTTGTCCTCTCAACGCAGCCTTGGAAGAAGCATTTCATGCCATTTCTTAAACTATCAGACTGTATAAATGCAAAATATATTGTCCAAAAGCACTCAGATTCCTATATTCTGCTCCAGATTACAATTTTGGCCTTTGCTACGCAAATTCTACCTTACAAAAAAGATCACTGTTATCCTACAGTACTAACCCACTTTTTTTTTTTTTGAGACAGATTAATTTAAAATAAACCATCACTAGAAAACAAATTACTCACTCATCCAGAACATGAGGATCCTCAGGACTTTTATTTTCATATTCTAAAAGCTCAAGGAAACTCTGCATGTACCTGAAATAAGGAAAAATTATAAAGTATTAGTTAAAATACTTAAACCTAAATTACTTTTGAATTTTTATTGATCTTAAGACTACAACCTTATCTGAAACAACACAAGCACAGTACACAGTTCTCTGCAAAAGATAAAATGAAGTGGGATGCTGCAGCAAAGGGAAAGAAAGCAACTACAATATATTATATTGAATTTAAAAATATTATTTATGACCCTACAGTCCACGATTCAGGAAAACTGATACACAAAATCAAGCTGAAGTTAACAAGAGCAAACTCTCTCTTCAGGTAGGTCTGTAATTTCAGGTAACTTAGTTGATCCCTGGATCTTGATTTCTCCGTCATCTACTTTGTAGAGATGTTAGTTTGCTCCCACGTTCCTCAGAGAGCAATCCAACCTTCCTTCCAAAATAAAGCTCCAGGGAACCCTCCCCAAAAGCCGTGCTAACACGGCTGCATCAAGGTGGTCCTACGAGAAGAGCACGCCCCTTCACACACTCCCACATCTCCTCACATTGTACCCCAGGCCACGGGACACAACCCTCAGTTTTGTAAAAACATGACTCTTGCACAACACAGCTCTGTCTAGTTCAGACATTCAGCACACAGGGGATATTAACTGAGGCTTAGAGCCAATGAGGTACCACACAGGACCCAAAGAAGATTAAAGGCAAAGTACCACTCATGAACACAGCTGGCCTGCTCTGTAGGAAACTAGCCCAGCACCAGCATAAATGCCACCACCTCATACCACTGGGCCTGAGGACCAGGTATCACCCCCTGAAGCAGGTGCACACAGCAGTGCAGATGTAGCTTTAAAGATTACAGAAATGGGACCTATTTCTTGAAGTAAATCACAGAAGGTATCAATCACACACATAAAAAATAGGGTTTCAATGTTACCAGAAGGAGCTATCATTTGTCTCCCTTTGCCCTCCCTTCACCCAGGTTAAGCACTGCCATTTACACCATGATAACAATGCTAATCACATGTGTGTGTCAACAGCTGAACTCCCTGCAATGGCAAAACAGCCACCCAGATTGATTAAAAACACCAAACAAACCTTTCTCATATGTGAAAACAACTTAAAGAAGGGTCTAACCAGCTAGAGCTAGCAAAAGAGATAAAAGTTAAGCATAAAGCCTACATAAGGAAAAAGCAAACCAAATGAGCAAGCCTTTCCCCTTTCAGTAGCAGCAACCCATTAGACCAGCTCAGCAGAACGATCTGTGCATAAACTCAGTGCCTATGAGATTGATCCCAGTCGCTGAAGCTTGGGCAACTTCACATTACAATAAAACCTCTTTTGGTAGCAGTTCTATGTTAAGACCAGCTTAAGCAGGCTACGAAACTTCACCCTACATCTTCAGCACTGCTGTCTAAATGACTCCTTCCAGAACCACGTATTGCTACTCCACCTCCCGTTTCAGTTGCAGCCACCACAGGTCACTGTGACATTTCTCCAGGGAGACCAACATTTTCAACATGGTCAGCACAGCAACACTAGCTCCTGTCCCTCTGTGTGTTTTTGCCCTCCTGCAGCCCTGACAAATGACTACAGAAAGCCCCCAAATGTTTGGCGGTTACAAGTTTGGCAAGTAGCTGATGTCTCCAGTACTGCTTATTTTAAAACATGTTCTTTTACACTGCTAAGAGATAGTACCAGTTTGGAATAACCATCTCGCCACACTCCCAGGAATTCAAGAAATTGCCTAGGGTCACTTCAAGGAACAGGCAGTAACTCAAGGAGCCATAGCCCTCTATCCACTGAAAATGAGTTCCTGAAAAGTGCAAGTGAAGCAGTGCTAACTATACAGGGACAGTATATGTGATGTGGAGGACAGAGAGGCAGCGGAAGAATCATCAGGACTGGCAGCTGGAGGAGGGACTGAGTTTCTGACAGAGTGAATGACAACTAATCTCCTTTGGGAATGTGTCCTTGCATGCAGTGCCATTTTATTCTCACTGGAAAAAGCTGTTTTACTCTCTGAACTCAGCTGCTTCACCTGCAAGACTTAACATGTAACAAATTATGATCACCCTCACTCCCTTGTTTAAGAGGTACGTGCTCTTCAACATCATCTGCCTCATATGAATCACGGTCAACCAAATTAATCATGGGTACAGGATGGGAAATAAGGTACCATTATTACAGTGAGCAAAACACAGTAATAAAGCATCAGCAAAGGAACTCCAAAATGAAAGATGGGAATGTGGTGGACAGGGCACTGAGGCAATTTGGGGTGTTATCAGTTTGGCTCTATGAAGGCAATAAGATGAGGTTTTGACTTCTTGCTAAACCAGGCAATGTCACACAGAAGCAACGCTTAAGACCCATTCCTGTGTGTAATTTTGCTCTGCCACTTCCTCCACCAGTCTTTGCTACCTCCTCCACCATTTCCTTGATGGGTGATAAGAACATACCACATTCAATGCATAATTATCTCAAAGAGGAAACGGACTTTCTGGGCTTTTTCTGTGAATAAAGGGTATAATTCATGTGGCATCTTTTTCTTGCAAATACATTTAGGAATTAAAGACTAAAGATGACAAGCATTGTCAGATCAGACTGGTTCCCTCATGCTGTGGGTTGTAATATAACAAGAACGCTTAAATCTTCCTTTGTAATTAAATAAATATTTGTTGTCTTAAATTTGTGTGGTAAAAGGAAAACAGGCGAAATATTTCTTTGATTCTACAAACAGCCTACACAAAAAAACCCTGCACAATTACTGTGAAGGAGTCTTATTCTATTCTTTAAATACAGGCTGATATCTTGCCACTCAATGACTAAGTCTACATTAACTTTTTTTTTTTTAACAAATCTAAACCTGCTGTATGGTTTTGAAATTAACCCCCCCCAATAACATTCACTTAATCTACATTGCTTATATTTGCAGTGCTTTTGGCACTTCTCAGAAGACTAGGTTCTTCTCAGAAGAAACTTAAAAATGGAACCTGCTGTAGATGCACATCAAGTCTATGAAACCCAAGGTAGCCATCATGACCTGAATCAACGAGTGGGCCAAAACGCTGTGATTTCTCCAGCACAGGCATAGCACAACACATGCCAGGAGGTAGACTACGAACTCTCACACGCACCCTCCACACTGTAAAATGTTTCTCATATTACATGAAGGGCCAAGTGCTGTAGGTGTCAGCAAGTTGGCCAACAACCACCCCTCTACTCTTTATGCTCCCCTCCCCCATCCTTTCAAACATTCCTCCTGGTTTGAAATCCTTTCTCCTCCTACTTTAATTTCTGTTGTCATCCTCCCTGTTTTGTAGGGGACTTCAATTCTTTTCCTCGCACTCTCTGTTTCTCCCCACTTCCCCAGTCCACTCCTCTACACCCCGTTTTCATAAAGGCAACAAGAGTGCTTTCTGCCTCCCAGAACATCCAAGGCCGCAAGCCAGCTTTTCAAGAAAATTCAGAATCACAGAGTCATTTAGGTTGGAAGAGATCTCTTGAAATCATCTAGTCCAACCTCCTTGCTTAAACAGGGTCAGCTAGAGCAGGTTGTCCAGGACCATGTCCAGTTGGGGTTTGAATCTCTCAACCGAAGGAGACACCACAGCCCCTCTGTTCATCGCCTCCTGTCCTGTCACTGAGCACTACTGAAAAGAGTCTGGCTCCCTCATCTTCATTCTCTCCCACTAGGTACTTATACACACTGATAATATCCTGTTCCCCCGCCCACCCAACCCTTCCCTTCTTCAGGTCAAACAGTCCAGACAGCTTGCTGAATATCTTGAAGGAAATACTTGGCTCTCAGCTTCTTCCCATATGAAAGATGCTTCAGTAAATCTGTGTCATGAAAAAAGTGACAGCTTCTCTTGTGGCAAAGTAAGAGGAGGTTATTAGGAAGCTCCTCACCCCCATCTGTCATTATATATTATGAAAGTCCTGTTTCTGAAGACCCAGGACAACCACCACACTTAAGAAGAAGCAACACAGCAGGTGCTTTTTACTACAGATCTCCTACCAGAAATTTCAAACATCAGCAGTCCTGTGCTGAACTTAAGGATAAAACAGCAATGAGTATTTCTGGTACTGAAAGTAGCCGATACCTGGTTTTTGTGCTGTGTGGATTTGATTGGTTGCCTACCATTACTGGTATGCTCTATTGAGATTTCTACTCTGTTAGCTTACTGGGACATTGTTCCTAAGACTGCTGCCCCCGGAATAATCCAACACCACTTGTCCTTTGTTGAAGGATAAGCACTTTTACCAGAGTAACAGGCAGGGGCAAGCCAAGTGTTTCTCTCATCTATGCAGGAAGCAATTGTGCAGAAAACTGTCTCAGTCAGAAAAAGCTTAAAGCAAGCCTCAACTAGAAAAAAGCTGCTAAACATGATGACCAATCTTCAGCACAACCAGAACAGCTTCTGAGGTCATTGCAGGCTCAACATAGCACCAATGAGGAACTGCGAGTTTCTGAAACAGAGGAAAGTTACACAAACTAAATGCTCTAAACCAAGGAAATTTGTAAATGTGCTTACGTAATGTCTCTTTAATCTTTGTGGTGATGGAGAAACTACGGAAACAGGCAATGCTTTTCCTTCAGATATAATTAGCTACAATATTTAGATGTCTCTTTCTGACTCTAAAGTAAACTGAGATTACGTTAGAAGTTCATCAGTACAAGCACTGTATCCAGCAAGTTAGAGGGACCAGCTCAGAGAAAAGCTTAACTTCAAATCAAAGTTATTCAAATTTCTTCCATCATTTTTACTATTTCTTCCAACCCCTTGACTAAATAAAGCTAGAAAAAAGTAACCTTAAATAAATCAAATCTAAACTACTGTCCACTGCCTACCATTATACGTCACCAAAACCAGGATGTTGTAATACCCTGTATATCAGTCTCCACATAACAACCTGGAGCTGCAAACGCTGTACATGTTTTTCTTTTATCCAGTTGTGATTTACAATTTTTACACAACATTTATCCTCCCGCTCCCTCCCAAACAGCTCAAAATTAAAGAAATTAAGCAAAAGCTTGCTTAAAAGGAAATTTATAACTCTGATAGCTGTAATAAGTAATTCAAAACATTGTCTTAACTACCACTGACAGTTCAATCTGCCTGAAGGTGAGCACTCAGCAATGCAGTTCATTCCTGTAACAGCTAGTGTGCGTAAAAAAAGATCATTCCCCTTTCATATAATTATCTATTTCCTTGAATCTTCTTTTAATTTGAACTGTGGGTGTAGATACGGATAAATGAAGGTGGTAACTACAGGATTTATCAAGCACTGAAAAGCAAGACCTTGTGATGTTTTAAACACACTTCACTCACACAAAATTACCAGCTAGCTAGAATAAAGGAGAAAAGTACCAGAATAATGGATGATTTGCTATATTATTAGTAAATGAATACAACTATACAGAACACAAATCTACAAAAAAGCCACCCAGCACAAACAAAAAAAAAAAAAAAAAGAGAGCATCAGTTATATTTTGCTATCTTCAGTGAGTCATCAAAAGCAGAAATCAAAGCCTATGACCTTCAAAAATCAGTTGTCTTTCTGGTGTTTAATTTTTTTAATCACAATACACTACAATTCATTGCGCAAGCTCTCTGGTTTCAAGCACCCTTTAGCCTTGTTCTTTTGTTAATTACTGCCAGGTAGATTGAATTCTTGTTAGTCTGCCAAATGTACTAATCCTAGAATGGCCCATTTCATACATGAAATAACTGTAAATACCCATAATGTCAACTCCAGATTTTCCTGGTGTGTTTTTGTTTGTTTGTTTTTTAAACTCATGCAAGATACCTTTGCTTTTTCCCCTATGTGTATTTCACTAAGATTTCCCTTTAGAATCTCTCTAACACCAAAGCATCGAAAATATAAAACTTATCTCCATGGTAACACAATCTTGTTAGCATAGTCTGAATGCAAGAAATAGAGGAAAAACAATTATCAATCCCCAAACTGTACTGATTTCTCTAATGGGTTGTGCTGGGTTTGGCTGGGATAGAGTTAATTTTCTTCACAGTAGCTGGTATGGGGCTATGTTTTGGGTTTGTGCTGAAAACAGTGTTGATAACACAGGGATGTTTCAGTTACTGCTGAGCAGTGCTTACACAGAGTCAAGGTCTTTTCTGTTCCTCACCCCACCCCACCAGTGAGTAAGCTGGGGGTGCACAAGAAGTTGGGAGGGGACACAGCTGGGACAGCTGACCAAAGGGATACCCTGTACCACATGATGCGATGCTCAGCATATGAAGCTGGGGGAAGAATAAAGGGGGGGACATCTGCAGTGAAGGCATTTGTCTTCCCAAGTAACCATTATGCGTGATGGAGCCCTGCTTTCCTGGAGATGGCTGAACATCTGCCTGCCGATGGGAAGCAGTGAATGAATTCCTTGTTTTGCTTTGCTTGGGTGCACAGCTTTTGCTTTACCTATTAAACTGTCTTTATCTCAACCCATGAGTTTTTTCACTTTTACTCTTCAGATTCTCTCCCCTATTCCACCAGGGGGGAGTGAGCAAGCGGCTGTGCTTTGCTTAGTTGCCAGCTGGGGTTAAACAACATGGGTCTTTCCAAGGAGATAAATGGAAATTCATAGCTTTCTCCAAGGAAAAGTACTAAAGAGAAGTAGAGAAATTTGGCCAGGGTTAATTAAAATGCAAAATTTAGACATGACTGAGTAGCATATTGTGCAAGCCTCACACTTACTTTAGATAATTTTACAAGCTCTAACGTTATCCATTATAAGGTTTTATTGTAACTATTTTCTCATCACATTAGTGATCATATCCTGTATTATGCAACTCTGCCATGTGTTCAATATTCTACTTGTTGTGCACTTCAGCTATAGAGCACCCCCTGAAAGCTGGCCTATAAAAGGCCCACTTCTTTGGAACTAGGAAGTTGCCCACTAATTTTGAAAAACTGAAAATAAGCTGCTGATCCCTAGCACTCTGGTTGTACATCTGTCTGTTATTTGGAATCACTGCAGTTGACAGCCTGAACATATTAACTGTGTTACTATTTTTGATTCACTTTATTCCTTCCCTTGCTCCTCCATGCAAAACATACGCATAAACTAAGTCACAAACTCAAACTGGGACATAGCTAATGTTTTACCTTTGCACAGGTACAAAAATGAAATGCAAAACTGTTTTTTTTGTTCATAGTTCACTCTGTGTAATGCCAGCTTTATTCAGAAAAACGCAGCTGAGTAGCACAAAGGAAGGACAGTTGTTTTGCCTATCCTCTTTGCTGCGCACATTAGGCTAAGGAACCCAGAAAGAAAGGAGAAGAAAAAAATAAAAGCACCTTTCCTGAGAGCAATCAAGCAATCGGTTGAAAAATCTGCTAGGCAGCGCAGTGCAGTCAAAGAGTGTGGTACAGGAAGCAAAGTGCCTACAGCATGACCATGAAGATGGATTAGAGGAGCGGGAGAAGAACAGTATTTGCCTGCAGCAAGGAGAATATTCTCCAGAGTGACAAGATGAGGTTGCTTCCCAAGGGACCTACAAGAGACTACGAAATTCAATGCAATCCAAACTGTCACTGCCTGGCTGGACAGAGGACTGACAGGAAAGGATCCATGCTGTACTGTAGGCAGGGTTAATTTGTTTTCTTACTCCACCAAATTAATCTATTTATAGAGCCACCTTATTTTAATTAAGAAGTTTAATAAAACTCACTTTAAAGATTAGGAGCTTTTTGTATTTTTTGGCATCCCGACATTAAGGAATAAACTGGGAACTCACATTTTAAAGCTCCAGCTGATTTGGAGTCTCACCAAAAGCACATAAAAACATAGGTTTCAAGTGCAAAGTGGTAGTGTAAATAAATCATAAATATACTGGTAACTACAAAAATTACTGAAAATTAGTAAATGAACAGATTAAGGTGAATAATGTCTTAAATTATGTCTTTGCTCACTTGTGGCAAATGTACATCAGATTTTTTGTTTGCATATTAATAAATTGTCAAGCTTCCTCAACCTATGGCATAGTAAAAACAACGGATCATGAAAACAGACCTGAAATGAATTTTCTTGAAGTATGAAACAAGTCTGTCAAGAAGAGAGTTCTTCATTTTACAAGTTCACAAAACTTATGAACGCAGCTAAATTTATATTTATTTATTCTACTGCATAAAGTTCATGTATCTCTCTCTAGATATGTCTAAAATTTAGGTTAAGAAATTATAAATGTTTCAAAACTTGCTATCAGCATAGCTGCAAAATACTCAAGGTCATTCACACTGAAGTTAAAGCTAACTGATACAGTAAACTGTATTTTTCCCAAGGTTCATCACTAGTTTATCACTAGGATTTATAATCCTAGTGATTATAATCCTAACAGGTGAATGTTTAAAAAACAATTTAAAAACTCTAAATAAAAAAAATAAGAAATAAGCTCTTTGAAGTCCACATCTATAATCAGGAAAGCAACATGCTACAGTTACTTTGTTACTGGTCCAGTGGAAGGTGTCCCTGACCATGGCAGGGGGGTTGGAACAAGATGATTTCAGACTTCTATCTCTGTTGGATGTCCACTTGAATTTCTTCATGATGTTAAAGTCTGACATTTTGGCCCATTAAATAGAGAACTACCAGTCTACAGTTGTGACAGTGCAAATCACATTATCGTATAAAATACACGATTTGGACAAGTATCTTCCAGTTATTATGTGTTCTAATACACCCCAGACTGACTTTTTTTTTTTTTAAATAAAAAAATAAAAAAANCAAGTATCTTCCAGTTATTATGTGTTCTAATACACCCCAGACTGACTTTTTTTTTTTTTAAATAAAAAAATAAAAAAATCAGTAGTATCTATTGTAGCCATGAAAGTCATGCCATGAGTCCTCAAACCTCCAAGCAAAAATTCTGAAGAGGGCATCCACTCTATACACCCATTCAGTTCCTTGGCCACAAGTGATCCAAATGTTGCTTGACTCTGTATTAGCAGGGCAGAAGCACATGTCACAGAACATATAATTGGACTAGAAGAATTATGCTGTAGAGTCACTACAGAAAAATTACTTTCTTTTCTTCATTCACCTATCTATCCACATTTCACTAAAGACAGCTTCACAAGTCATCTAGATCAGAAAAGCCCAAAAGGCCTGCATATTATCTATTCCTTCCTTTGATATAACAGCTTATGATAACATCAGACAGATGACGCAAGCCTTCAACCCTTGCAAGCTGCCACTTAACCACAAAGCGGTTGCTATTGTGTTGCTCCACGGCATTCACATTTATTTGAGGCACTTAATCACTGCATTTGAAGTGGTCATCGAGACAGCTAGTATTACCTTTCATAGACAAACATGTTTAAACCAAAGTACACAATACCACATACCCTAATTTATATTTTCTAAGTCTGAAGCTTGACAAATGTGAGACCAAACCCAGCAGTCAATGTGGAATTTCTTGGCTCAAGGGCTATGACTGAAATTAACAGAAGCCTACAACATTAGTTACAACTCATACACCTCATACATAGATAAGCTGTTATTCACAAAGGGAAGTTTGTTGTATAGTGCAAATATATTTTTATATAAATTCTCTGGATCAAGTATTTGCAGGTAGAGAAACAATGAATACCCCATGAACAACAGGTTTTTTTAGAGCTTAATACGTAACAAGGTAGTAGTCTCCAACCCTCATTGAGCATGCAAGTAGGCTATAAATTAAGTACTGTGGAAAAAATGACAGGACTTTGAACACTTCAGATACACACTAGTTATTACAATGGAGAACGTTACTTACTGGATGACACCAGATTTTTGCCCTGTTCCATAACTTTTACTGAATACCAGGTTATGTTTTTAAAGATTTATCAATGAGAAGAACAGACAAGGTTTAAGTTTTCTTTCAGTATTTTTGACAAAGGAAGAGTAAGCAGAAAGAACAGGTATTTCAAGAAGTCATGGGTGCAATACAGTAAGGAATATTAAAAAAGCCTGCTGTTGGAAGTTATGGACTGATTCTATTTATCTGAGAGACAACAGTATGCTTTTACTAACTTACAAGACTAACTTACAAATTCTTATCTCTAAGATCCATACTAGAGTATTTACTTAACATTAGACAGAAGAAAATGAAACTTAATTTGACAAGAAGTACGCATTATAAACAATTCTAGGCAGAAACCAGACTTCAGTTCAAGACAATTCATGCTGAGTTGCAAGAAAAACAACACATACAGTGTTAGTTTTACACTAATTTTTTTAATCCACTTTTTTTTTTTTTAAGCTTACCAACTCTGTACTAGCCCAACTGAGGGCCTGTTAAGTAAGTTATCAGGCAACAAATTGACTTCTCTCATGGTGTTGGCTAGTCGCACAGGAAGTTCTTTCCGCAGAAACATGTACGAAGTCTTCTCACATGCATTGTCACGACCTGTTAAAAGGAAGAGAAAAAAACAGATGTCCATTGCAGCACAAATTTTAGACTAGCTAGTACTAGAAGTTTTAAAATTAAAAAAAGAAAAAATCACTTGTGGAAATAAAAATCATTTAAAAATAATTTCTTTCAGTACCCACCTTCACTTCCCTTTCACTCCCAAGATACATATTATACATTTACCTCCTATCTGATATTCTTCCTCATTTCACATCATCTCATCCTCTCTCCTATAAATAAAAATCCTATAAAGAAAAATCTCTCATTCTACAAATAAAAATCATAAAACACTAAGGACTTAATATTAGCTGGAAATAAGGCCCCAAAATAGTCAGACTACAAGTACTACTAAAAATCCTACAAACATTTGAAAGTATGAGATGTTAAGACTCTTGTCCAAATAGTTAAGACTCTTGTCCAAATAGTTAAGACTCTTGTCCAAATAATTCAGATGGAGGATTGGACCTGACTTGACACACTTTTTTGTATTTTGCAGTGTTTCACAAGTGGGGGGATTCCCCACCATTACCTGGACTCTTTAGAAATCAGTTAATTAAAAGAAAAAAAAAAATCCATGTTTTACTTGTAATAAACAGTCAGTATTCTGCTTTTGTCTAGAAAGACAGCAAACCAGTTGAAACCAGTACAACCGCCTTCAAAATTTGGGAGTGAAGGTATAATGCAAGAGCTATAAATTACATTCAAGCAAACCAGAAAGTGTTAAAAGCACTACTAGGCACATAATCACTGAGATTTGCAATTTGAAAGACTCAAGTACTGTGCAACCAGCACAATCAAAGTGATACTTCTTAAGACAGCCCCATTATAATCAGCTGAACAGCAGTTTTCACCTTCTTTGCATAGGTAACGTGCATGGATGGATTAGTTCCAAAACTGTAACACAAGTTTGGAAGAATATGCAGGAAGGATTAGGATTTCCTCCCCCTCCCCCCCGACTCATTTAGGCATCATCAATCAGTGGATGATTAAATTAGGTTAGTGTCAGCAGTGCTATTATTGTTCCTCCAACAAACATTTGCACGTATTTTACTTATTTGCATTTTCACATCTTCAATTACAAATACACACACCCTGTCAAAATTAGACAAAGGAAACAAGACATTACATTGTTGTTTTCTGTGAAGCACAGTAACGATTTCAGAGTTCAATCCTTCAATTAAGTTCAATATCAATTCATCTACAATAGAGGACAGACACTTTTTTATTCACAAGTCGTTGTATATAGTAGGCCTTCAGGAAAACTGTGACTGGACAGCAGGAAAGAATCTCTGACTAGGTCACCCTAAAACTTCAGGGCTGGAAAAACCCTCAGGAACAAGGATGACGACTGCTTCTTCCCAAGAGTGACTGAGAGCAAGTTCAGCTACTTTCTAGGCAATAAAAAGCAAAAGGAATGAAAGACAGCCCAGACAGAGAATGAGGAAATGGTGAACAAGAACCTACAGGCTGTGAAAGGGCATGGGGGCTCTTCACGGACACAGTCATCGGGTTTGTGCAAGGCAGACAACAAGAGCTGCTAGACTGGAAAGCGGGACTGGCAGAAGAGACATGCTTCCTCTCCTCCCATGAGCAAGGGCACATCTCTATTCAACCTGTCTCACCCCAGCAGTTCTAAAATGTCTCTTTTTAAGGAGTTGCCTTGCTCTAATTTACAGCTCCATTTTAGATACAGGGCCCTTTGGGGTCCCTTTGCACGCTCAGTACAGGAAAAGGAAAGGAAGTTGTATTTCAAGCCTGCCTAACTTGAAGGCTTGCTTCACCATAACTTCAGTACTTCTTTTTGGCTTGGGGCATGCAGTCAGAGTATCAGCTGCTTAGATGTATGCGCTCCACAGAGTTGCTTCAGCTTATAGAATAAGGTCAGTTATCTGCCTGCCAAACGGCACGTGCATGGGAAGAGAAAATGACTATTTGCTATGATCAGCAATCATTAGATATCCTTCAGCTTCTGAAGTGAAAAAGCATATTGTCCCCTAACAGGTACTCCTTGGCTGCTGTTCCTCACAGCAACACCTATGCAACCACATTCATCAAAATGAGGGACACCCTACTAAGTACACAAAATAAAATCTGAGTTAAGTTAGGTATTTTCTTAATATAAACATACACAAGTAAGTCTAACTTCTAAAGATCTTTCCAGAAACAGTGTTCTGGTAAGCTGTAGTGACACTTTTGCAGGTTTAGCCTACAGTCAGATACAATTTTTTTCATTGATTGGCTTTAGTTTTTCTTTATTTATTACATCTTTTTTCAAAATATATAGCATTCTTTCCTGATTTTGTTATCATTCCAGCTGGGTCAATACACCTGGCCAGAACCAGGCTTTTGTCTTAAACACCATAGGCTAAAGACAGTTTAAATACATCAGTTTCAGTTCAAGAGAACTGGAAGTCATTCTCTCAGTGTTAAAATGAAAGTGAAACTTCTGAGTAATCTCTCTGATTTATACCGCAGCCCCCCCAAGAAGTTACTCAATAATACAAATATGACCTGCTTAACTTTATTCAAATTCAAATGGAATAAATAATACAGTAATCCTATGCCCTAGTGCAAACTACACTGCACTAGGCAACAAGGACTGCGTTTAGCTTTATTTCCAGAAACAAGAGGTGCTGTGTTAGAGAGCTATTTAATTATGGTGAACTGAAGACTTACAGTAGCAGCAGACTTCAAGGCAGAGTGTAATGACATGGAAGTATAACACCAACATGGCATTATAATATACTAGGAGTACAGCTTTTGTTATAAATTACTAATAGAAGGCCCACTACTTTTATAACCTGAAGCAATACATTGCAAATACAGCCTTATGCTATCTTGTTAAATTATACGAAATTAACATTCATTTTTAACTGTGAGAAGTCATGATTTTTTGCCTATAAATCACTGAATCTCTGGACTATAGGAATACAATGGAAGAGGCTGGTCAGAAGATGCAATGTGAAGATCACTGGCATAAAGAAAAAGCTTCACCTACATATTTTATCTGTAAATTTACTGTCTTCAGTAGTTCTACAGACATCAGTGCAACTACTGGTTAAATGCTGTATATTTTCTCCCAGGGATAGGATATAAATAGGAAAAGCATTCCAGACTTAACAAAAAAATGCAGGGTCCACCTCAGATCAGAACTGCCATCCTGCCATCAATGGCCAGCAACAGACTGAGCTCCAAGGTGGGGAAGCAGGATCTCGCTGTTCTACTAGTGACAAAACAGTCTACACTGCTAGAGATAGAGAAGTTTCTAATGAGATTATCCATACAATATTCTTATCTTGATATTAAACCTATGGTAAGGCTTTTGCCTTTTTTTTTTTTTATAGTCCACTACTCTTATTTAACTGTTAGTGATTAATTATGGTTCTTTTTTGTCTTGCCTTCTTTCTATTTATGTTTTTCTAAGTAAAATGCATACCTTGACATTAAAAACAGCTAACCCACCACCAAATACTTTTTCGAAGTTTCAGATTCAACTGGATGTGCTTCCACTTAAATGTTACACCTTTAATAACTAAGGATTTCTGCGTAACTTTTCTATTCATACTGAGTTTATTTGAATAAAGGCTAGGTTAACTTATCATCCTAATGAGTGTTTCAATACAAATATATATAAATTTTCCTTAAGTGAAGACTGATCTGCTGAAGTAGCAGAGCCCTTTCTACAGGCTCAATAATGATATATGTTGTACCTCTGCTTAGCTGTCAAATACTTAAATTCAGATTTCAAGTACTAGTACCAAATGAGCACAACAAAATTGTTCAACCTGTAGTCTTAATGCTTAAAAGTAAAGCATTTGAGATTTTAAAGCAGGTGGGATTTTGAGCGTCCTTTAAAAGATTTTAATGTAGATAGAAGTTTCGGAGTGATATCTCAACATACTGAAGATCATCTGCAAGTCAGAAGTTCTGGAAGATTTTCGTTCTGAGAAAAATAGCTAAAATTTATTTCCTTAAACTGACAGCTGCGTAGGTTGCCAATATCAGCACTTGATTTGTGGATCAGCCCACATGCTACACTATACCCCTGAAAGAAACAGCAACTGAAGCAGGAGTTTGAAGTTCACAATGCCATGTATGAGAGATTAGAAACACTAGAAAGGAGAGAATGCCTCAGACACCACAGCACCTGTTAAGTCTTGGATCCTCTACAGCTTACCAAAAATCCTGTATCCTATTTCTTGAATTGACTGTTTCTAGCTACACATCTATAAGAAATGTTTCAGTAAGCTGTATAACAGATCACCCTACAATATCTTGCTACTTGTGACAACACAGAACAACAGTCCAAGTCTTTAGATCCCTTCAAAAGCCAACAGAATTTCATTGCATATTTTAGCTATTCCTGAACGTATTTGTCAAAAAATAAAAGTGAAGGGAAAACACACTTTTGGAGTTATACAAATTAATCAGAAATCATGTTCTCATCTCAAACTGTTGAACTGTTAAAGATTTTAATTTTGGAAGTACATAAGCTGTTAGACACGTAAGTGCATCAAAAATGCAATTACTTCAGTTTTCACAAGTTATGTGTTGATTTTTGTGAAGATAAAACTCTGACAGAGTTCAACAGAAGAATTAAGCAATATTGTGCTTTGTTAATACCCTTGTGAAGAATGGAGGAGAGCTATATTACAGACATTGCGAACTCAGCCCTTTCATTAAGTATGTGAGTAATCTCTAGAATTAACTATACTTCATTAAAACTCTTTCTGCCCAACTTGATAATCAATGTTTAATGCTGACAGAACAGCCATAAAAGGAAATTCTAGTGGACAGCATCAGGTTTATTTTATACATACACATTCATATACCCAGAAACATACAGAGCAAAGAGATCTCTCTACCTTCTGGATAATGCAGATCACACACGCTAAAGTGGAATTCTTTAAAAGCGTGCTTTTAAAAAAATGAAAACGAAAATATTAGAAGACTACTCAAAGTGAAACACTTCTTATCCACAAAGCCAAGAAGAAAGGAAAGTAAGACATCACATGATATGTGGGGTTCACAATTTTACACACCATCAACATTTACTTCCCAGTGTTTTAATACTTGAATTCAATTGAACAATAATTCAGTTTTGTTGCTTTAAGTGGAAAAATTGTGTAGACACAACATTCACCATAGTGAAAATGAAAAGACACCATCAGTCAAACAAGGATCTAAGGAGTGATTCCTGGGCTTTACATCAAACTAAGGTCAGTGAAGAATAATCTATGGAAAACCTTCCACATAACAGCTTTATGCATGACAGAAACAAGCCAGGGTCTGTAACAATACAGTGAGAATGGTACCTCCAAAACATTGCTGCATTTGGAATGGTCACCATCCACAAGAGACAGAGTGTCTCTAAACGATGGTGGATTTGCTTATGCAGTGAAGTACGACACACCTGAAGAACTGATTTGACTGTCCTTGCTCAAGTTTAAGTCAAAAATATAAGTAAACTTAAATAAAACAGTAAGATTTCATAAGAAGTTTACCCAGAAGGTAGCATTTAATATTAAAATCAATTTTCTTAGATGTAAAAAGGCGTTAGATATTTACACCAAAATTAAACCATGCCATTTATTCCATTAGACAAGTATAAGAGAAAAAAAAGGGCAAGAAAATCCATAAATAAAACACGATCTGGAAGCGTCGAGGTAACGCAGGTCACAAAAGCTGACTTGAAGGCATTAGGTCTTCTAAACGCAATACCAGCAGATGGGAAAAGATTAAAGTGGAATATTTTGGGGTTATACATCAATATTATCACTGGTGGACCTTCAATCCAAAGGAAATTCAGGAAGCAGAGTTCTACTTCCAGACAGTTTTCTCTACTAATATATTTTCCCCTCTCTGGGATTCAACTCTTCTCTGAATATATACTCATCTCTTCTCTGTTTTTCCTCTTTCACCTTTTACCCCATAGTGCTAAGAAATGTAAAAGAATGTAACATTGATAATAAGTCCCACTCAGGCTCTAGGGATCATATGCCTGTAGCACGTAGGGGTAAAAGAGGTATTTTTCAATTGGAAGGAATGAACATTCATCACAGTGCTGTCTCTGAACAACTATTTTTTCAGTTCCTTCCATCGCACTGATGGCATTAGACAACTATTGCAAAGCTGGACCTAGAAAAAACTTTTGATCTGGGTTCTGCAACAAGAGGCACAAACAATGTAGAGACTATTCACACACATGTAGTAGACCCTGATTCAATTCTGGCAAATTTTACAAATTGCTAGAGCTGTACTATGCTGTCCAAGATTCAGATTAAAAATTACTAGTTCCATACAGAAGAGGCTGTACACAAACCTTGATTTTGCTGCAGAAGAGGGGAGAAACTAAGCATGAGACCATGAACTCTGGTTCTTCCAGAACATTATCAAATGCTTTCAGTTCAGCTGCCAGATTCCCACATTCATGAAATATTCATTTGAGAACACACTACAGTAGTAGTCCTTCATAGATGATGATCAAAGTCACCTGCTTTAAAAACCTAATATGGCTATCACATCCCCAGCAGGTACTGGACTGCCAGGGTCACATCATAAAAGCATCTGTAGTTTCCGAGTATTAACACTTATCTCAGATGAGACAGGAAAAGAAGAAACTAAGTGCTCTTTTTAGTCTTTTCACTGCACACAGAGCTCTAGTTCTCTCCATGAACTGTGTATCTAACACCCAGACAAGACATTAGATACCACACTACTTTAAGACTCAAAACCAGCCAAGTCCCACCTGTTGTATGTCTGAGAGGTGGGACTCCATTCAGAATCCATAAAAACAAGATCAGAAGCCTTTCACCTCCCATACGCGTGAAACTACTACTATTGCTTTTATCTAGGGCAAAATAAAAGAAGACAGGAAGGCAGAAGTGATCGACCATATCTACCCTCTTCTCTTGAGCTTCCAGAATACTTTTTGGCTCCTATATGGGCAAAAAAAAACAAATTAAAAAAAAAAAAACACACAAAAAAGTGAAGCAGAGGGATGGAGAAATCTTCAAAAGAATACGCAAAAAGATCAAGGCATCTGAGCAGACTGAGCAAAGGCTAAAACTAATAACTCGCTGCTGAAGCTAGGAAAGCAGGACTAAAGGAGGAACAATGAATTCCACTGATTATGCACCATTTCGGGAGCATAGGCTATATATTAAAAGGCTATGCTTGCACAGCCTCAATAAATGTGGCTACAAAAAAAAACCAACCCACAAAAAAAATCCACAAAAAAAGAACCCCACCCAATTCCAAAAACATTCCTGTACCCCAATAGAAATAAAAACATTTTCAGCATACTCTCCAGGTATTTATCTCAACAACCACTAAAAACGCCAATCCCACAAAAAGCATACAGGGTTGGTTTGTTCGGTAAAAGACAGGGCTTTGTAAAACCCAATGAAGATGATGAAGCAAAGGGAAAAAGAACACACAACACGTAACTGGAGATGCTGACTCTTGCTGATCCTCACCCTCTACCACAGGCTGCCTCTAACGAAGCTGTACATTGAAATTGGATTCCCTTTTCTGACCCACGACGTTGCGCTACAGGATAGCAACCACAACCTGCACAGCTGTTCCAACACAGGCAGCTAGCAGATGGCGAAATTTAAGGATATGGCCCACACTAACTTTAGGCTTATTTTTAGACATCCTAGACCTAAGCTTCAGCCTAAATTCCATCACTGCTCTCTAAGGCTACTTCCACCAACACCTACAATTTTTTCATTCAAGTGCCCTGTTTTAAGGACGTGCTTTCACTGACACGTCCTATCAGCATATTAAGAGACTGATTCTATGTTAGTGAGGAAACTGGAAGTTTCCTCTGAAGTTTTAAAAATGAAACTTGAAGAATTAAGAACAGAAAAATATTTTTAGATCTTATTGAACTATAATAAAAGTTTCAGTTTTACGAAGTCTGAACAATTAAGTTTTGTTAAACTTTGTTAAACTGCCAGAAAAACAAAGGAATTAAAGTCTGCAAGTAAGCTTTCCCACAGAGCTTGTTTCTGCTCTTCAGTCCAATTCCCATTATTAGTCACACCTTTGCGGTTTAAGGGAAAGCCTGCTCTGATATGGGCACACAGAGTCTTCTCAATCTAAATTTTTTGTGTTCAAAGATGAGAATTTAGTTGTTAACACTGTACGACCATTGATTTCCACTCTGTGCCATTTCAGTGCCAAGCGTGTTCGATGCAGCCAAACCAGCCAGCTCACATGCTAGTCAGCTTTCCAGTTAAACTTTCCAACATCATGTGACACGTCACTCGGATAAATTACTGGAGCTGAAGTACAGAAACAGTCGAGCTTAATAAACCATTTCTGATTTATGCAATTCAACTAACAACAGATTCAAGCACTCATTGACTGCCAGGCCAACTACAGCGTTTACTTTTTATTCCAAAGGAAAACTTCAGGACACTATTCACTAATGAGAATGCATTAGCCTATATTCTGCTATCTAAATGACCGGTCCAAACCCCACTGAGAAGCCAAAGGTCTAGACTTCCACTATAAAAGTTCAAAATTAAATAAGTATAACTACTCTTCAATTTGTACACAGAAGAAATATGCTTATCTCCACTTATTTCCAAAATCTCTGAAAGAGTCAGCTTGTTTATATCTCATGTGTATTAATTATTATGGCCGTATAGATGAGTATCACTGGTGCTAAGACAAAGTCAGTTCACATTTTCATGTAAATGCAGGTTAAGGACAAAATGCCAGGCAGCTGTCATTAGCACAACTGGACAGCTCAAGATGGATGAAATCACTATATTTATTATTAGATTAGCTATACACTAATGAAATAATAAATAATGTGGTAATAATAATGTAGTAAGTTATGATATATAACTTGTGCACTCCAGTAAGCCTGTTTCAAGTAAATGGTCCTCTGGATTAAACTGATTAAACTGGAATACTGTGTCCAGTTCTGGGCTCCCCAGTTCAAGAGAGACAGGGAGCTACTGGAGGGAGTCCAGCGTAGGGCAACAAAGGTGACTGCGGGATTGGAGCATCTCCCTTATGAGGAAAGGCTGAGGGAGCTGGGACTCTTTAGCCTGGAGAAGAGAAGGCTGAGGGGAGACCTTATGAATGTTTACAAGTATCTAAAGGGTGGGTTTAAGGAGGATGGAGCCAGGCCCTTCTCAGTGGTGCCCAGGAACAGTACGAGGGGTAACGGGCACAAGCTGGAACATAGGAAGTTCCGATCAAATATGAGAAAAAAACTTCTTTACGGTGAGGGTGACCGAGCACTGGAACAGGCTGCCCAGGTAGGCTGTGGAATCCCCTTCTCTGGAGGCTTTCAAGACCCGTCTGGATGCAGTCCTGAGTCATGTGCTCTAGGCAATCCTGCTTTAGCAGGGGAGTTGGACTAGGTGATCTCTAGAGGTCCCTTCCAACTCTGAAATTCCGTGATTCTGTGACTGTGCAGTTAACTTACTACTAAAGCAGCTTAACTTACTACTGCTCTGGAGCAGATAAACAGAAGGAATTAACAGATGCACTATACACTGTAGATCTAAAAGTCTTAGCGAAACTGCAATCATTAATTTTAACTCTTAAAGCCACAGCCTTCCTTTCACTGAAAAAACTCAAGGGAAGATGTATGTCCCTCTCTCAAGAGGAACGGATTAATAGCCACGGCTTCTAAAAGCTGTAAACCAGTACCATGTGTTATTATATAGAACAACCCGAATTAAAATAAAAGCATGAATTTTTAAAATAAGCCTCCCTGACCTAAAAATAAATTTTTAACTGCTTACCACTCAGTTCTAATGAGGTAACATTTTGAGTATTTTAAAGTATTTGCCAAGAGAAAGCACAGTAATCAAAAGGATCTATAAAGTTTAGTGCAGAAGCACTCAAGCAACTACCCGCAGGCTGTATTGTTCTTTTAGACACATAGGTCTAAGGTTGTCTTCCCTTAGGGCAATTTGGGAGTAGGCTGGAAGTCAGATGAATCATTTTAGCAGCTAGGCTTTGTCTTGCCCTTATCACAGGCACTCCCCACAGTACATGACAGGCAAAGAGACAAAATGTTCTTCAGAGAAGCCATGGCCCAGATCGGGTTCCTGATCAACCTATCCATACAACCCAAAGGCTCCCTCCCTAACCAAGCGCAAGAAGCCCCTAAAAAAAAAGAGACTCTTCAGTCTACATCAGATCCTCCTCCACTAACACTCCTAAGACCTAAGCAGGGAATAGTCTGAGAGCAGAAGATAGGTGTGCATACTGTACTGGACCTCAACCCCAGCCTACACAGCAAAGGGGCTCTGTGGCTTTCAAACAGGAGGTGCTGGACAAAACAAATTTAGTGTTTTGTTCTGGTGAGACTCAAAATTTTAAAACAAATTTAAAAACTTTTTTTTAAATGTAGATGAGACTTAAAACACCAAGCCAAAGAAACTTTATTCCCCATTTGTTGCTCTCTGATCAGATTCTGTTACAATAAACTAACCAGAAAAGACTGAATTTTGCTCCTTTGACCTTGTAATAACCTTTTTCTCCCATAAAAGGTGAATATCTATTTTACATTGAAGGTTATAAGTAGATATTCAAAATTTTTAACACTCTCACAGCTTCAACAACTTCCTCCCTAACCTTTATGGAAAACACCCGTAATTCCTACTAACTATTCCAGAAAAATAAAAATCTCTGCTTTATTCTTCAGCCCCTGTCAACAAGCCCAAGGGAAAGGTACTCCAGATCTCCAATATAAATAAAATTAACGTTTATGAGCAACGACTCAAACAAGTTAATACCAATTACATAAAAATACTGCCAATACCATATGGTCCAGTTTCCCTTCAGTCTCAGTGAGGTTAAATGTATTAGACTGTTAACCACCTTGTTACAAAATGCTTTTGATAATTAACAAACCACATTGCAAAAAAGAAGATTAGAAGATTCCTCTATGCTGCTGGTAGTTACCAGGGTTTGAACGTATTTATCCAGTCTATTAAATCTCTAAGAAAAGCATAAACACGGACTAAAACAGAGAAGTAGCAGTTAAAATATAAATTTTATTTTAGAAAAAAGTATTTTTTTTTAACTTTGCTTCTTTATTTATAGTCTTAAACCTAATACTGAAAAATATCAACTAAAATTTGCACAATTGCATTATTTTAAGGAATTAAGTCAGTGAAAGTATTTATAATACTGTGTTACTTATTTTACATTGACTACAAACTAATGTGCCAGTTTATATATATATACACACACATACACACACACAGAGATTAAGAGTAGCTTCTTCCTAGGCAAAGAAAATAATTTAAACAAACAGGGGCAAAGAAACATGTAAGAGAATGTCACATTTACATAGAAAAGTTCAGATGAAAAAAGGGTCAATATAATAGTCTCTTATAACACACAAAGCATCAGGAGGAGAAAAAAAACGTGCCTCAGATACACAGTTCAGTGCTCTAATCTGTCCTTTCAGCCTACTATTCCAAGAAGAAATATTACATTTAACTGACTCCAGGAACACACAAAAAAACATAAGCATATTTTAAAAAGGATAAGTGGCAGTCTGTAAAATACTTTAGCAATTTGGGGAAAAAGGTGGCCTTTAAAAAACACTAATATATTAAGGATAACTGGCATCAAGAAAAACTGCTTTAAGATAGTAACTATGAAATTAGGTAACACAATTCCTAAACATATGCCTAATTCCTTTAAGGATTATATTGTTTCGGACCACGGCGAACTGGAGAAATACTACTCACTCTCCACAGAACAGTACTATGAATATAAATGACTGTTAGTGAAATGTACAGTATATGTGGAGTGTTATTCCTAAACATGTACCAAGTCTGGCTGAGATGGAGTCAGCTTTCCTCGCAGCAACCCATGAAGTGCTGGGCTTCGGATTTGTGACTAAAAGTGTTGATGACGCACCCGTGCTTTGGCTATTGCTCAACAGTGCTTGCAAAGCATAAAGGCCTTCTCTCTTTCTCCTGCACTCGGCCCCCTCCCCAGCAAGTAGATCTGGGCATGGGTAAGAGGCTGTAAGGGGACAGCATCAGGACAGCTGACAAACTCACAAAGGGATGTTCCGTATTACACGATGTCATGCCCAGCAATAAAAAGTGAGGTGGCTCTGTCTCCCAAGACAGCCATTACATCGAGGCCGGCTGGGCGTCAGCCTGCTTGTGGGAGGTGGCAAGTGGCTGACTTTACATCACTTGTTTCTCTTCCTCTTTCCTTCCTTATTAAACTGTCTTTATCTCAACCCACGAGCTTTCTCACTTTTGCTCTTCCTATTCTTTCCCCGGCAATGGGGGGGTGCGAGGAAGGGAGCACGCATCTCCATGGGCGCTCAGCTGCTGGATGGGGTCAGCCCACCAGAACACTGCACGTCTACTATATAGTAATCTCATCTTAAAGTTATTCCATAGTTTTTTTTGTGTTGTGGTTGTTTTTTTTTTTTTAATTAAGAATTTCACATGGGACTCTGCCAAAACTTTATAAAAAGTCAGGTACAGCATCTACTGTACCTTAGTAAACATTAAATTAACCTGGAAATCAGACTGCCTCAACACAATTTTTTGTCTCTTTACTACCTTATTATCTCTTGGTGCTTATCTATGCATTACTTCACTCTTAGCTCTATCATTTTTTTCAGCTACTTCGGTCAACCTGACTTATTCTAATGTCCTCCTCTTCCTTTTCTTTAAAGGATAAGCAGTTTATTTTCCCACTTTTACAACCCTGGGGCCATCACCATCGGTTATTTCCAGGAAACCTGTAAGCAACAGCTGTGCTGCACCAGGCACTCCTGTTTGCAGAAGCAAGTGGTGAGCTACCCACAAAACACCGCATTGGTTTACTTCTACAGGCACCCACTAAGCCAAGAGGATCTCAACATACTTCAACTTACCCAAAATTTGTATCAGGGACCCAGGGGAGTTGTGATCTCCTTTAAGTTTAAGTACAATTTGTCTTTTTCTGAAGATCAAAGCAAAGATGAATTCAGTAGTCTTTATCATTATGTACTTGCTTTCATCAAGTAAATGCTATACTTCAGCCTCTCCCCAACTACTATAAACTATCTCAGCATCTTTTTCTCTGCTTTTATATCCCTTGACTTTTCACCTTAGCTGTTATTTGTACTGCAACCCAAGATACATGTCCTTGCTTCCAGTTTCCATACGATTTTTTTTTTTAATTAATTTCCAGTTTCCATATGATTATTTTTTTTTTAATGAATTTCTGGAATTCCTAGCACTGCTCTACTGTTATCTTCTGCCTGCATCAGAATTTCTCTTTCAGAAATTAATGGATCATCTTACATTCCTTATTTCTTAGGAGAGACCCTATCTACCTATTTCCTTAGCTTGTAAAGGTTACACTATTTTAAAATCACTAGCTGTCATTTCTTGCATTCCCAAAGGGAAGGAATACTATCAATTCATGACCATTTTCATCAAAATTTAATAAAGTTTCAGACTTTGAAGGACCTACATATTAGTGCAAATCTAGTCTAAAGCAGGCACTTCAAGAATTTCTACCAGTTTCTGGAAGAAAAAGGTGTCCCAAACATTCTTAGGTTATCAAGAACTGCAAATCCTATCTTTTTGTCCTTCCAGCAAGTAGTTTTGTCAAGTTCCCAATTTCGGTCAAGCTGTATTCTCTATCACTTCTGTTACTTGCTAAAAAAAACAACACACAAAAAAAACCAAACAAAACCCACAAAAACCCAAAACATTTACTGCTTCGCACCGATTAGGAGTTCTTGTCGTCTTCTTTCTTTCACTAAAAGACATTCCACTGTGTGCTTCAACACCACATCAGCTTCAGCAAAAAAAAAAATACATGAGAACGCACACATATACATATGCAGTGTAACATCATCTCCTTTCCTGAGCACCTGAAGGCAGGGGACTGCAGCAGCAGCTTTGGCCAGCCCAAAGACAAATAGAACACAGACTAAGAAATTTTCTGCCACTTAGGCAAACAAAACACAATCAACCCCATCAGTTGGAGAATGCTCACTTGTAGACTACTAGCCTATCCTTGCACACAACAAGCCGTCAGTCAAATCACCTATGGAAGGCAGAATTTCCCATACTAACTCTTTGTAACACCCAAAGAAAACAAAAAATAAAAATCTCTTGCCTTGGTGATCCAGTTCGATCACTCACAGCAACTTGTGGAATGTGCATTATAACTATACGAAAATACAGAATTCAGAATATATGAAGATTCAATTACTTATAGAAATGAAGTGTTCCTTCATTGCATAATCAAAATAGTTAAAAATCTAAACCAAAGCTAATTTTTTTTCATGAGAACTTTGCAGAATTGCACTAATGAAGATGTAGCTAGCAGCGCAAAATTTGAAAACGAAAAGAGGCTCTCAAGCAAGCACACTTAATCCTTGAAACAGCCTCCGAAAGTGACTGACACAGATAATCCTGTAAATGAAATGCCCCACGATGTAATACTACACAGTACTCCCACACACACGCAAAAATATCTCTATCACATCACAGTTCAACAGTGACTGCTGAACAAAGTTATCTAACCACAATGACTCTTCCAGACCTTCACAACAATCAATATTAGGCCTTATAAAAACCTTCAATATTATGTACAGTATCGGAATGTCACCATCTGCCAGAGACTGTCAGAGTTGTAAATAGTAACAGGTTATAAATAACAACAGTTGCATCAAACAAAGGTTTCCAGATAACTTGCTGTGCTACAGCCTATTCAAATAAAAGCCTTTTTTGTATTATGAAATGCAAACTTTATCCATGCTCAGATGTAGAGAATGAAGGACTGAATACAGAAAAGCAATAACCCCAAAATAATTCAAGAACAAAAGCAGACAGACAAGCCAGCTTTCACTGTCACAAAAGGCTAACCTTTCAAGGTAAAAACGAAATAGCAGTAAAATGATTCTATTCTAATGTTAGGTAAAACTCCTACGGGGATTCTATTTACAGCTCTAACAGACACATTTGAAGAATAATATTGAAAAACCTGGAGAAGCCAAAAAGGTTAATTCCATAGTATTTTCATAAGGCTTGAAGTAACTCATTTAAAGAATGTATTTAGCTTTACAAAATCAAGACAAAATATTCCATCACAATGTAAAATACCTCATAGTGAAAAAATACCAGGCATCAAGGGATCCCAAACCTACCAAGGAAAGCTGTAACAAAATTGCTGGTTGGAAGCTGAAACCAGTCAGATGAAAATAGAAGACACTGATGTCTGACTAGTATTCATCTTCTGATCCGATTCACTGGTTAGCATTCATGTTAAGCGGAAATTTTTTTGAAGATGGACGTAAATCAACTGTACAGTTTTAAGGTCAATGCACAGACAGCAGTAGAAAAAACACAGCTGCATGCAATAAATAGCAGGTAATTATTTAATAGTACCTTTGAGCCCTAAACTTTGTGGGTTTGATGCACAATCTCTCCATTAAAGTTGTGTTAAAAAAAAATTAAAATTCTAATATATTTTTGTGTAAAAAAAAAAAAATCTTCTAATAGTCAACTTCCATCAGAAGATTAATAATTATGTTTGGAGACATAAGACTGCTGTCAGCCTCTACTTTCCTACCCCCACATCTTGTTGTTCAAATTGTATGTGCTAGCTGCCTTTCCAATGGCACGTCTTCAGTTCCAGTGCTGACGCACGCCTGCTGCCAACAACACAACACACGGTGTACGCACTCTTGGAGAAACCTGATCTAATACTGCACGTACAACTGACAGCAATCAACAGCAATGCCAGGACCTGGCTTACTCCTTATATCGCTTCTGGAAGAGGCCTAACAAGTGTCCTCAAGACAGCTAAGTTTAATAGGTACCACATAAACTAAACGATTTCAGACCTATTTAAAAATGGGGAGGATCCATTGCTCATCTTTTCCTCCAGATATGTCCCAGGACACAGCAGTTCCCAAACTGTGTGCACACACTGTGATTATCTCCTGCATGCTCAGCTGTTCACAGCACAGTAAAATTGCTAAATTACAACCTTTCTGATATTTCTCAATGCCAGTAGCTGTAGCAGTTGCCACAGATATTTTGATTATAACCTATGAAATCGGGATCTCCTAAGCCACATTCCACAACAAGAATTCGCTGGTTCACTATATTCTATCTTAAGTACACACATGACTTTTTTGTTCAAACTCATTAGTAACTATGTGGTACACAAACACTAAAAATATGACAAATAAAGAGGGGTAAGTGCCATTTTGTTAAGTTTTACCTACACGTACAAAGAGCTAACCAAAAGCTAAGTTTAACCTCATAGGTACAAAATTCATCCAAAACATTTGCCTTGAGACTTAGAAAAGGCTAGAATATAGCTAAGTGCAATTGGCCGAGATAACTTCAGTAGTAAATAAGCTCCAAAAGCACATGGTACATGTTTTTGATGAAATAAAGCTCAGACTCACAGAAGTCTCAAGCATTCATTAACCGAGCAGTAGCAATGAGGATTACATGACTATAGCGTACTGGCATACATTCACAGTATCACACTAGCACAACTTTAAATGACTCTTTCATGCATGATCACAGCATTACACACTTTACATTTCACGCCGTCTTTATTTTTTTATATATATATATTAAAAATTATATATAAATATATAATTATTTTATATGCAGCCTTTTCAGTACAACCATTCATTTCATTAAACGTTTGTTAATTTCTTTACTGTTAACTGAGGTACCCCAACATGACCCAAACCATGCAGTTGCATGGAGCTTGCTACCATGGGCATGGTTCAGCATTAGTATGGCTGCAAGGGTTTTAGCCCACACCTAGCTCTTATCAAACCAGGCTGTAGCGTGGGCAGAATGAGGTCAAATCTTTTTGTGTCTTTTTTTAAATGCCAAGACACTCCGAGACATAGAAATTCTACTTTCCTCAAGGAGACCTGTCTGATGTATTATTTACTTCCCCTAGGCATACGTGACTGCTTGGTTATCCGTGTATGTAGTTACTGATGAAGATTATTGGGTATTTTGGATTGACCTGTCATCATCTAAGGCCCACCTTACCCAGCTGAAGCAAATCTAAATTGAGATGCTGTATCAAAGCTGACAAAATATGAAACTCCAGTACGGGCATTTTTTTCCTCAAACAGTCTAGCCCCAAATGTGTACAAAGATGCATGTACCTGAATGTTAAACTGCATCTCTAATTACAAGTTAATTTCAGAAAAGATATGTTAGTAATTATAGCAGACTGGGTCATTTAGGAATGCCTACACTTGGAAATCTACCAAAATAACTTCCAGAGCTGAATCCAGTGGGTTTGGTTTTGGTTTTGTTTTTTCCAGACCAGAATAATTATGGAGGCCTGGATAAACCTAGAATGACATGCTAACATTAAACAAGGTCAAAACTTGTTTATATCAAAACACATTTATGGAAGGTCATTCTTTTGCAAAGGCATGAGATTGCACAAGAACCTTGTGAAATGCACTTTGTAAGAAAGAAACTGAATGAACAGTATTCAAGAAGAGTGTGCAAGCAGAAAATGAACACACACAGGAAAAAAAAGAAAGCAGCACAGAATCTGAGGACTCATATTTTGCAACATAAGAGGTCCCAAGCCCATGACACAGTAACCTCTTACATAGTTGGCAGCAGCTACAAAGAGAGCTGCAAGCTCAACAGAAAGTAAATCACATATGGCAGAACATGGTATGTAGAAACAAACAGGACTGAGATATAAGACCCAACAGAGAATCACTGCTTTAAGTATTGCTGTCTGGTTTGTTTCACAGTTTTTTGGTACTGGTGAGTTATCTTAAACACACAAACTGTCCTTTATAATAGTTTAAGTAACTGAATTAAGCTACATGAGAAAGTTTTATGCTTACCATCATTAATTTCTATCATTGAAAAGGAATAGAAACTCTACAGCCCCACAACGCACGCAACTGTATTCCAACAACCCACACTGTTAATCAGTAGTAAGAACAGGTCCAAGCTGTATGTCAGTATACATTGCCACCAACTGTGTTTGAAGGGACTCTTCAGCCCAAGAGAAATATAGTTTCTCTCCCCCTACTCATCCGGATTTTGCAGAGACAAGTTCAAAAGCCAGTTTAGTCTAAACCAAGAACCAATAGAAAAAAGATGACCTAAAGACCATATTGTAGTTTCATTATTGTCAGCAATGAAGTAAAAAATCCTTCTCCAAAAAAAAAAAAATTGGAACTGCAGTTAAGTGCAAATTCCTCCATTTTTTTTTTAATTAAAAGAAACACACGTACTCACAGACTGCCATGAGAGGGTCATTCACACATTTCCTTTGGGCTTATTCTTCTTTAATATTTGTTGAAAATTTAGTTATCTTTTTGTAACACAAGCACTGCATTTATGTAGCTCAACAAAAATGCCATTCCTTTTTAAGTGAGACATTAGGTAGCCTCTATAAGCTGACTACAAAACAGAGTGTGCCTCCTTCCCATCGAACAGTCAGGCTAGGCAAACACAACAGAACTCCACCTTTAATATCACACTCCTTATTCTTGGCATATTTGCTCTCTTGAATACTTGTATCTGACGCCACCAGCAAATTCTTTTTTAGGTAGTTTAGGCAGAAGTAACATAGTTCCCCAATACAATGCATATTGTCCAGGCCTTCCATGCCTCCAGTGGTAAAATCCTTGCACCAACATCTTACGCTTTGTTGCCAGTTTCTCCTCTAGGCCTCTGGAGTTTCCAACAGAACTTGAAATTACCCAAAGCCATCAACACCTAGGATCACAAAATTTAAGTAACTATATTCTTTTTAACCTAATTGATTAAACTGCTGTCATACACCTACTCGAGGTTTCCTAAGTAAACACAGGCACTAAAGAGAAAGTAAGTGGAAATATTAAATGGCCCATTAGGCTTATTAAGATCAAGCTGATAGTTTTAGCAAGGCTGATGCAACATAACACTACTAATCTTAGAAACTCCTGGTGATCTTAGAAGACAAAGCTGTAGGCATTTTTTTTCTTCAGATGTTTTAAATGTCAAAGCCTATATAGCTTCTTGTTAGTCTTCAGGCACAAATACACTTAAATACATAGCCTATGCACACACAAGATTCCACAGACACATCCAGTGACAAGAGACTGGAGCACATCCAAAGAACAGGGCTGGCCAGGCTGTAACATACCATTCTTACCCTGTTCGTTTCCACTAATATAAACCAGGCTTAAAATCATAAAATGAGACTAATTTTTCCTGGAGAATCATGTGACACTTTTCAAGCCATAAAGTAATACAGACAAGGTTAAAAAAAAATAGCAGCATTACTAAAAGGCTGCCACACAAGAGATGTCCAAAAGCAAGTAGTAATGCAGGAACAACTTAGAATGGCAGAAATCTTTACAAAAAAGCAAAGTTTTGCCAGAACACCCAAGTCATTAAAGCAAAGACTGAAATCTTTTACACCCCTCTAGTCCCAACTGAAAAGCTTCACGAACATTAAGACTCCCCCAGCAACAACTTACAAACCCAACTTTCAAATAGACAATGGTGAAATGATTTGTTTAGTGCCAGGGCTAAAATTAAGATACTCTAAGTTTTAGACCACTGCTCTTGCCAGTACAGAAAGACATGGCACAAGGAGCACAAATGCCAGAGTAGGGGAAGCACAGCAGCAAAGGAAGGGGTGGGGAAGTGAGAACAGACTCACATGAGCAAAGACAAGAGAAGGAAAGCATGAGTTCTGGTCAGGTTTGCCTTTTAACATATCACAGGACAAGGTGTGATTTTTTTTTTTTTTTTAAACAGTAGAAAACTCTGTCTCACTGAGATGTGGAAGCAAACCCAGCACTGGCTCTTTATACTTGCAGCATTCTTTCACTAATACCATTGCCATAAATGTGCAATTGTTTCCACTGTTAATCACTTTCTGGCTTAACACCACTGGCTAATTTTTGTCTTCTTGTACCTTTAGTATAATACTGGAATGAAGAAACACTCTATTAAGCTCCGGGGTGTTACTCACGGCCTTTATATTTACTCTACCAGCAACATTCATAGGATAACAAAATCTAAACAACTTATGTCAGACAGCAAGAGCCAAATAACCTCCGATACAGATATTAGAAGTTTATTGTTATCTAGATCAAAACGTCAGTTTACTAACAGCAACTGTGTTTCAGTCCTGTGCTTCTGATAAGAAAAATGCTACTTACTCATCAGCAACGCTTCCTAAAGCGCATGAATTTTCCACAAACAGGTCTCCTACACCAAGTACTGCCAAAGTTCACGCCCGAGGTTTAATTAAGCCAATCTCTGCATGGCAGATGAAAAATCTGACATTCGTGATGAGTAACTTACTCTCTCCCTCAGGCGCTGAGCTCACAAGATCTCAGGTGAGAAACCCTTACTTTGACCCCTGCTGCCTGGGAACCACGCAAGGCAAGAGAGAAGCGAGCCTGCCCCTCCAGTCGCCTCACCTCCNTTCCACAAACAGGTCTCCTACACCAAGTACTGCCAAAGTTCACGCCCGAGGTTTAATTAAGCCAATCTCTGCATGGCAGATGAAAAATCTGACATTCGTGATGAGTAACTTACTCTCTCCCTCAGGCGCTGAGCTCACAAGATCTCAGGTGAGAAACCCTTACTTTGACCCCTGCTGCCTGGGAACCACGCAAGGCAAGAGAGAAGCGAGCCTGCCCCTCCAGTCGCCTCACCTCCGCAGGCCGAGGTGGCCGGGCGGAGCGGCGGCGATGCTTACCACCGGCTGC